>BPLQ01014608.1:0-555012 GCA_021605075.1 Caerostris darwini
GCATTTTTAGAGAAAATAAAGAAACAAAAATAACTTAAAAGGATTCGGTAACGATGTAATGGCATGCATTTAAAGAGTTGTAACAACTTAATTAATTTTAGGCTGCGAAAGAAAAACTTGATGCGGCTGTTTTGTTGGCCTTTTATAATTAGAAAGATAGGATTTGGTGATTTGGTAATGCCCAGGGACAAACAACTTTTCATAATGTGTTAAAATGCATTGGTTATTAATGGTATAGAAATCACTTGTGGTCTTAATCATGAATATTAACATGCATGCAAAAGAAAAATATTCATTTTTTTGTGGTGTAAGTTCATTATTTTGATAAATAAGACTTTGGATCTTATTCTCGTGAAAATGATAATTATTTAGATATAATTCAATTTCTACGATATATTTTTTTTACATTGCGATCTTTATTATTTTGGTATTAAAATTGTCTGCATACGTATTTACGTGTTTTTATACCCGATACCTTTTTTTTTCTGTTTGCTTACTTTTTAAGAAGATAAATCCGTTATAATAGTATTATACATTATTAAGGTATAAATCGGTCACAAACGTTATCAATCCAATACGCCTAGTGACTAGCGTTCTGGTGGTAGATGCTACAGGTTTCGAGATCGAGTCACGGCATTGCCCTGATTGTTTGTAGTGGTTCGGCATCCATTTTAAACTGTTAGTGTCAGTCGACTAAAAGTGTAAGAGCTTTGGGCCTAGGGCTGACACCGTCAAACTTTAAAAAAAAGACATCTACTATTTTGAAATCTAGCAGTAGGCAGGTGGCCGTGGCCCACCATGGGGTTATTGCTTTAAACTCTTGTAATAATTATTTTGTAAAATAATTATTATAAGCTTTCCAGCATTTGAAATAATTATTTTGTAAATCATGGTATTTAATGATTATAATTAGAACCATTCTTTAAATGATTATCTAAAATAGAATAAAATTACAAATACAGGAAGTTAATTCGTATCTTTAAAATGAAAAAAAAAAATTAATAACAATTAAAATTAAAAAAATTACTATGCCCAAACCGCACGAAATTAAATGTTAGAGGAATTTGTTTATGCAGATCATTTTACATATAGAAAGAAAGTAACTACAATTTATTTCATTGTAACAGCTACAAATAAATGTAATAATTCTTTAATCTTGCTATCAATTACTTACTCAAAAAATTTAAATATTTCAAAGAATCATTTTTCATGTTATAGAATGAAATATTTTGAATCATTACTATCTCTTAATGTAAGCACTTATTCAAGAATAAAGATTACTAGACAATACCATTCATTAAATCCTTTGTTTGTTGATTTAATCTTTAGAGTATTTTAAAAAAAACTATAAACAATTTTAAAACAAGAGCTATGTCATTTTTAGCATCAATTTATAAGGGGTTGAGCAAAACGTAGCAATATTTCAACATACACTTTATTCTAATTAGATATATACATCAACCAGTCAGCAGAAAAGTATGTTATTTTTTTAATTTGCATCTTTAGAAGAGTGCGGTTAGATATAGGAGAGGTGAGATGCTAGAAAAACGCTGAGTATAAACAAAATCCAGGAAACACAAATGTAAATTATGTTTATGAATTATTCAACCGAGTATTTTGTTCAAGCGAGACAGTATTCGCCTTTGAAAGAACTTCATAAAGTGATAAAGCGGCGCATCGTTTCAGGACCTGTTAATAAAATGAATTGTTCATGTAATCTTTTTGTTTCCCCTTTTTATCTCTTTCAATTTTTGCATCATGCATTCAAAAAAAAGTCCAGACGAAAACCTCAAGGGGCATCTGAAGTGATGAATTTTTAACTTGAAGGTGGGGAGAGTAAAAAAATAGCATTTTTCTTGAGAATAAAGAAACAAAAATAACTTAAAGGAATTCGATTATGATGTAATGGCATGCATTTAAAGAGTTGCAATAACTTAATTAATTTGAGGCTGCGAACGAAAAAATTCACGCGGGTGTTTTGTTGGCCTTTTGTAATTAGAAAGAGAGGATTTGGTAATGCCCAGGGACAAAAAAGTTTAGCAATTTCTCATAATTTGTTAGAATGCATTGTTTATTAATGATATAGAAATCACTTCTGGTGTTAATCATGAATATTAATATGCATGCAAAACAAAAATAAATTGTGGTGTGTGTTTATCATTTTGATAAATAAGACATTGGGAATTATTCTGGAGAAAATGATAATTATTTAGATATAATTCAATTTCTAAGATATTTTTCTTAATGGTGAAAGCTTTATTATTTTGGTATAAAATTGTCTGAATATGTTTATACGTGTTTTTATACCTGATTTTTTTTTTCATTTGCGTTTCCTATTTAGGAAGATAAATGTGTTCTGAAAGTATTATACTTCTCTAAGCCATAAATTTGCCTATGATGTCCGGGTTGCCTATGATGAATGCTTGCTGCCACAGATTTAAGGTTTGATTCCCGACTGTGCCTTTAATGTTTGTAGAGGTTCTACATCCACCTTAAACCCTAAGTTAGATCTACTATAACTGTAAGAGTGTTGGGTCAAGGGCTGACAACGCTACCCTTAAAAAAGGATAGCTGCTGTTTGGAAATCTGGCAGTAGGCAGGCAACCATGGCCCACCATGGAGTTGTTGCTTTAACCTCTTGGAATAATTGTTTTGTAAAATAATTATTATAAGCTTTCAACCTCTAGTTATAATTATTTTGTATATCATTGTATTTAATGATTATAATTATAACCTCTCTTTAAATAATTATATAAAATTAAAAAAAAAATTGAAACATATAAAGTTAATTCATAACTTTAAAATGACAAAAAATGAATAAAAATTTTAAAAATTACACTGTCAAAAAAGACGAAATTAAATGTTAAGGATTTGTTTGTGCAGATCCTTTTACATGTGGAAAAAAACGTAGCTACAAATAATTTCATTGTAGCAATTTGAAATGGAAACAATAATTCTTCAATCTTACTATCAATTTCTTCTTCAAAAAATTTGAATATTTCCAAGAGCTATTTTTCATGTGATAGATAGTACTGATTCAAAATATTTCAATCTTTAAGGTAAATACTTAGTAAAGAATAAAAATTACTAAACAATACGATTTATTAAATCCTTTCTTCGTTGACTGATTCTTTTAAGTACTGGAAAAAAAAACTATCAATAAAATAAACAATTTGAAAATAAAAGTTTTGTAATTTTTTTTAGCATCCATTTTTATAAGGGGTTGAGCAAAAAGTAGCAATATTTCAAAAACACTTTATTCTAATCAGTTATATCCTTCGAAAAGTCCGCAGAAGAGTATATTATTTTTTTTTATTTGCATTTTCAGAAGAGTGTGGTTGGATGGAGGAGAGGAGAGAAGATACTAGAAAAACTCTGAGTATAAAAAAAAATCCATGAAACACAAATGTAAATTATGTTTATGAATTATTCAACCGAGTCTTTTGTTCAAGCGAGACAGAATTCGCCTTTGGAAGAACTTCATAAAGTGATAAAGCGGCGCATCGTTTCAGAACCTGTTAATAAAATGAATTGTTCATGTAATTTTTTTTTCCTATTTATCTCTTCCAATTTTTGCATCATACATTAAAAAAGAAAAAATCCCAGACGAAAATCTCAAGGGATATTTGAAGTGATGAATTTTTAACTTGAAGGAGGGGAGGCTAAAAAAATAACATTTTTGGAGAGAATAAAGAAACTAACTTAAACGGATTCGGTTATGATGTAATGGCAAGCATTTAAAGAGTTACAACAACCTAATTAATTTGAGGCTGCGAAAGAAAACAATTTCCGCAGGTGTTTTGCTGGCCTTTTGTAATTAGAGAGGTAGGATTTAGTAATGCCCAGGGACATAAAAAGTTTAACAATTTTTCATAATTTGTTTGACTGCATTGGTTATTACTGGCGTAGAAATCACTTGTGGTCTTAATCATGAATATTAATATGCATGCAAAAGAAAAATAAATTGTGCTGTACGTTCATCATTTTGATAAATACGACTTTGGGCATTCTTCTGGAGAAAATGATAGTTATTTAGATGTAATTCAGTTTCTACGATATTTTTCTTAATGGTGAGAGATTTATTAATTTATTATTAAAATTGTTTATTTATTAAATAATATTCTTATACATGTTTTTATGACTGATATTTTTTTTCTGTCTCGTTTCCTATTTAAAAAGATAAATGCGTTATGAAAGTATTGTACTTTGCTAGACTATAAATCCGCAGCCCAATGGCCAAGTAAGTGGTGCAATGGCACTACCTGCCACAGATTTCGGGATCGAGTCCCAGCAGTGCCCTAAATGTTTGTATTGGTTCGGCATCCACTTTAAACCACAGGTCTCAGTGTACTATGACTGTAAGAGCGTTGGGTCTAGGGCTTACAACGCTATTTCTTTAAGAAAAAGTAGACATCTCCTCTTTTGAAATCTGGCAATAGGCTGTCAGCTTTGGTCCACCATGAGGTTGTTGCTCTAACCTGTTTTGATAATTATTTTGAAATCATGTCATTTAATGATCATAATTAGAAGCTCTCTTTAAATGATTATCTAATATAACACAAATTTCATCTACAGAAAGTAAATTCCTATCTTTAAAATGACAAAAAATGATTAAAAATTACAATGTTAAAAATCAGGAAATTAAAAGTTAAAGGGATTTGTTTATGCAGATCTTTTTACGTATAGAAAAAAAAGTAACTACAATTTATTTCATTGTAGCAAGTAGAAATAAATATAACAACTGTTTATCTTGCTGTCAATTTCTTATTCACAAAATTGAATATTTTCAAAGAGCTATTTTTCATGTGATAGTACTGATTCAAAAGATATGAATCTATCTCTAAGATAAGCACTTACCCAAAAGTAAAAATTACTAAACAATACGATTTATTAAATAGTTTCTTTGTTGACTGAATGTTTAGAGTATTGGAAAGAAAAAACTACAAACAATTTTAAAATAAGAGGTTTGCCTTTTTTATAAGGGGTTGAGAAAAAAGAAGCAATATTTCAAAAACACTTTATTCTAATCAGCTATATCCATCAACCAGCCCGCAGAAAAATATATTATTTTTTTTATTTGCATCTTCAGAAGAGTGCGGTTGGATGGAGGAGAGGAGAGATGCTAGAAAAACGCTGAGTATAAACAAAATCCATGAAACACAAATGTAAATTATGTTTATGAATTATTCAACCGAGTCTTTTGTTTAATTGAGACAGAATTCGCCTTTGCAAGAACTTTATAAAGTGATAAAGCGGCGCATCGTTTCAGAACCTGTTAATAAAATGAATTGTTCATGTAATATTTTATTTTATTTTTATCTCTTCCAATTTTTGCATCATGCATTAATAAAAAAAAAGCCAGACGCAAACCTCAAGGGCCAGCTGAAGTGATGAATTTTTAACTTGAAGGAGGGGAGAGTAAAAAAAAAATAGCATTTTTAGAGAGAATAAAGAAAATAACTTAAAAGGATTCGGTTATGATGTAGTGGCATGCATTTAAAGAATTGCCACAACTTAATTAATTTGAGGCTGCGAACGAAAAACTTCATGCGGGTGTTTTGTTGGCCTTTTGTAATTAGAAAGATAGGATTTGGTAATGCCCAGGGACAAAAATGTGTAGCAATTTTTCATAATTTGTTAGAATGCATTGGTTATTAATGGTACAGAAATCACTTGTGGTCTTAATCATGAATATTAATATGCATGCAAAAGAGAAATAAATTGTGGTGTATGTTCATTATTTTGATAAATGAGACTTTGGTAATTTTTCTCGAGAATAATTCCCATTTAGATATATAACTCAATTTCTAAGATATTTTTCTTAATGGTGAGAACTGTGTTATTTTGGTATTGAAATTGTGTGAATACTTTTATAAGTGTTTTTATACCTGGTAAGTTTTGTTTTCTGTCCCGTTTCTGACTTTAGAAGATAAATTCGTTAGTAATGTAAATAAAATATAATTTTCTAAAGCATAAATTCGGGACCATGTAGCCAAGTGACTAATGTTCTGGTATTAGCGGCTACAGGTTTCGGGATCAAATCTCGGCAGTGACCTGAATGTTTGCGGTGGTTCCGCATCCAGTTTTAAATATAGGTCACCATACACTGTATTTGTCAGAGTCTTGGGCCAAGGGATGACATCGCTACTCTTTAAATAAAATGACATTTCCTGTTATGGAATGTGGAAGTAGGCAAACGGCCTTAGACCACCGTGGTGTGGTTGCTTTAAACTATAGAAATAATTAATTTGTAAACCACGGTATTTAATGATTATAATTATAACCTATCTTTAAATTATTATAATTATAACCTATCTTTAAATTATTATAATTATAACCTATCTTTAAATTATTATGTAAAATTAAATTAAATTAAAGATTCAGAAAGTTAATTAACAACTTTAAAATGACAAAAAATTAATAAAAAATAAAAATTAAAAAATAAATTACAATGTTAAAAATATACGAAATTCAATATTAGATAAATTTGTTTTGTAGATCCTTATACATATAGAAAAAAAGTAACTACAATTTATTTCATTGTAGAAACTGGATACAAAAATAACAATTGTTTAATCTTCCTATCCAGCGCTTATTCAAAAAATTTGAATATCTCAATGAGTTACTTTTCATGTGATAGATTCAAATATTTTGAATCAGTACTATCTATAAAATAAGTACTTAGCCAAGAATAAAAATTGCTAAACAAAAATACTTAAAAAAACTTAAACTAAATATACTAAATCTTTCTTTGTTGACTGAATCTTTAGAGTATTGGAAAGAAGAAACTATAAACAATTTTAAAATAAGAGGTTTGCCTTTTTTATAAGGGGTTGAGAAAAAAGAAGCAATATTTCAAAAAACTTTATTCTAATCAGTTATATCCATCAACCAACCAGCAGAAAAGTATATTATTTTTTTTATTTGCATCTTCAGAAAAGAGCGGTTAGATGGAGAAGAGGAGAGATGCTAGAAAAACGCTGAGTATAAACAAAATCTATGAAATACAAATATAAATTATGTTCATGAATTATTCAAACGAGTCTTTTGTTCAAACGAGACAGTATTCGCTTTTGGAAGAACTTTATAAAGTGATAAAGCGGCGCATCGTTTCAGAACCTGTTAATAAAATGAATTGTTCATGTAATCTTTTTTTTATTTTCTTTTTATCTCTTCCAATTTTTGCATCATGCATAAAAAAAGAATAAAAACCCAGACGAAAACCTCAAGGGGCATCTGAAGTGATAAATTTTTAACTTGAAGGAAGGAAGGGTAAAAAAAATAGCATTTTTAGAGAGAATAAAGAAACAAAAAATAACTTAAAGGGATTCGGTTATGATGTAATGGCATGCATTTAAAGAGTTGCAACAACTTAATTAATTTGAGGCTGCGAACGAAAAAATTCATGCGGGTGTTTTGTTGGCCTTTTGTAATTTGAAAGATAGGATTTGGTAATGCCCAGGGAGAAAAAAGTGTAACAATTTTTTATAATTTGTTAGAATGCAGTGGTTATTAATGATATCGAAATCACTTGTGGTCTTAATCGTGAATATTATTATTCTTGCAAAAAAAAAATAAATTGTCGTGTGTGTTCATCATTTTGATAAGACTTTGGAAAATATTCTTCAGAAAATTATAATTATTTAGATATAATTGAATATCTACGATAGTTGTCTTAATGGTGAGAGCATTGTTATTTGAGTATTTAAATTGTCTGAATACGTTTATACCTGTTTTTATACCTAATACTTTTTTTTCTGTCATATTTCCTACTTAAGAAGGTAAATGCGTTATAAAAGTATTATACTTTGCTGAGCTATAAATCCGGTCCTGATTTCCAAGTGACTACTCTCTGGCGCTCACTGCCACTGATTTCGGATTCGAGTCCCGGTGGTACCATGTATATTTGTAGTGGTTCGTAATTGGCTTTCACAGTAGGTTTCAGTCTAAAATGACAGCGGGTATATGACTGACAAACCTACCTCGTAAACCGAAGACATCTCCTTTCTCGAAATCTGCCGTACACATTCGGCCTTGACCCACCAGGGGGCTGTTGCGCCAATGAAGTAGAAACTATAAATCTAGCATAAATTATTACGAATTATAGTTACCGGTTTTTTAACCTGTTTTTTTTTTTTTTTTTTTTTTTTTTTGTTCTAATGCAGCTGGCAAACATTTAGGCAAATGTCTTTGATACCGTAAGGCAAGCGCTGCACCGATGCAACTCACTTAACACTACCCTGGGGTTATGTGTAGCTTGAAGATAAGTTACGGACGCGGAGTAACAATACTCTCGCAACGCTCTACGATCATGTTAGATCGGGATCTACAGTTTAAAGTGGATTCCAATCCACTGCAAACATCCATGGCACTGTCGGGCCTCGAAATCGAAACCTGTGGTACCGAGCGCCAGAGCGCTAGCCACTCGAACATCCAGGCCCCGGGTGAATAATCTAGTCATAGATATAAAAATCTCATTGTTTTAATTACATTTCAATGGATATTAAGTTTGAAAATCTTTATTTTCTATACATATTTTTCCTTCAAAAAATACTTTCCTTACGTCAACTACAAAATAGATTTATGAATTACTATAAATTAGTATTTTAAAAAGAACCTTTATCGGTAGAGACAAATTGAAAATGAAGCATGTATCCATAAATGTTTTTATGGTGTTCACGTTTTTAATTTCACTTGTTATGCGAAATTTTTTCGCTTTGAATAATAAGCAAGAACAATAAATAAAAAATGAAGTATTCCTTATTCTACAAGAATCACTATCACATTCAATAGTCAAAAGAATAGATCAAAGTTTGAAAATTCTGTGCATAAATGGAGAATGAGGTATTCCCAATTCTACAAGAAACACTATAACATTCAATAGCCAAAAGAAAATATCAATGTTTGAACATTCTAGGCATAAATGGAAAAATGAAGTATTCCAAATACAATAAGAAGCACTATACAGCTCCATAAGCACGGAAAATGCCAAAAGTGATAAATGTGAAACTTCAAGAACAAGGAATTGATCAACGCACTACGAATACTTATAGCATTTGGATATACAAATGCTTAAACTCCCAAGCCATGACATGTAAAATGCTTCAAAACCATACTACAAATCACTTAAAAAAAAGTCAAATTCTCCAGAAAATTCTTTAAGGCTGACGTTATTCATAAAGCATTTCAAGAGTTAAGGGGCCCAAAGTACCATTTTCTGCCAAAATTTAATTTTCTTGGCCCTCAATTTCGAATAACGTCACGGACCCTTAACCAGGACAACATCATGTTCACACATGACAAAAAAAGAAATTTACATTAACTATGCCTATATCCCTGTAAGTTAATATATCATGATGATAATTGTAATTAAAGATTGATTTATAAGTTATTTTTGATTTCGAAATAGGCATCTTATTTTAACTCATTTTAATATAATAAATGATGAAAGTGTAAAAAAATCGGTTTTTTAAATAATAAACGTAAAATGTTTGTTATACAAAACACATAAATCTTTCTAGACCTACATTCATCAATACCCTGGAAAAAAAAGTAAACTATACGATTTTAAATACAACTCTATTTATAACTTTTCTAAGGTAATATTTTAAATTCATATTTATTTTGTAAAGAAAATTTTTCTTATATTCGCTTTTACTATGTGACCTTTAATAAATGTTATTCCTAATGAATATTTATTGTAAAGAAATATATTTCGCACTTCTAAAAACGAAAGCATACTGTCTTTTATTTTCATTTTATGATTCTAAATTTAGTCATAAATTTTCTTTGCTATTTTATGTCTTATTTTGTTCAAAGAAAAAGAGTTGTTAAGGTAAGTTTTATTTATAGCTTTACGAAATATAAAAAATTATTTAATTTTTATTCGAATATCTGGTATTTTTTTATAATAAAGTATAAAATTTATGAGAACATGTTTCTTTCATATGTGGGAAATATCATTTAATTTATTCTTATTTCATTTTATTAGATTATGGATTTTATTTCAATTCGCTATAATGTAAAAGTATTTTCAACAATTTCCACAATACTTGAATATAAAATGCATTCCAGAAGCACTAGCTTTATAATATAAATAATACACTATAAAATGTATATATTAAAGAAGAATGAATTTATTGAAATTAAATATATACTTTTTCGAAAAATTGTTAATCATCGTTACATTATTTTACAATTATAAATCGTGTAAATTATTGATGATTTCTTTTTCAAAAAATTGAATGTTATCCATATTTCTTAAAATTTTCTTCATTTGAATACTGTTATGACGTCTCAGCCTATATTAGTCCTATAATGGCTTCAAGGACACTTTCAGGATCATGGGAAGACTTAATTTTTATTTACTATATATATATATATATATATATATATATATATATATATATACACTCAAGAGCCAAAACATTATGACCACCCCTACATTTTTCAATGAACTCGCCTGGATGACGTGGAAGGCACGTGATCAGGTGGAAGTGGTATTTAACTGCTGCTGGTGTTGGACGTCCACACACTATCAAAGAAAAAAGTCGTCGGAGACTGTCTCGCATGGTAAAGGAAAACCGGAGCCAGACAGTTGCTCAGCTTACAGCCCAATACAATGCAGGGCCAAATAGAATAGTATCGGATCACACTGTTCAGCGGACACTGTTGGATATGGGGCTACGCAGTAAACGGAGAATCATTCCTTCACTTACTTCTGTGTGTGATGGGAAAGGCTGCGGATCTAAGCGACTTTGGTAGAGGGCAGATTGTAATGGCTCGAAGGCTCGGAACAAGTATTTACGAAACTGCGCGACTCGTGGGTTGTTCGCGATCTACAGTTGTTAGTACTTATGCAAAGTGGATGAATGACGGTGAAACCAGCAGTAGACGGCATGGTGCTGGACGTCCACACGCTATCAAAGAAAAAGGTCGTCGGAGACTATCTCGCATGGTGAAGCAAAACCGGAGCTAGACAGTGGCTCAGATACAGCCCAATACAATGCAGGGTCAAGTAGAATAGTATCGGAGCACACTGTTCAGCGGACACTGTTGGATATGGGGCTACGCAGCAAACGTCCCACTCGTGTGCCTTTGCTGACCGTCATCGCCAACTGCACCTGCGCTGTGCCCGAGAACATCGTGGCTGGTCCATGGATCAGTGGGAGAGAGTTGCCTGGTCAGATGAATCACGGTTTGTCATTCATCACGCCGATGGCCGTGTCAGGATACGCCGTCTTCCAGGCGAACAGTTGCTCCCTCAATGTACAGTAGGTCATACACAGGCCGGTGGTGGCGGTATTATGCTTTGGGGGGACCCGTGGTTGTGGTAGAGCATATCATGAATGCTACAGAGTATCTGAACATCATTGCGGACGACCTTGCACCGACCCACGATCATCCTTGCACCCTTACATGGCTTTTTCAAGTTGGAAATGGAATGTTCCAACAGGGCAACGCCCCTTGTCACAAGGCTAAAATTGTGTTGGAGTGGTTCCAGGATAGTGATGCTGAATTCCAGTTAATGTCCTGGCCGCCTAACTCACCGGATGTCAATCCGATAAAACACATTTGGGATGCCCTGGGACGGCAGCTCAGAGTTCAAAGACCACCAATTCGCAATTTTGCGTGACCGTTGCTTAAACATCTGGTACAATCTGTCTCCGGCCATCTACCAAGGACTTGTGACATCCATGCCAAGGCGGGTTTAAGCTGTGTTGCGCGCCAAAGGTGGGCTAACTCGTTATTGACAGGTGGTCATAATGTTTTGGCTCTTGAGTGTATAAAAATTAAGTCTTCCCATGAACCTGAAAGTGTCTGATGGTGGGTCCCCATGAATCTGACAGTGAACCTGAAAGTATTATAAGTATATATATATACTAATAAGGAACCCAAGGTTATAATACAAGACATGAAAAATTAAAAAATAAAACTTCATCACAAGCGCACGATTAAATCACAAGTACAGTTCACTCCAATGTAGGAGATTTTCTAAGTTCTTCGACGAGTCGACCAGAAGTGTTGTTTTTCATTAAAGTGAATTGAATAGGCTTTTTTTTAAGCTGGATAGGCTAATAATTTTTATTTTATAGAATGCTACCCAAATACATTTCATAAAAAAATGGAAAATTAAAAATTTCCGACAAAAAAGAAACTATTAATGCTGAGATTTCTATCCCTTCCAAATCCAGATTGCCATTTCCATCCAGTCATTTCTAGCCACTCGAGATTAAATGAACAAAGAAATTATCTTTGCTCATCTTTTATTCCTAAATGAACCATGAAAGACGTTTTATTCCTTACATTAAAAATCCTCCTTGTGCTTTTTTGAACCTCCGAGCTTTGTACCGCACTCAAACGCTAGGCATTCTAAATAGTTAAAAAGGGCGGTCATTTTGAGCAAAAGTTGAACCGAGACTCCGAATTTATATACCTTCTCAATTTCCCTCTCACCCAATGACACGGAAATATTTTAAGAATGGATTTCGGAACGGTTTCGCTGTTTTTTTATTTTTTTTGTTCCTCGGTTTCTTTTTAAGTATTCAGCACTTTTATTCTGTTCCCGAAACTGCATTTCCGGTAATGCTGGCTGCCACTCCCTCTTTATTTTGGACACTCAGCCAATGGCGACAGCGTTTTACGTCGCAGAAAATTGTTTTCACAGGAGAGGGATAAAAGAGGCTCGGAAGATAGCTTACGTCCCCAAATCAGCGATTCGAAGAAGGAGTAGTCGGAGCGGAGAAGTTGTAGTATTTGTTTTTTTTTTTTAAATAGATTCCACTAAAAGTTGGGAAGTTTTACCAAATTTAAGGGCCAGAGTGTTGTTTGGAAAAACATTGGAAACTCATTGTTCAAAAAGTGTTAACTTTTTTGTTTTCTGTAGATGGTTTTGTGCGATTTCATCAATAGTTCGAAGCGAAGGCTAGTTTTATTTAAGTGTCAATATGTTTAAAATTGCTAAATGTTTCAGCCTGCTTAGTGATTTCCTTATATGTTTTTTAAAAATTTAATTTAAAGTGTTTTTATTATAAGTGTTTAAAAAAGCTTTTAAAAATAAATGCCATAATACAATTTTTTATGTATACATTAATTCTTTTAACCTAGCAATGGTCAATTACTATAACAATATTTAAAGACAAATTGCATGATAAGCAAATATATTTTAGGGGCGTGATGGCCGAGTGACTAGCTCTCTGAGCCACAGGTTTTGAGTTCCTGTCCCGGCGCTACATGCATGTTTGTAGTGGTTCGGAATCCCCTACAAACATGCACAGGAATCCACTACCGTAGGTCCCGGTCTCATATGAATGTAGAGCGTCACGGATCCAAGTCAGACTTCTACCTACAAGAGCTCCATCAGAGAAGCTGCCCTCTTTCCCTTCAACCATGTGTCCATACGGGCTCATGGGTTTGGTCAAGATGTCTACTAACAGGGATAAGAAACAACAATAACACAGCACATATTTAAAGACATATAATTATAGATTGATGGAAGGATTTAACTTGTTAATCGAAAACCCGATATTCAGGTGCGCGCAGGGAGCACGAAACCTACTTCCTCTCATGGTCAAAGTGTGTAGGCCCACTGACCATTCTCCTGAATGCCAGAGGAGGCGCTTTTGCCTGTGCGTAGAAGGAAGCATATTTGCATCACTAATTAATAATTGAAGTGCTGTACAAGCAAAATATTGATTTAATACACTAGTTAAAAGCTCAGTTTTTTTTACATTTATTTCAAAATGACAAATTTATTTTCTCCATTGCTTTTTTTTCTCATTTAAAAGTGATAGCAACTTACTAAAAATTAAATTTTAGTTAAACATTTTTAAATTGTCAGCTGTCAACAGCATTTATGACTGTTTATCGATAATGTTACTTGAATAATCAGTGGCGTAGCACGTAGAATTTCAAGATTTGGATTTTGGATTTTCTTTACTGAATTTCTGTTAGACTATTCATTAAATAAATTAGCAAATCAAATTCATTTCATAAGAAATTAGAAATACAAAAATTTCAGACAAAAAAAAAATGAAGACATTAATGTCAAAGTTTCTTTCCTTTCCAAATCCAGGTTGCTTTTCCACCCAGCCACTCGAGATTAAATCTACAAAGAAATTATCTTTACTCTTCTTTTATTCCTAAACGAACCATGAAAGACATTTTATTCCTTACATTAAAAGTACTCCTTGAGCTTTTTGAACCTCCCAGCTTTGTAACAATAATCAAACGTTGGGCATTCTAAATAGTTAAAAAGTGCTGTCATTTTGAGCAAACTAGAGCCCAGATTCCAAATTTATGTACCTTCTCAATTTCACTCTCACCCAATGACACGGAAATATTTTAAGAGTGGACTTCGGAATGGTTTCGCTGTTGTTTTTTTATGTTTTTTGTTCCTCGGTTTCTTTTTAAGTATTCAGCACTTTTATTCTGTTCCCGAAACTGCATTTCCGGTAATGCTGCCTGCCACTCCCTCTTTATTTTGGACACTCAGCCAATGGCGACAGCGTTTTACGTCGCAGAAAATCGTTTTCGCAGAAGAGGGATAAAAGAGGCTCGGAAGATAGCTTATGTCCCCAAATCAGCGATGCGAAGAGGGGGTAATAGGAGCGAAGGAATTGTAGTTTTTTTTTTTTTTTTGAATTGATGCTAGTAAAAGTTGGGAAAGTTTGTTTTACCAAATTTAAGGGCTGGAGTGATGTTTGCAAAATGCTTTTCGTTTTTCAAAAGAAACACATTGTTCAGAAAGAGTTAACATTTTTATTTTCTGTAGATGGTTTCCAAAGATTTTATCGATAGTTCGATGCGAAGGTAATTTTCATTTAAGTGTCAATATGTTTGGAAGTTTTGAAATGCTTTCTGTATACGTTTATTGTTATTAAAATATTTTTAAAAAACTTTTTATGACATTAATACAATATTTATATATGCATTAATGCTTTTAACCTTACTACGGTAAATTACTATAACAATTACTAGTTCTCGGTGCCACAGGTTTTCGGATCAAGTCCAGGGTTATCATGGACGCTTGTAGTGGTTCGAAATCGACTTTAAGCAGTAGAACCCGGTCTCATAACTGTAGCGCTTCACGGAACCAAGTCAGATTTTTACGCACAGGAGCTCCATCACAAGAGAAGCTGCCTCCTTTCCCTCCAATTATGTGTCCATACAGTTTCGTGGGTTTGAGATAAGAAACAACAGCCCAACACACATTTAAAGACATATATTTATAGATTGGGGGAAGGATTTAACATTTAAATCGAAAACCCGATACATACTCAAGTGCACGCAGTGAGAGCCAAAGATAGTTCCTCTCATCGTGAGAGTCTGTAGGCCCACTGACAATTTGAACTGAACGCCACAGGAGTGCTCTTGCCAGTAAGCAGGAAGAAGCATGGTTGCTGAATTAAAAACTCGGTTTTTTTCTTCATTTATTGCGCAAATTTCTTTTATCCATTGCTTTTACCTCATTTAAAACTGATAGTTACTCTCTAAAAAATTATGTTTTAGTTTACATTTTATAAGTTGTAAACGGTTAACAACTTCATGTCAGTTTATAGCAGTTTATAGAATTTTCATTTGAATTATGAGGGATGTAGCATTTGGAGTTTGAAGATTTTCTTCTCACAATTTCTTTTAAACTTTTCATACGATAAATTAGCTACCCAAATATATTTCATAAGAAACTGAAGAAAAAAAAATTCTAACAAAAACATGAAGCCATTAATGTTACGATTCTTTCCCTTCCAAATCAAGAGTGTCATTTCCATCCACTCATTTGCAGCCAACTCGAGAATAAACGAACAAAAAAATGATCTTGACTCATCTTTTATTCCTAAACAAAGCATGAAAGACGTTTTATTCCTTACATTAAAAATGCTCCTTAAGCTTTTTGAACCTCCGAGCTTTGTAACCGCACTCAAACGCAAGGCATTCCAAATATTTAAAAAGGGCGGTCATTTTGAGCAAAACTGGAATCGGGACTCCGAATTTATGTACCTTTTCAATTTCCCTCTCACCAAATGACACGGAAATATTTTGAGAGTGGATTTCGGAACGGTTTCGCCTTTGTTTTTTTATTATTATTTTTTTTTGGTCCCTCGGTTTCTTTTTAAGTATTCAGCACTTTTATTTTGTTTCCGAAACTGCATTTCCGGTAATGCTGGCTGCCACTCCCTCCCTATTTTCTCGAAGAGGACACTCAGCCAATGGCGACGGCGCTTTACGTCGCAGAAAATCGTTTTTGCAAGAGAGGGACAAAAGGGGCTCAAAAGATAGTTTACGTCCCCAAATCAGCGATTCGTAAACTTACTTGTGCCACTAAAAGTTGGGAAAGTTTGTTGTACCAATTTTAAGGGCTGGAGTGATATTTGGAAAATACTTTCCTTTTTTCAAAATAAAAACATTGTTCTGAAAGAGTTAAATGTTTTAGTTTTCTGTAGATGGTTTTGTCTATTGTTCGACGCGAAAGGTATTTTCATTTAAGTGTTAATATGTTTGGCATTCACTAAGGTTTTAATCAAACATATTGACATTAGTGTTTTTAGTACAAGTTTTTGTTATTAAAAAATTTTTAAATATAAATTAACTTTAATACAATTTCTTATACATACATTAATGCTTTTAACCCAGCAATAGTAAGTTACTATAATAATATTTAAAAGTAAATTGCATGATATGTAAATGTGTCTTAGAGACCCGATGTTTAAGTGACTAGTCTGTTCGTGCCAGAGGTTTTGTATTCGTGTCCCGACGGGGCCATGTATGTGTGTAGTGGTTCGGAATCCGCTTTAAACTGTAAGTCCCGGTCTAATTAGCCTAAAGTGTGCACAAGATTACCGTAGAGCTACAAACTAAACCAAACCAAATCGAGAGTTAAAAAATTCAATTTTTTTGCATTCATTATGAAATGACAAATTAATTTTCTCCATTGCTTTTATCTTAGTTAAAATTGATAGCTACTTCTCTCACTTAAAAATTATTACTATTACCACTAATGATCATCGTTTTAAAAAATGATAGCAACTTCCTAAAAATTAAGTTTTAGTTAACATTTTTAAAGCTGTAAGTTGTTAACATTTATGTCAGATTATTCATAATGTCACTTGAATAATCAGTGACGTAGTATTTGAAATCTGAAGAATTTCTACTCACAATTTCTTTTATATTCTTCATTCGATAAATTAGCTACCCAAATAAATTTCATAAGAAATTGAAAATAAAAAAATTCCAAAAAAAAAATAAGTTAATAGTTAATAATGCCGAGTTACTAGCGCTCTGGTGCAAGGTGCCACAAGTTTTAAGTTCGAGTCGGAACACACTCCTTACATCTTGCTAAATAATACGGTTTGTCAAATACGTTAATGGGATACAAGGTCTATTATATGTGAGTAATATAAAATATTTACAAAAGGGGGAATATACTTATATGGGCCCTTAGCCCACAATAAACACGTAGAGCCGATGATGAAGAAGTTGTTAACAACGTTTACATCAGTTTATTGATAACGCCACTTGATTAATCATTGATGTAGACATTGGAATTTGAAGATTTTCTTCACACAATTTCTGTTAAACTTTTCATTCGATAAATTAGTTACCCAAATATATTTTTTAAAAAAATTGAAAATAAAAAATTTCCAACAAAAAATGAAACCATTCATGTTAAGTTTCTTTTCCTTCCAAATCCAGATTGCCATTTACATCCAGTCATTTGTAGCCACACAAGATTAAAGAAACAAAGAAATGATCTTTACTCTTCTTTTATTCCTAAACGAACAATGAAAGACGTTTTACTCCTTACATTAAAAATCCTCCTTAAGCTTTTTGAACCAAACTCAAACGCGAGGCATTCTAAATAGTTAAAAACGGCGGTCATTTTGAGCAAAACTGGAACCCAGACTCCGAATATATGTACCTTCTCAATTTCCCTCTCACCCAATGACACGGAAATATTTAAGAGGGGATTTCGGAACGGTTTCGCTGAACTTTTTTTTTTTTTTTTTTTTATTTATTTATTTATTTTTTTTGTCCCTCGGTCTCTGTTTAAGTATTCAGCACTTTTACTTTGTTTTAGAAACTGCATTTCCGGTAATGCTGACTGCCACTCCCTCTCTATTCTCTGGTAAAGGACATTCAGCCAATGGCGACGGCGTTTTGCGTTGCAGAAAATCTTTTTCGCAGAAGGGGGATGAAAGAGGCTCAGAAGATAGCTCATGTCCCGAAATCAGCGA
Organism: Caerostris darwini; assembly: GCA_021605075.1. Taxonomy (NCBI): domain Eukaryota; kingdom Metazoa; phylum Arthropoda; class Arachnida; order Araneae; family Araneidae; genus Caerostris; species Caerostris darwini. The sequence goes on from BPLQ01014608.1 coordinate 18,234, forward strand.
TTCGGAGGAGTTTTTCTTTTTTACTTGTGCCACTAAAAGTTGGGAAAGTTTGTTTTACCAAATTTAAGGGCTGGAGTGATGTTTGGAAAATGGTTTTCGTTTTTCAAAAGAACTTAACTTTTTCGTTTTCTGTAGATGGTTTTGAACGATTTTGTCGATAGTTCGACGGGAATGTTATTTTCGTTTATATGTTTGGAATTGCTAATGTTTGAGTCAGCTTAGTGCTCTCAATATAAGTTTATTTGCATTAAAAAAATTATGAAATATATGACATTGATACAATTTTTTATATATTCATTAATACTTTAAGCTTATCAAAGGTAAATTACTTTAACAATATTTAAAAGTAAATTACATGATATTCAAATATATATATATATATATATATATTGAATGGATGCCACTAAAAAAGGTAAAGTTTGTTTTACCAAATTTAAGGGCTGGAGTAGTGTTTGGAAAATGCTTTACTTTTTTCAAAAGAAATATATTGTTCTGAAAGAGTTAGCGTTTTTGTTTTCTGTAGATGGTTTTGAACGATTTTATCGATAGTTCGACGTGAAGGTTATTTCATTTAAGTGTCAATATATTTGGAATTGCCAAATGTTTTAGTCAGGTCTTTCGAATATAAGTTCATTTTTATTAAAAAATTTTTAAAGATATAACGAATTTATATCATATAATGTCATATAATATACATATACATATAACATACATATACATATAACATACATATATATATATATTTATAATATACATATCATATAATGTACATATCATATAATACTTATTTTATATATATATATAACACAGGATGATTATAATTAAAATTCCACTTTCAACTGATTAGCGGTTCTCTTTTAAGAGCCACTCGATACAATGAGTTCAAATTTGAAGGGAATATATATGAAGAAGGGTCAAACGCCACGGCATCAAAACTATTTCCAAAGAGTATTAATAGATGGCGATGTAAGCGGTATAATGAAAGTGACAATTTCAGCGAATTGGGTATGAGTTGAACATTATTCCAACCTTAGTGTTCAAACTGTTTGATTGTTTCGGTTTTTTGTGATTAATTTTAAAATCTTTTTCTATGTGACTTTTAAAAGCTATAAGATGCGTGTTTATACATTATTTGTATTTTCCTCCATTTTTTTTTTTTCCAACGCCTTTCATCTATGAATCGACAAAACTTCGTTTATATCACCAGACCAGAAGATAAAAATCTGATCAGTTGGACAGAATCGAACTCAACTTAGTTAAGAAATCCAAAGCTATAACTGCCAGCACAATTGAAATAACTCACCAAAATAGTGCAATTCTGCTTATTATGTTGTTGTTACTAATCCTCTTCCTGCAGAAAAGGCTACACCTGGTCCAATAGACCCCGTCGCAGGCGACTTGTTCATGGATAAAGGTAATATGCAGCTTCACTTTAGCGAGGAACCATCAAAAGGATTGAAGAGTGACTAAAGCTTAAGACAACACACTACGATCATATTAGACCGGGCACCTACGGTTTAAAGTGGATAAAAGAAATAAACAATTACATGAAACATTAAATTAAATTAGATAAGGGATGAATAATAACTTGATAATTACTTTATAATAATTACCTTATATTAAGGCCCACTTTCAATTCTATTTCAAGACAATCCTAGGTTTTAGAAAACATCAATTACTTGACCTTCTAACAATAATTCTTCTTATAAATCAGAGCTTTAACAGAAATAAATGTAAATTACATATATAAATAATCAATCTGCTCAAAGTGGAATTTTAGATTTTGCAGTTTTTTTTCAGAGAACGTATGCATAATATGCATCCAAGTATAATTCCGAAGGGGAAAATTTAATATTTCAGGAACAGCTTTGAGTCATTACGAAACGTTTTTTCTTAATATCGCAAATTACACATGTAAACAAATTACTTTTCTGAGGCCATAACGGCCCGTAACTGATGTCTGACATGCGAAGGATGTTCACCGAATCACCTCAGGATGTATTAAAGCTCCCATTATTAAAAACCTGCATCTTTTTCCAAGACCATTCCCACCGGCCGAGGGATTAGCAGGCTTATGGAAACCTCAAACTCCTCTTCATTATTTTTTAATTGAATTTTTTTCTCTTTGATGAGGAGATGATAGGAGATAACTGAGGAAAAGGAGTAGATAAAGCAAAATAAATAGTTCCCCGTAGTTTGCTACCCATTTTATTCAAATGTTATCCGATCTTTTCTTTCTTTATCAAGTCTCTTTGGACATGATAAAGTTTTTGGTAGTGAATTTTGTCAATGGCTGTTTTATTTTTTAAAAAAATAATGTATAGTAAAAAGTTTTTCAATTATATTTGCAGTAAAAACGAATTAAATTTAAAAGTAGAATTATTTCTTTTATGCAAAAGTAATGTATTTGTATAAGTTATATAAGTTAAACGTAAAAATAAATATGCATGTCATGTTAAAATTAGCATGGATCAAAGGAAAAGAATGAATTATTTCTTAAATCATTAATATACGTGTAATTTGCCTGTTTCTTGGCTCAGTGGCAATTTGCGCCGCTGGTGAGCATTAGGATTGATGTTTAATTCACTGGCTGATTTGTTGTAGACACTGTTTCAAAAAAATAACAGACTCGATGGTGTTTGTGATGTTCAGCACCATGCTGCGTTAGTCGGACTAACTGGTGGGGGTTTTACGGGTTTTCTCCCGTACCGTACATAAATACTTTGTAGTTCTCTCTAAAATTCCTCCTGGAAGGCACTGCTTTCCTTGTTCAACATCACGAAGCCAAGTCAAACTTCTACCTATGTAAGCTCCACCACAACAGAAGCTGCCGCTTTCCATCCTTCCTTGAGTAGATTTCTCATGAGATGTTCTTCCCACACCATAGGACGTTGAGGATTAGACACAAAGCACTCAAAACATCCCATGATGTCGACGCATTGAATTAATTTTTTAATGCATTGGATAATTATTTTCTGCATTAAAGCCAGCAGCATCTGCGTTAAAATAATTTATGTGTGAACACTAGTGTGCCCAAAAAGTAAAACCAATTTTAAATTTAAATTTCTCGGGCGGATAAAATTTCCATTTTTTTTTTTTTTTTTTTTTTTTTTTGTTTGGCACTGTTCTTGACATCTGTGTGAAATTTGACGTCAAAATATTCATTAGTGATTGAGTTACGCTTGGCTTTGTGAGATGCTAAAAGTAATTTCGGGGATTTTTGAAATGTCTGAATTAATTGTGAGCATCAATGAATATTCGTGCGCGGAAGAGTATAAAATGTAGCAGAAATCATTCGGTGAGCATTCCTATATCGAAAATAAATGTTTATAAGTGGTATAAACAGTTCAAAGATTGGCAGAGAGCGCATTGAAGACGAAGAGGTCTTTAGTCGACCATCAATCTCAAGCGACCAAGCTCACAAAAAAATTAAAGATTTGGTGCTCGCAAACCCTTGATTTATAATTAGAGACCTTAATGATGATGTTGGAATTTCAAAAGGATCGGTTAATTTCATTTTGGGCCAACACTGATACACCAACACTTTCAATAAACACTGATTTTTTTGGAAAAACATCGTCGCGTTGAAGTGTGTGAAATAATACTTTCTGACTATCAAGACAAGTTGAAAAGCATCATAACTGCATATGAGATTTGGATTTATGCTTGCGACTCAGAAACAACCCATCAATCGAGAGAATATCAGGACAAAGGGGAAATAAGACGAAAAAGAGCACGGCAAAGTGGCTCAAAAAATCAAGGGTCGTGTTGACGATTTTCTTCGATTACCCTGGTGTGATGCATTATGAATTTCTTCTGTCGGGCCAAACTGTCAACAAGGAATATTATTTGTGTGTTATGAGTCGTTTGCCTGACGCTATTCGCAAAAAGAGGCCACATTTATGGAAAGATAACTCTTAGTTTTTGCATCACGATTTTGACGCAATGATTCTTCGTGAGTTTTTCGCCAAAAATGTATCTCATTTCTTTCCACAACCATCGTATTCACCAGATTTAGCACCGTACGACTTCTGACTATTCCCTAAACTCAAAAGACCACTCCGCGGACACAGTTTTGAATCGATTGAAGAGATTCAACGTGAATCGGCAAGCGCTTTGAAGGCCATCCCGGCCAATGACTTTTTAGCATGCATTGAGGTTTGGAAAAAACGTTGATGTAAGTGTATTGTGTCCGGAGGGGATTACGTTGCAGGCGATGAAATAAACTTGGAAGTATAAAAAAAGAGTTTTTGAAAAAAATAAAAAATGGTATTACTTTTTGGGCACAGCAGTACATCCTATGAAAATAATAGCGCTAAATATACAGATTCGAAAGTATTATAGCATAGCTTCAGATGAACAAAAGAAAATCGCACATATCAAGCATAAAAAATGGAAAATTTGTAATACATTAAATTATATTTGTTCTTAATAATAGAATAGCTTCTATAAGATCTTCTTTCATTGCTGATTTAAAATAGCTTTTTTAAACACGAACCCAAACGTTCACCATCGGCGCACGTTACCACTGTGTCACGAGTCACGAGCATAATATTCTTATATGTAATTATCTTCTAAAAGCAAGAAGATGCGTGTTTATACATCATTTGTGTTTTCCTTCATTAACATTTTTTTTATGCTTCCATCCATGAATCCTCAAAACTTCATGTTCACAAGATAAAAATCTGATCACTTGGCCAGAGTCGAATTCAACTCCCTTAGTTAAGAAACCTAACGCTGCAACTGCCAGTACGATCAAAAACCATCTATTGAAATAATTTACCAAAATAGATCATTTATTTGAGGATGATGTGCAATTCTGCTTATTATGTTGTTGTTACTAATCCCCCTGGTGCAAAAAAAGCCTACACCTGGTGCAACCGACGCTGTCGCAGGTTACTGGTCCTTGGTTAAGGGTAATATGTAGCTTCACTTTAGCGAGTAACCACATGGGCTGAAGATTGACTAAACCTTAAGACAACGCTGTACGATCCTATTAGACCGGGACCTACCGTTTAAAGTGAATTTTGAGCCACTGCAAGCATCCATGGCACCGCTGCATTCGAACCTCTGCATTCGAATCCTAAACCTCTGGTACAAAGCGCCAGAGCGCTAGACATTCGGCCATTCAGGTCTCTCTGCTTATTATAAACTACAAATGCCGAGAGGTTTAATGATATTTTTAATATTTTAATTTAAAACTGACAATTAATTACATCTTCGTTACACAATAACCTTTACGTTGTACGATACATTACACCTCGTTATTTTTTGAGCCTCACAGCCTTTAGAAAGTTGCCCCTTATATCGCGCTTTTTCTTTGTGTTCCAAAGCTTACATCATAAAAGTGTAATGTATAATAAATATAATAAAAGCTTATTTCCAGGAACGATAGTTAAACATAAAAATATCATCAATAATTTCAAAAGATGAAATTATTTTTGCTCAAAAAAAGCGTAAGAATAACACAGTTCATCGAAATAAAAAAAAATTCACATGTATAAAAAATCTCAACATATTCCCTTTCTGATTCATTATGCCTTTAACACTCTTTTCACTACCCCATATTAATGCATGCATGCAGTGTGCATGAATTCTTATTGATTTTAGCGTGTATTGTTACCAATGTAAGCTACACAATACGTTAATTTTAGCGTAATGAAGAAAATTAAATCTTCTATTATGCCTTATTAAATCATTCTCCAAATAGAGCTAAATCAACATGCTGCCTTTAAAAGAAAAACCATTCACGAAATTCGCTATACGAAATTTGATCGATTCCCCCAGAGAACAGCAGAAGGGGGATGAGGAACGTTAGAAAAAAAAACTAAAGAGAACTTTTCTTGAATAGCCAAAGAAAAATTGGGTCGTAAACTCCGGGGAGCTATTTACTTTGCTTCACTTCTTTCTCTTCTTCAATTCTCCCGTATCATCTCCTCATCAAAGGGAGAAAAATAAATTAAAAAAATAATGATGCGGAGTTTTGGGGTTTTTGATAAACCGCAAATCTCTCGATTCGGTGGGAATGGTTCTTAAAAAACGTGTAAGTTTTTAATAATAGGAAATTTAATACATTTCGTTGAAGATGCTTCTTATGTAAACACCAGTTACCAGCCATTATGGCACTAAAAAAGTAATTTTCTCTGATGTGTAATTTGTGATATTAAGAATAAAGCGCTTTGTAATAACTTGAATCAGTTCCTGAAATATTGTATTTTGCCCATCAGAATTATGCTTTGATCCATGTGATATATACGTGTTATGGAAAGATAAGCATACTACTGTGCCCAAAAAGTGAGACCAATTATTTTTCTTTCAAAAACTCTTTGTTTATCCTTCTAAATTTATTTCATCGCCTTCAAAGTAATCCTCTCCAGACACAATGCACTTATGCCAACTTTTTTTCCAGTCCTCAATGCGTGCTAAAAAGTCATCGGCAGGAATGGCCTTCAAAGCGCGCCGCGATTTAATTTGAATCTCTTCAGTCGACTCAAAACGGTGTCCCCGGAGTGATCTTTTGACTTAGAAAATAGTCGCGCAGTGTGAATAGGATGGGTGTGTAACGATATGGGCTTCATTTTTGCCGAAAAAGTCACGAAGTATCAATGCAGCGTGAGCTGCCGCATTCAGTGTTTTCGGTACCAATCGAGATTTGACGCCTTTGAAGCTCAAAACGGAATTCACCGATTCTTTTGAACATCCAACATCCTCTGCAAGGTCTCTAATTGTAAATCGACCGTTTGCGAGCACCAAATATTTTGGACGTCAGCTTCGTTGGTTGAGGCGGATGGTCGACCAGAGGCTCTCCGTCTTTAATGCGTTCTCTGCCTTCTTTGAACTGTTTTTACCACTTCTGAATAATTCTTTCCGATATAGGACTGTTCACCGAATACCTTCTGCAACATTCTATACGTTTCCGCAAACAAAATTAAATGCAAGTTCTTTGCTCAATTAATTCAGACATTTCAAAAATTTCCGGAATCAGGCAAGCGTGTCTCCAATACTAATGAATATTTTGCATCAGATTTCACACAGATGTCAAGGACAATGCCAGCAACCTAAAAAAAAAATTGAAATTCCTTAAGACCCGAGAAATTTAAATTGAAAATTGGTCTTACCTTTTGGACACAGTAGTATTTACTTTGGCAAAAATATAATGCTTGTTAACAATGTCATTTGAAAACAAACAAACAATCGCACCTGCATGCAATATTAAAAATGGGTACCGAAATAAGTGAAAATATAAAAATCGCTGCATTAAAAAATATTAAAAATAATTGTTTTTCTGCTTAAAGAAGTACAAAATTATATGTTTCATAGTTAATAAATGTAATAATTATATGTAATAAATTTATATGAATAAATACTAAAATAAATGCAAATGAGTATAGCATTAAATTTTGAACATCTGTGTAAGTCTCTTATTCTCATGAGAAAAATAAAAAAAAATTTATTTTATAAAAATAATAGAATAATCAATAAATATATAAATAAATAAGCTAATTACAAAATTTAATTAAATTTTATTATCTTAAATTCCTAATTTTTATTATTTTAGTAAACAAATTTCCATTCATAAATACTATTCATACATAAATTAATTCAATATTACTTTAATGCAGAAAATAATTATCTAATGCCTTAAAAAAATTAATTCAATACGTCGACATGAAATGTGGAATGTTTTGTGTATGTTGTGTCTAATTCTCAGTGTCCTGTGGTGCGGCAAGAACATCTCATGAGTAATCTACTCATAAATGGATGGAAAGGGGCAGCTTCTGTTGTGATGGGGCTTCCATAGGTAGAAGTTCGACTAGGTGTCGTGGAGCTGAAGAAGGATAGCAATACCTTACGGAAGGAATTTTAGAGAGAACTAACAAGCATTTGCATACGGTATGGGAGAAAACCCGGAAAATTCCACCCACGTAGTCCGACTAACGTGGCAAGATGCTAAACATCACAAACACCATCGAGTCTGTCATTGAATCTACAACAAATCAGCCAGTGGATTAAACCTCAGTCCTAATGCTCACCAGCGGCGCACATTGCCACTGAGCCACTAGTTGGGCTTGAACATTCATATTAATTTTTTTAAAAATAATTCATGCTCTTTTCTTTGACCCCTGCTAATTGGAACATGTAATGCATATTTATTTTTACGTTTAAGTTACATAAATTATACAAAGACATTACTTAGGCATAACGAGAGATAATTCTACTTTAAAATTTAATCCATTTTTACTACAAATGTAACTGAAAAACATAATACTATACATTACTTTTTTAAAAGTAGAACAACCATTGACTAAATTCACTACAGAAAACTTTATCAGAACCCAAAGACACTAGTTAAAGAAAGAAAAGATCGGATAATATTTGAATAAAGATGTTTCCAAACTTCAGGGAACTATTTATTTCTCTTTACCTATTCCTTTTCCTCAGTTATCTCCCATCATCTCCTCATCAAAGAGAAAAATTCAATTAAAAAATAATGAAGAGGAGTTTGGGGTTTCCGTAAGCCTGCTAATCCCTCGGCCGGTGGGAATGGTCTTGGAAAAAGATGCAGGTTTTTAATAACGGGAGCTTTAATACATCCTCAGGTGATTCGGTGAAGATCCTTCGCATGTCAAACATCAGTTACGGGCCGTTATGGCCCCAAAAAAGTAATTTGTTCACATGTGTAATTTGGGATATTAAGAAAAAATGTTTCGTAATGACTCAAAGCTGTTCCTGAAATATTAAATTTTTCCCCTTCGGAATCATACTTGGATGCATATTATACATACGTTCCCTGAAAAAAAACGCTAGAATCTAAAATTCCACTTTGAGTTTCCTTTAAAGCTCTTATTTATAAGAAGGATAATTGTTAGAAGATCGAGAAATTGATAATGTTTTCTAAAATCCAGAATTGTCTTGAAATAAAATAGAAAACTGCATTAATATTATCATCATCATTAATGGCACAACAGACACATGGTAGACCAAGACCATCTACCTACTGGCAGATTTCAAGACAGGAGATGTTTTCTTTTTACGGGGTAGGGCTGCCAGTCCTACGACCAACACTTTACAGTCATATTAGACTGTCACCTAGGGTTTAAAGAGGACACCGAAACACTTCAAACTTACAGGGCACCGTGAAACCGCACCCGAAATCTGTGGCACTTAGCGCCAGAGTGCTAGTTACTCAGTCATCAGGCCTAACAGAAATCGCTGCATTAATAATACTATTAAAATAGTTTTGTTTCGGCCTAAATAATTAAATACAAAATTATATATTTCATAGTTAATAAAAATTATAATTTATGGATAATAATTATAGATAATTATATATATTAATATCTATTAAAATAAATGAAAATGCGTATGAAACGTATAACATTAAGTTTTGAACATCCTTACATGACGATTCAAGATACAATTCACGTTTTATTCTTTGACCTTGCTAATTTTAATATGTAATGCTTATTTATTTTTACGATTAACTTATATAAATTATAAAAAGACAATACTTTGGCATAACAAGAAATAATTTTACTTTTAAATTAAATCCCTTTTTACTACAATTATAGCTGAAAAACATGTTACCATACATTATTTTTTTAAGGGCCTGAATGTCCGAGTGGCTAGCGCTCTGGTGCTCCGTACCACAGGTTTCGGGTTCGAGTCCCGACGGTGTCATGTATGTTTGTAGTGATTCGGAATCCACTTTAAACCGTAGGTCCCGGTCTAATATGATTGTAGAGCGTTGCTGGGGCATTGTTACTCCTCGTCCGTGGCTTATCTTTAAGTTACAAGCGCCCCCTGGGTAATGCAAAGGGAGTAACCAAGACCAAGTTGTCTAAGTGTTTGCCAGCTGCATTAGACAGAAAAAAAAACATTTTTTTAAATAAAACAACCATTGACAAAATGTACTACCAAAATCTTTTTCAGGGTCCAAAGAGACTAGATAAAGAAAAAAGAAAACATAGGATAATATTTGAATAAAGATGGTTGCAAACTTCGGGGAATTATTTATTTTCTTTATCTATTTCTCTTCCTCAGTTATCTCCTATTATCTCCTCATCAAAGAAAAAAATTCAATTAAAAAATAATGAAGAGGAGTTTGAGGTTTCCATAAGCCTGCTAATCCCTGGGCCGGTGGGAATGGTCTTGGAGAAAGATGCCGGTTTTTTATAACGGGAGCTTTAATACATCCTCAGGTGATCCTTCGAATGTCAGACATCAGTTACCGGGCCGTTATAGCCTTAAAAAAGTAATTTGTTCAGATGTGTATTTTGTGATGTTAAGAAAAAAAGTTTCGTAATGACTCAAAGCTGTTCCTGAAATATTAAACCTTTCCCTTCGGAATTATACTTAGCTGCATATTATACATACGTTTAATTGAAAAAACGCAAGAATCTAAAAATCTACTTTTAGCAGATTCATTATTTATACATATATACACATATATACACATATATATACATATATACACATATACACACATATATACACATATATACACATATATACACATATACACATATATACACATATATACACATATATACACATATATACACATATATACACATATATACACATATATACACATATATACACATATATATGGGAATCAAATGCAAGTTACATTTATTTATGTTAAAGCTCTAATTTTAAAGAATAATTGTTAGAACATCAAGAGATTGATAATGTTTTCTAAATCCAGAATTGTCTTGAAATAGAATAGAAAACGAGTACTAATTTATTATAAAATAATTATCCTTATCTAATTTAATTTAGCTTTTGATGGTATTTGTTAATTTTTTTTAATTCAAGCAAAATACAACATTTTGTGTTAAAACTAGACCAATTTTAACGCTTCTATTTGTTTCAGTTCTAGGGGAATTCGATACAAAGCCCTGAAAGCGATACCAAAAGGAAATTATTGCATCTATGACAGTGATGGAACGTTAAATTAACACTAGATCTCGTTAGATTAACTCTGGAAAGTCATATCGGTCTGAAGATTAAAAAATCTTGAGTCCGATATCGAGATGCTCGATACCATTAGAGTATTTATTTTTTTTATTATCCTTATTTTTTTTTATTTTTCTAATTATTGTTGACATGAAACAGACATGTATATAATTTAGAGTTACATCAAATAACTAACTTAGCGACACTAAAATCAATGTTCAACCATACATACATTCCATGAACCATTCCTACTGGCAAATTCCAAAACAAGAGATGTTTTCATTTTAGGGGGTAGGGTTGTCCGCCCTACGCCCAGCAATCACATTAGGGCGGAACCTGAAGTTTAAAGTGGATTCTGAAACAATACAAACATTCACGGCACTTGCGGGATTCGAAACCGAAACCTGTGGCACACATCTCTTACATCACATATCATCTTAAATGCCATCTACATGTTACCATGTTGGATAAGAAACAACAAACATGAAAGGCTACTTAAATTTTCGGTAAAGTTACTTATCAGCAAAAATAATTATTATTAAACGAGAATAACAAATGTTTGAATTACTTTTACTAAAACAATTGAACCAAAGCTCCATCTTAACTTACCTTTTAAATTTCAAGGTATCACAGCAAAAAGAAAAGGAAACAAACAGTAAAATTTGATACTTTTAAATGCAAAATTATGACATCCAAACATTGAATCATTACATAAATTATCTGTAAAAATATTTCCTACTAAATTGCCATACGAGAAACACGACTTTAAATAAAAATCCATTTATTTAAATAAGTGAACCAAAACTTCAGATAAACAAGCCCTAAAGCAACGGAGACAAACAAGATACTCTTCAAAGAGTCCATAAATAATTCAATATCAAAGACTTTAAAGCAATGAGCTTCCAAAGTGTGCTCTGAGTTCGATACATTAGGCTGGTAGAAGAGCTCTTAAAGTTAACTCGCCATCACAGGTAACAATTTGAGAACAGCGTCTGCTTACGGCTTTCACTCGATTACTTTGAAATCAAGCCGCCCACAAATGCCTCACTTAGAAAATGAAATTGAGCCCAGAAAATATCTCCGGCTCTTTTTCGGAAAAAGAAATGGTGAAAAGGTTCGCCATTGCATTCATATAGAATTTAGGTGAAAAGAAGTGGGGGAATAAAAGAAGTCTGGAGGGATAGTTTATCATTCGATTTCATTTTTCCCCCTCTTAAATCTTCTGTAATCTAATAGATAATTTGAAACTCCAATAAAAATAAACCAAAGATAGCATTTCAACTTAGAGTGGTATTGGATTCGCAACTTATTTTTTTCCATCCAATTTCTTAGATCGATTTAACTTATTAAAAGTATAAAATAAATAGTGTAGTTTCATAGCAAAATAATGTTTCTATTATAAATAAATAACTGTTTCTGTATTATTTGTTAAAAATAAAAGGAAACGGGTCTTATTCATTTCATGATGTCAAAATATACATATACATTACATATTACTTACATTAAAGCATAGCATAGCATAAACAAAGACAGAAATGCATTTCGTATGATTTAGTGCTTTAAATAAGTATTTTCACTAAAAACATATGAGATGTCTCATATCATTTCCACTTAAATTAATAACAAAAGACCTATGACTTAATTATTATAACTCAAATTATGTATACTCGTTAGAAATCACTCGGACATTTCTAGAATTTATAGAGAATATTAGGACTAACGTTCAATCCGCTGGCGGCTTTGTTGTAGACACTGTTTCAAATGGCAATGGCGTTTGTGATGTTCAGCATCTTGCCTCGATAATCAGACTACCTGATGGGAGTTTTCAGGGTTTTCTCCAATACGATACCCAAATGCGGCGAAGGAATTCCGATAAGTGCTCCCAAAATCACAGCTCTCCTTCATCGTCACGGAGACAAATCACACTTCTATGTAAGGGTGTTGCATCCGAACAGAAGCTGCCCCCTTTTCCCCACCTTCCATGAGATTATACGAATTCTTGCACTTGGTCTAGATTTTGTGTCTACCATGAGACCACACTGATTCTTGAACTTTGTCCAGAACTGCTCTCAAAAATGTGCGATAAGAAACATGAATAATATGAAACGATATATAAATTTTCGGTAAAATTACTTATTACCAAAATTATGATTATTAAACGAGATAAACAAAAGTTTGAATTCCATTTACTAAAACAATTGAACCAAAACACCATCTTATCTTATCTTTTAAATTTCAGGATATCGTTGAAAAAAGAAAAGGAAACAAGCAATACAATGTAAAATATGACATCGAAAAATTGAATCATTATATAAATTATCGGTAAAGATATTTTTTACTAAATGGCCACACGAGACTAGCACGACTTTAGATAAAAATCCATTTGCTTAAATAATTGAACCAAAAATTCAGATCAGCAAACCCTAAAGCAACTGAGACAAACAAGATACTTTCAGAGAGTCGCTCCTTCCATAAATAATTCAATATCAAAGACTTTAAAGCAACGAGCTTCCAAAGTGTGCTCTAAGTTCAATACATTAAGCTGGTAGAAGAGCTCTTAAAGTTAACTTGCCATCACAGATAACAATTTTAGAACAGCGTCTGCTCACGGTTTTCACTCTATTACTCTGAAATCAACCCGCCCACAAACGCTTCGCTAGGAAAATGAAATTGAGCTCAGAAAATATCTCCGGCTCTGTTTCGGAAAAAGAAACGGTGAAGAGGTTCGCCATTGCATTCATATAGAATTTGGGGGAAAAGAAGCGGGGAAAAAAAGAATTCTGGAGGGATAGTTTATCATTCAATTTCATTTTTTCCCCTCTTCCATCTTCTATAATCTAATAGAAAATTTGAAACTCGAATAAAAATAAACCTAAGATAGCATTTCAACTTACAGTGGTTCTTGGATTCGTAAAATTTTTTTCAACCAATTTCTTAGTTTCATTTAAGTTATTAAAAATATAAAAGAAGCAATGCAGCTTCATAAAAAAAATAAGATTTCTGTTATAAATAAATAACTGTTTCTATATTGTTAGTTAAAAACAAAAGTAAATATAAATTATTCATTAGATAATGCATAACATAAACAAAGATAACTTTTATGATTATAGTGCTTCAAATAAGAGTTTTCACTAAACACATGCCAGATGTCTCATATCAGTTTTACTTACATTAATAATAAGAAACCTGTAAGATAATTAATATGACTCTAATTATATTATAAATTACTCGACATTTTTAGAATTTATAAAGAACATTAGGAAGGAGATTCATTTCGCTGGCGGCTATGTCATAGGCACTGTTTCAAAAAAAGGCAGACTCGATGGTGTTTGTGGTGTTAAGCATCTTGCCTCGTCAGTCGTACTAATTGGTGGGATTTTCCAGACTCTCTCCCACATGATTATCAAATTCCCCCTAAAAAGTTCTGCACGTATGGTAATTACCCTAAAACTGTTCCCCAGGAGGCACTGCCCTCCTTCTTCAGCGTCACGGCGGCAAGTAATACATGTACCTAATAGAAGCTGCCCCGTCCTTTCCCTCTTTCCATGATACTACACGAGTTCTTGGACTTGCTTTAGATTTCACTGTCTACCATGAGGAGACACGTATTCATGAACTTGATCGAGATTTTGCTGTCTTCTTTGAGACCAAACGGATTCTTGAACCGCACCACACACATTCTTTGACTTGGTCCAGATGTTGTTGTCTACCAAGTGAGATAAGAAACAACAAACATGAAGCGCTATATGAATTTTTGGTAAACTTACTTATTACTAAAATTATGAATATTATACGAAATTAACATTTACTAAATCAATTGAACCAAAACTCCAGATGCTTTATTTTTCTTATCTTTCAAATTTCAGGATGTCATGCACAAAAAAGGGAAGCCAGCAGTAAAATTTGATACTTTTAAGTGTAAAAATATGTCATCCAAACATGGAATCATTATATAAATTCGGGGCAGAATATTTTCTACTAAATAGCTACACGAGATTAACACAAGTTTAGATAAAAATCCATTTACTAAAATAATTGAACCGAAAATCTAGATAAATAAGCCTTAAAGCAACCAAGATTCCATAAATAATTCAATATCAAAGACTTTAAAGCAACGAGCTTCCAAAGTGTGCTCTAAGTTCAATACATTAAGCTGGTAGAAAAGCTCTTAAAGTTAACACGCCATCACAGGTAACAATTTGAGAACAGCGTCTTCTTACGGCTTTCACTCGATTATTTTGAAATCAACCCGCCCACAAACGCCTCACTCAGAAAATGAAATTGAGCCCTGAAAATATCTCCGGCCCTGTTTCGGAAAAAGAAACGGTGAAAAGTTTCGCCATTGCATTCATATAGAATTTAGGGGGAAAGAAGAAGTCTGTAGGGATAGTTTATCATTCGATTTCATTTTTTTCCCTGTTCCTTCTTCTACAATCTAATAGAAAATTTGAAACTCGAATAAAAATAAACCAAAGATAGCATTTCAACTTACAGAAGTTATTGGATTCGTAAAATATTATTTTTCCATCCAACTTCTTGGTTTGATTTAAGTTATTAAAACTATAAGAGAAAACATTACAACTCCATAACAAAATGAGGTTTCTATTATAAATAAATAGCTGTTTCTATTATATTATGTATTCTAATATATGGTTAAAACAAATGTAAACGGATATTATTTATTAGATAATGTTAAGATATACATTCTACATTACATTAAGGTATAGCATAAACGCAAATGCATTTTGTATGATAAGTTCTCCATGTTAAGTAAGAATTTTCATTAAACACATGTCAGATGTCTCATATCATTTTTATTTATATTAATAATAAGAGACCTATGATTTTATTTCAGTCCTCTTCGCGACTTTGTTACAGACACTGTTTCAAAAAAATGGGGGATTCGATGGCGTTTGTGATATTCAGAATGTCCCTATTCCCTCTTGCGTCGTTTGTCAAAAAATCTAGTGGGAATTTTGTGGGTTTTCCCCAATACGAAACCCAAATGCGGGTAGTTTTCTGTAAATGTCGTCCAGGAAGCCACTGCCCTTCATCTTCAGCGTCACGAAGCCAAGTCAGATTTCTACCTAAGATTGCTCCATCACAACAAAAGCTTCCCCTCATTCTTTCGTTCATTCCATGAGACCACACAAACAAACAACAAACATGTAACGCTATATGAATTTTCAGAAAGGTTACTTATCAGGTACTTATCACAAATTATTATTACTACACGAGATAAACAAAAGTTTAAATAAGATCCCATTTACTAAAACAATTGAGTCAAAGCTCCATCTTATCTTCTTTTTTAAATTTCAGGATATCGTGGAGAAAAGAAAAGGAAACAAACAGTAAAATTTGATACTTTTAAATGTAAAAATATGATATCCAAACATTGAATCATCACATAAATTATCTGTAAAAATATTTCCGACTAAATTGCCACACGAGATAACACGACTTTAAATAAAAATCCATTTACTTAAATAAATGAACCAAAAATCCAGATAAACAAGCCCTAGAGCAACTGAGACAAACAAGATACTTTCAAATGGAAGCTCCTTCCATAAATAATTCAATATCAAAGACTTTAAAACAACGAGCTTCCAAAGTTCAATACATTAAGCTGGTAGAAGAGCTCTTAAAGTTAACTCGCCATCACAGGTAACAATTTGAGAACAGCGTCTGCTCACGGCTTTCACTCGATTACTCTGAAATCAACCCACCCACAAACGCTTCACTTAGAAAATGAAATTGAGCCCAGAAAATATATCCGGCTCGGTTTCGGAAAAAGAAATGGTGAAAAAGTCCGCCATTGCATTCATATAGAATTTAGGGGGAAGTCTGGAGGGTAGTTTATCATTCGATTTCATTTTTCCCCCTCCTCCATCTTCAATAATCTAATAGAAAATTTTAAACTCGAATAAAAATGAACCAAAGATAGCATTTCAACTTACAGAGGTTATTGGATTCTTAAAATACTTATTTTCGTCCAATTTCATAGTTTGATTTAAGTTATTAAAAATATAAAAGAAACACTGAAGCTCCATAGCAAAATAAGGTTTCTATTATAAATAAAAACTGTTTCTATATCATTTGTTAAAACCAAAAGAAAACGCATATTATACCTTAAATAATCCTTAGATATACACTGAAGTGACAAAAGTCATGGGATACCTCTTAATATCGTGTCGGCCCTCCTTTCGCCCGGCGAAGTGCAGCAACTCGACGTGGCATGGACTCAACAAGTCGTTGGAAGTCTTCTGCAGGAATATTGAGCCATGCTGTCTCGATAGACGTCCACAATTGTGAAAGCGTGCAGGATTTTGGGCACGAACAGACCTCTCGATGATGTCCCATAAATGCTCGATGGGATTCATGTCGGGCGATCTAGGTGGCCAGATCATTCGTTGGAATTGTCCAGAATGTTCTTCGAACCAATCGCGAACAGTTGTGGCCCGGTGACATGGCGCATTGTCATCCATAAAAATCCCATCGTTGTTTGGGTACATGAAGTCCATGAATGGCTGCAAGTGATCTCCAAGTAGCTGAACATAAGCATTTCCAGTCAATGGTCTATCCAGTCGCACCAGAGGACCAATTCCATGCCATGAAAAAACAGCCCACACCATTACGGAGCCACAACCAGCTTGAACAGTGCCTTGCTGACAGTTTGGGTCCATGGTTTCGTGGGGTCGGCGCCACACTCGAACCCTACCATCAGCTCTTACCAACTGAAATCGTGACTCATCGGACCAGGCCACGGTTTTCCATTCATCTAGGGACCAACCGATATGCTCAAGTGCCCACGAGAGTCGCTGCAAGCGATGTCGTTCTGTCAGTAAAGGCACTCGAGTCGGTCTTCTGCTGGAATAGCCCAAGAAAGCCAAATTTCTCCGCACAGTTCTAACAGACAAGTCCCTTGTACGTCCCACATTGATTTCTGCGGTTATTTGATGCAGTGTTGCTTGTCTGTTAGAATTTACGACTCTTTGCAGACGTCGCCGGTCTCGGTCGTTAAGTGCAGGCGGTCGACCACTGCGCTGTCCATGGTGGGATGTTATGCCTGAAATTTCAGACTCTCGGCACACTCTTGACACAGAGGATCTGGGAATGTTGAATTCCCTAACGATTTCCGAAATGGCATGACCCATGCGTCTAGCTCCAACTAACATTCCGCGTGTAAAGTCTGTTAATTCCCGTCGTGCGGTCATCATCACGTCAAAACCTCTTCACATGAATAACTTGAACAGAAATGAAAGCTCTGCGAAAGCACTGCGCATTTATACGTGTTCTACGCGATGCTACTGCCATCTGAAAATTTGCATATTGCTATCCCATGACTTTTGTCACTTCAGTGTACATTGCATTAAAGCATAACTTGAATAAAGTCACAAATATGTCTTTCGTATGAATAAGAACTTCAAATACGAATTTTCACTAATCACATGCCATATGTCTCATATCACTTTTACTTACATTAATAATGAGAGACCTGTGATTTAATTTCTATGACTCGAATTATGTTATAAATCATTCAATATTTTTATAATTTATAGAGAACATTTAGGCGGAGATTCAATCGGCTGACGGCTTTGTTGTAGACACTGTTTCAAAAAAATGGGAGATGTAATGGTATTAGCGATGTTTACCATCTTGCCTTGTTAGTCAGACTACCTGATGGGAGATTTTTAGGGTTTTCTCTCCTAAGAAAGGCAAATCTCGGTAGTTCCCTCTAAAAGTGGTCCAGAAAGGCACTGCACTCCGTCTTTAGCATCATGAAGGCAAGTCAGACTTCTACCTATTGTTGCTTCAACACAACAAAACTTGTCCTCCATCATTTCCCTCATTCTATGAGACACCACGGGTTCTTAAACTTAGTCTAGATGTTGCTGTTTACCATGTGGGATAAGAAACAGCAAACGTGAAACGCTATATGAATTCTGGTTACTTATCAGTTACTTATCAAAAAATTATGATTAATAAACGAAATAAACAAAAGTTTAAATTAAATTCCATTTACTAAAACAATTAAACAAAACTCCATCTTATCTTTTAAATTTCAGGATATAAATAAAAAAAAAAAGAAAACGAAACTAACAGTAAACAGTGATACTTTTAAATGTAAAAATATGACATCCGAGCATTGAATCATTCTACAAATTCTCGGTTAAAAATATTCCCAACTAAATGGTCATGCGAGATTAATACACGTTTAGATAAAAATTCATTAACTTAAATAATTGAACCAAAATTCCTGATAAACAAGCCCTGAATCAACTGAGACAAATAAGATACTTTTCAAAGAGTCCATAAATAATTCAATATCAAAGATTTTAAAGCAACGAGCTTCCAAAGTGTGCTTTACTAAGTTCAATACATTAAGCTGGTAGAAGAGCTCTTAAAGTTAACTCACCATCACAGGTAACAATTTGAGAACAGCGTCTCTTTATGGCTTTCACTCGATTACTTTGAAATCAACCCGCCCACAAACGCCTCACTCAGAAAATGAAATTGAGCCCAGAAAATATCTCCGGCTCTGTTTCGGAAAAAGAAATGGTGAAAAGGTTCGCCATTGCATTCATATAGAATTTAGGGGGGAAAAAGAAATCTGGATTGATAGTTTATTATTCGATTTCATTTTTTCCCCTTTTCATCGTCTATAATCTAATAGAAAATTTGAAACTCGAATAAAAATAAGCCAAAGATAGCATTTCAACTTACAGTGGTTATTGGATTCGTAAAATATTTTTTTTTTTCATCAAATTTTTTAGTTTCATTTAAGCTATCATAAATATAAAAGAATCAATACAGCTCCATAGCAAAATAAGGTTTTTATTGTAAATAAATAGCTGTTTCTATATTATTTGTTAAAAACAAAGGAAACACGATATTATTCATTAGATGATGCTAAGATATACATATACATTACATTAAAGCATACATAAACACAGATACACACAATCATAAAAATGCATTTTGTATGATTAAGTTCTTCAAATCAGAATTTTCACTAAAAACATGCCCTATGTCTCATATCACTTTTACTTACATTAATTACTATGATTTAAATAATATGACTCGAATTATACCATAAATCACTCTATACTTTTAGAATATTTATAGAACATTAGGACTGAGGTTAAATCAGCAGACGGCTTTGTTGTAGACACTATTTCAAAAACAATGGGAGAATCGAAGGCGTTTTTAATGATCATCATCTTGCCTCGTTAGTCAGACAACCTGGTGGGATTATTTCCTGGTTTTCTTTCATATGATACACAAATGGGGGTATTTATCCCTAAAAGTCCTCTCGGAAGACACTGCCCTCCTTCTTCAGCATCACGGAGCCAAATCTGACTTCTACCTACGGGTATGTATAAAAACAGAAGATGACCCCCTTTTCTTCTTTCCATGAGACTACACGTGTTGTTGGATTTGCTGTCTACCATGAGATCGCACAGATTCTTGGATATGATTAAGATATTGTTGTCTTTCATGAGACTACATCAGTTCCTGGACTTGATCTAGACGTTGCTGTCTACCATGAGACCACACCGATTCCCGGACGTCTAGATTTTGTTGTTTGCCATGTGGGATAAGAGCAACAAACGCTATATGAATTTTCGGTTGAGTCACTTATCACCAAAATTATGATTATTAAATGAGATACACAAAAGCCTTACTAAAATTCCATTTACTAAAACATCTTGTCTTCTCTTTTAAATTTCACGATATCATGGAAAAAAGAAACGGAAGCCAGCAGTGAAATTTGACACTTTTCAATGTAAAAATATGGTATCCGAACATTTAAACATTATATAAATTCTCGGTAAAGCATATTTCCTACTAAAAGGACACACGAGATTAACACAAGTTTAGATAAAAATCCATTTACTTAAACAATTCAACCGAAAATCCAGATAAACAAGCCTAAAGCAACCAAGATGCTTTCAAATAGTCTCTCCTTCCATAAATAATTCAATATCAAAGACTTTAAAGCAACGAGTTTCCAAAGTGTGCTCCGAGTTCAATACATTAAACTGGTAGAAAAGCTCTTAAAGTTAACTCGCCATCACAGGTAACAATTTGAGGACAGCGTCTTCTTACGGCTTTCACTAGATTACTTTAAAATCAACCCGCCCACAAACGCCTCACTCAGAAAATGAAATTGGGCCTAGAAAATATCTCCGGCTCTGTCTCGAAAAAGAAATGGTGGAAAAGTTCGCCGTTTCATTCATATAGAGTTTAGGGGAAAAGAAGAAGTCTGGAGGGATAGTTTATCATTCGATTTCATTTTTTCCCCTTTTCATCGTCTATAATCTAATAGAAAATTTGAAACTCGAATAAAAGTAAACCAAAGATAACGTTTCAATTTATAGAGTCTATTGGATTCGTAAAATATTTTTTTCATCCAATTTCTTTTTTTGATTTAAGTTATTAAAAATATGAAAGCAGCAATACAACTCCACAGCAAAATTAGGTTTCTATTACAAATAAATAGCTGTTTCTGTATTATTCGTTAAAAACAAAAGAAAGCGTGTATTATTGATTAGATAATGCTAAGATATACTTAATACATTACATTAAAACATATCATATACAAAGACCCAAATACACTTCCTATGATGAAGTTCTACAAATAAGAATTTTCAATAAACACGTGTCAGAAGTCTCTTATCACTTTTACTAACATTAATAATAAGAGACCTGCGATTTAATGAACAAGACTCGAATTATGTTATAAATTCTCTGGATATTTTTAGAATTTATAGGGAACATTAGGGTGTAAGTTCAATCAGCTGGCGGGGGGTTTTTTTTTTTTTTTTTTTTTTTTTTTTGTAAACATTGTTTAAAAAACTCGCACGATGGTGTTTTAGATGTTCGGTATATTTCCCCATTTGTTGGACTACCTAGTGACAGCTTTCCGGGTTTCTTCCATATGATAGGCAAATGAGGGAATTTAATCCTATAAATCCTCTCGGAAGGCACTGCCTTCCTTCTACAGCGTCACATAGTCAACTGAAACTATACCTAAGATTTCTAAAAGAGAAAAATCCATTTACTTAAATAATTGAACCAAAAATCCGCCTAAACAAGCTCTAAAGCAACTGAGACAAACAAGATATTTTCAAAGAGTCGCTCCTTCCATAAATAATTCAGTATCAAAGACTTTAAAGCAACGAGCTTCCAAAGTGTGCTCCAAGTTCAGTACATTAAGCTGGTAGAAAAGCTCTTAAAGTTAACCCGCCATCACAGGTAACAATTTGAGAACAGCATCTCCTTGCGGCTTTCGCTCGATTACTTTGAAATCAACCCGCCCACAAACGCCTCACTCAGAAAATGAAATTGAGCCCAGAAAATATCTGTTTCGGAAAAAGAAACGGGGAAGAGGTTCGCCATTGCATTCATATAGAATTTAGGGAAAAAGAAGTCTGGAGGGATAGTTTATCATTCGATTTCATTTTTCCCCCTCTTCCATCTTTTATAATCTAATAGAAAATTTGAAACTCGAATAAAAGTAAACCAAAGATAGCATTTCAACTTACAGAAGTTATTGGATTCGTAAAATATTTTTTTTATCCTCCAATTTCGTAGTTTGATTTAAGTTAATAAAAATGTAAAAGAAACACTGCACCTTCATAACAAAATGAGGTTTCCATTATAAATAAATAGATGTTTTAATATTATTTGTTTAAAAAAAATGAAAACGGATATTATTCATTAGATAATGCTAAAATATACATATACATTACATTAAAGCATAGCATAAACTATGCATTTCGTATGACTAACCACTTTAACAATTTTCACTAAACACATGTCATATATCTCATATCATTTTCACATAAATTAATAACAAGAGCCTATGATTAATGTGACTATAATTATATACACATGTTTAATCGATATTTTTCGAATTATACACAGCACTCGATATTTTTAAAATTTATAGGAAGGGCGGAAATTCAATCGTTTGGCTGCATTGTTGTAAGCACTGTTTCGAAAAAATGAATAGACTCGATGGCATTTGTGATGTTCAGCATTTTGCCTCGTTAATCGGATTACTACTACACCACTCTATCTGGAGCCGAGTTGCTCCTGTAGAGTTTGGGAATGATGTCGGTGAGAGAAGTCTGACCGGGCTCTGAACAACGCTCTACGATCATATTAGACCTGGTCCTACGGCTTAAAGTGGATTCCGAACCACTACAAACATCCATGGTACCGTCGGAACTCAAACCCGAATACCTAGCATCAGAGCGTTTGCCACTCGGCCATCAGCACCTGCCCCACCCGATAATCGGACTACTTTATGGGAGCAGGTTTACTCACCAGGTTTTCTCCCATGCGATAGGCAAATGCGGGATAAATACTTTTTAAAAATATTCCAGGAAGGCACTACTAAGAATCCCTACTTCTACATGCGAAGGCCCTACTTCTTTAGTGTCACGGAAGCAAGCCAGACTTCTACCCACGGGTATTCCATCACAACAGAAGCTCACTACACCCCTTTTTCACCCCTCCTTCCATGAGACTACACAAGTTCTTGGACTTGGTCTAGATGTTGCTGTCTACCATGAGATTCTTGGATTTGACCTAAGTGTTGCTATCCACCATGTGGGATAAGAAAAAAAAATATGAAAAGCCTGTATGAATTTTCAGTGAAGTTACTTATCTCC
The DNA here is from genome assembly GCA_021605075.1 of Caerostris darwini. Lineage (NCBI taxonomy): Eukaryota > Metazoa > Arthropoda > Arachnida > Araneae > Araneidae > Caerostris > Caerostris darwini. The sequence continues at coordinate 41,879 of BPLQ01014608.1, forward strand.
GAAAATATGTTTATTACACAAGATTAACAAAAACTTAAACAAAATTCCCTCTTATCTTTTCTATAAACTTTCAGGATATCATGAAAAAGAAAATCTTTAAAGCAACGAGCTTCCAAAGTGTGCTCTAAGTTCAATACATTAAGCTGGTAGAAAAGCTCTTAAAGTTAACTCGCCATCACAGGTAACAATTTGAGAACAGCGTCTCCTTACGGCTTTCGCTCGATTACTTTGAAATCAACCCGCCCACAAACGCCTCACTCAGAAAATGAAATTGAGCCCAGAAAATATCTGTTTCGGAAAAAGAAACGGTGAAGAGGTTCGCCATTGCATTCATAGAGAATTTAGGGGGAGGGGGAAAAAAGTCTGGAGGGATAGTTTATCATTCGATTTCATTTTTTCCCCCTCTTCCATCTTTTATAATCTAATAGAAAATTTGAAACTCGAATAAAAGAAAACCAAAGATAGCATTTCAACTTACAGAAGTTATTGGATTCGTAAAATATTTTTTTTATCCTCCAATTTCGTAGTTTGATTTAAGTTAATAAAAATGTAAAAGAAACACTGCACCTTCATAACAAAATGAGGTTTCCATTATAAATAAATAGATGTTTTAATATTATTTGTTTAAAAAAAATGAAAACTGATATTATTCATTAGATAATGCTAAAATATACATATACATTACATTAAAGCATAGCATAAACTATGTATTTCGTATGACTAAACACTTTAACAATTTTCACTAAACACATGTCATATATCTCATATCACTTTCACATAAATTAATAACAAGAGCCTATGATTAATGTGACTATAATTATATACACATGTTTAATCGATATTTTTCGAATTATACACAGCACTCGATATTTTTAAAATTTATAGGAAGGGCGGAAATTCAATCCTTTGGCTGCATTGTTGTAAGCACTGTTTCAAAAAAATGAACAGACTCGATGGCATTTGTGATGTTCAGCATTTTGCCTCGTTAATCGGATTACTACTACACCACTCTATCTGGAGCTGAGTTGCTCCTGTAGAGTTTGGGCATGATGTCGGTGAGAGAAGTCTGACCGGGCTCTGAACAACGCTCTACCATCATATTAGACCTGGTCCTACGGCTTAAAGGGGATTTCGAACCACTACAAACATCCATGGTACCGTCGGAACTCAAACCCGAATACCTAGCATCAGAGCGTTTGCCACTCGGCCATCAGCACCTGCCCCACCCGATAATCGGACTACTTTATGGGAGCAGGTTTACTCACCAGGTTTTCTCCCATGCGATAGGCAAATGCGGGATAAATACTTTTTAAAAATATTCCAGGAAGGCACTACTAAGAATCCCTACTTCTACATGCGAAGGCCCTACTTCTTTAGTGTCACGGAAGCAAGCCAAACTTCTACCCACGGGTATTCCATCACAACAGAAGCTCACTACACCCCTTTTTCACCCCTCCTTCCATGAGACTACACAAGTTCTTGGACTTGGTCTAGATGTTGCTGTCTACCATGAGACCATGAGATTCTTGGATTTGGCCTAAGTGTTGCTATCCACCATGTGGGATAAGAAAAAAAAAATATGAAAAGCCTGTATGAATTTTCAGTGAAGTTACTTACCTCCGAAAATATGTTTATTAAACAAGATTAACAAAAACTTAAACAAAATTCCCTCTTATCTTTTCTATAAACTTTCAGGATATCATGAAAAAGAAAATCTTTAAAGCAACGAGCTTCCAAAGTGTGCTCTAAGTTCAATACATTAAGCTGGTAGAAAAGCTCTTAAAGTTAACTCGCCATCACAGGTAACAATTTGAGAACAGCGTCTGCTTACGGCTTTCACTCGATTACTTTGAAATCAACTCGCCCACAAACGCCTCACTCAGAAAATGAAATTGAGCCCAGACAATATCTCCGGCCCTGTTTCGGAAAAAGAAATGGTGAAGAGGTTCGCCATTGCATTCATATGGAATTAAGGGGAAAAGTCTGGAGGGATAGTTTATCCTTCGATTACATTTTTCCCCCTCTCCCCTCTTCTATAAAATAATAGAAAATTTGAAACTCGAAAAAAAATAAACCAAAGATAGCATTTTAACTTATAGAGGTTATTGGATTTTTTTTCCATTCAATTTCTTAGTTTGATTTAAGTTATTAAAAATATAAAAGAAAACTGCAGCTCCATAGCAAAATAAGGTTTCCATTATATATAAATAAATACATATTTCTATATTATTTGTTAAAAACGAAAGAAAACGTGTATTATTAATTAGATAATGATAGGATATGCATATGCGTTATACATTACATTACATTAAAGCTTAGCATAAACACAGACACAAATGCATTTTGTAAGATTAAGTGCTTCACATAAGAATTTTCACTAAACACATGTCATATGCCTCACATCACTTTTTTTACATTAATAATAATAGAACTATCATTTAATTAATATGACTCGAATTATGTTATAAATCGTTAGATATTTTTAAAATTAATATAAAACATTAGAACTGAGGTTCAACCCGACACCAAATTTTTTTTTGTTGACACTGTTTCAAAAAAAAAAAAAAAAAAAAAAGAAGAGTCGATGGCGTTTGTGATGTTCAGCGTCTTACCAATTTACTCAGATTACCTGGTGGAAGTTTTCCGGGTTTTTCCCATGCGATACTCAAATTCAGGGAAGATAATCCAATGAGTCCTCCCGGAATGCATTGCGCTCCTTCTTCAGCGTCATGGAGCCAAGTCAGAGTCAAATCTTCTACCTACGAATTCCCATCACAATAGAAGCTCCCCCTCCCCTTTCCTTCCTTCCATGAGGCCACACAGGTTCTTGGACTTAATCTAGATGTTACTATCTACCATATGGGATAAAAAACAACAAATATGAAACGCTATGTGTAATTTTGGTAAAGTTACATATCTTTAAAATTATAGTTATTAAACGAGATTAACAAAAGTTTGAATTCCATTTACTAAAAGAAACCATTATTTACCATTATGAACCAAAACTCCATCTTAGATTACCTTTTAAATTTCAAGATATCATGGAGAAAAAAAAAAAAGGGGGCAGCCAGCAGGAGAAATTTGATACTTTTAAATGCAAAAATATAACATTCAAGCATTAAAACATTATATAAATTCTCTGTAAAGATATTTCTTACTAAATGGGCGCACGAGATTAACACAAGTTTAGACAAAAATCCATTTACTTAGATAATTGAACCAAAACTCCAGATAAACAAACCCTAAAGCAACTGAGACAAACAAGATACTTTCAGAGAGTCGCTCCTTCAATAAATAATTCAATATCAAAGACTTTAAAACAACGAGTTTCCAAAGTGTGCCTTAAGTTCAATACATTAAGCTGGTAGAAGAGCTCTTAAAGTTAACTCGCCATCACAGGTAACAATTTGAGAACAGCGTCTGCTCACGGCTTTCACTCGATTACTTTGAAATCAACCCGCCCACAAACGCCTCACTCAGAAAATGAAATTGAGCCCAGAAAATATCTACCGCTCTGTTTCGAAAAAAGAAATGGTGAAAAGGTTCGCCATTACATTCATATAGAATTTAGGGAGAAAGAAGTGGGGAAAAAAAGAAGTCTGAAGGGATAGTTTATCATTCGATTTCATTTTTTCACCTCTTCCATCTTCTATAATCTAATGGAAAATTTGAAACCCGAATAAAAATAAACCAACCATGCCCTCCAACCAAGGATAGCGTTTCAACTTAGAGATCATTGAATTCGTAAAATATTTTTTTGTCGTTCAATTTCTGAGTTTGATTTAAGTTAAAAATATAAAAGAAATAATGCAGCTGCATAGTAAAATAAGGTTTCTATTATATATAGATATATCTGTTTCTTCATTATTTGTTAAAAACAAAAGAAAACGGATATTATTCATTAGATAATTCTAAGATATACATATACATAATACATTAAATTAAAACATCAAATACAAAGACACAAGTGCATTTTGTATGATTAAATGTTTTAAATAAGAATTTTGACTAAACACAACGTCATATGTCTCTTATTACTTTTATTTACATTAATAATTAGAGATCTATGATAAAATTATTATGACTCGAATTATATACACGTTATAAATCACTCGATAATTTTAGTATTTATAGAGAATATTTTGTCTGATGTTCAATCCGCTGGCGGCTTTGTGGTAGACACTATTTCAAAAATCAAGGAGACTCGATTTTGTTTGTGATATTCAGCCTCTTTCCCCACTAGTCGGATTACTAATCGAAGTTTTCCGGGTTTTCTGCCATACGATATACAAAAGCGGAAAAGTTAATTCGATAGGTCCTCCCGGAGGCACTGCACCCCTTCTTCAGCATCACAGAGCCAAGTCTGAATTCTACCTACGGGTGCTGCATCCCAAAAGCAGATGCCAACTTCCCTCCTACATGACCACAGGGGTTCTTGGGCTTGGTATAGGTGTTGCTCTCTACCATAAGGCCACACGGATTCTTGATGATGTTGCCGCCTACCATGAGACCACACGTTTTTTTTTATGTAGATGTTCTGTCTAGCATGAGACAGCATGAATTCTTGGACTTGATCTAGATGTTGCTGTCTACCATGTGGGATAAGAAACAACCAACATGAAACGCTGTATGAATTTTCGGTAAAATTACTTATCACTAAATTATATGAGATTACCATTTACTAAAACAATTGAATCAAAACTCCAGAGGCTTTACGTTATCTTGTCTTTTAATTTCAGAATGTTATGCAAAAAAAAGGAAGCCAGCAGGAAAATTTGATACTTTTAAATATAAAAATATGACATTCAAACTTGGAAACCTTATATAAATTCTTAGTAAAAATATTTTCTACTAAATGGCCACACGAGAATAACACAAGTTTAGATAAAAATCCATTTACTTAAATAATTGAACCAAAAATCCAGATAAGCGAGCCCTAAAGCAACTCAAACAAACAGGATACTACTTTCAAAGACTCCATAAATAATTCAATATCGAAGAGCTTCCAAAGTGTGCTCTAAGTTCAATACATTAAGCTGGTAGAAGAGCTCTTAAAGTTAACTCGCCATCACAGGTAACAATTTCAGAACAGCGTCTGCTTACGGCTTTCACTCGATTATTTTGAAATCAACCCGCCCACAAACGCCTCACTCAGAAAATGAAATTGAGCCCAGAAAATATCTCCGGCTCTGTTTCGGAAAAAGAAACGGTGAAGAGGTTCGCCATTGCATTCATGTAGAATTGAGGGGAAAATAAGTGGGGAAAAAAAGCAGTCTGAAGAGATAGTTTATCATTCGATTCCATTTTTTCCCCTCTTCCATTTTCTCTAATATAATCGAAAATTTGAAACATGAATAAAAATAAACCAACCATGCCCTCCAACCAAGGATAGCATTTGAATTCATAAAATATTTTTTTGTCATCCTATTTCTTAGTTTGATCTAAATTAAAAATATAAAAGAAATAATGCAGCTGCATAACAAAATAAGGTTTCTATTATATATAGATATATCCGTTTCTTTATTATTTGTTAAAAACAGAAGAAAATTATTGTTATTCATTAGATAATGCTAAGATATGCATATACATTATACATTAGATTAAAGCATGGCATAAACTATGTACCAAATGCTTTTTTACGATTAATGCTTCAAATAGGATGGCCGAGTGACTACAAGTTTCAGCTTCGAATCCCAGCGTGCCATGTATGTTTGTAGTGATTCGGAATCCACTTTAAGCATTAGATCATGGTCTACTACTACTACTACTACACCACAACACTGTGCCTAGAGCTGAGTTGCCCCTTTACAGTTTGGGAATGATGTCGGTGAGAAATTTGATTAGGCTCTGTAACGCTCTACGGTCATATGAAACAGGGACCTATGGCGTAAAGTGGATTCCGAACTACTACTAACATACATGGTACCGCCGGGATTCGAAACCGAAACCTGTGGTACAGAGAGCCAAAGTTTTAGCCACTCAGTTATCAGGTCCTCTCCATGTCTGCAAGAGCGTTGGGCATAGCTCTGACAACCCTCTTCCGTAAAAAGAAAACATCTCCTCCGAAATCTGCCAGTAGGTAGACAGCCTTGGCCCACTATAGGACAGTTGCGCCAATGAAGAAGTGCTTCAAATAAGAATTTTCACAAAACACGTCATATGTTTCATATCACTTTTACTTAAATTAATAATAACAGACCCATGATTTAATTATTATAACTCGAATTATGTTATAAATCACTCGATATTTTTAAAATTGACAGAAAAATGCGGCAGACTATGCAAAATATGTTGTTGTCGTTTGTTGTTTCTTATCCCACTTGACTGGCCAAGCCCACGAGCCCATACGTACTCATGATTGAAGGGGAAGGAAGCAGCTTCTGTTGTGATGGAGCACCCGTAGGTAGAAGTCTGACTTTGGCACAGTGACGCTCTTACAGTCATAGGAGACCGGGACCTACGGCTTAAAGTGGATTCCGAACCACTACAAACATCCATGGCACCGCCGGGATTCGAACCCGAAACCTGTGGTCCCGAGCGCCAGAGCACTCGGCCATTCAGGTCCCAAATTTGTGAATGCCAACGGCACGCGGTGTTCCCAGGTGGTCACCCACCCAAGCACTGACCGCACCCAATGATGCTTGACTTTTGGTGATCTAACGAGAACTGGTATATTCAGCATGGTATGGCCGTTGGCATGCAAAATATATTTATTGATATATTAACTTAGGATAAATATTTTTATGCACCCCTATTTATAAAAATGCTCCTCGTTGTCACTTGAAAAATTTTATTCGTTTAAATAAATTCCAATTTTCCTAATGTTAAAAAAAGTGTTCCATGTTTGTTTGTTTTTTATAATTATTATTTTATAGGCTGAAAATAAAAACTTTTCTTAGAAAAAAAAATCATTGAAATTTTTTGAGATAAATAAAATTAAATATGACGTTTTCGTTTACATATTTTATCTCATCTCTAAATAGGTGCTGTAAAACATGCCAGATGCTATTAAATTGAAGAAAAGAAAAATGAAAAACGCTTTAGAGTTCTCATGATTTTAATTTCCCCCCCAACCCTCCCCCTGTTTTATTTTTTATTTATTATCCAAGAAATACGTAAGAACTATTAGACCTTGAATGAAAAATAATTTATGAAAATTATTATCAATTCATATTCAATATTACTTAATTATTTATATTCATATTCAATTTATTTTGTATCCAATGTCCAAGAAATAAAGAACTATTAGAACTTTAATCAAAAATAATTAAGAAAAATCATCAATTCATATTCAATATTAATTAATTATTCATATTCAATTTAGTTTTATCCATTATCCCAGAAATACGTAAGAACTGTTAGAAATTATATTAAAAACCTTTCAAGATAAATTATTATCAATTCATATTCATAATCTTATTTTATTATTCATTATTCTTAAATTTACAGTGTAAAGTTGTAGTTAAGAAATATAATATCTTATATTTTCAAAAATTCTGAACTACACTTTGTTTAATAAAACTAGTGTTATAAAATACATTATTTAAATAGTTTTTAAAAAGAAGAGTTTAGAATTTAAAGCAAATTTGTCTAAAAATAAATTTTTTTAATTTACCAGAAATACATAGTTAATGAAATATAATTTCAAAATTGCTAGAAAAGTGATTTGTATTTATGTATGTAGGAAAAAACATTGACCCTTTTCTGTTTTCCAGATCATAAATAAAAATTATCTATTTTGATTTAAATTCTGTTTAGCTAAAAAACACTTTTTCAGAAAATCTCATTTATGCAGAACAGATGTGATTGGTTAATAGACAGTTAAACATTTTTATTGTTCATTAAAGTATAGAATTATTCTGTATGATAAAATTTACTTTTAAAAAAAGAAACACATAATTATGTTTAATTTCCCCGGTCTAGAGCAATGTCACAATATCTTATGCTTGTTTTTAATTAAATTCTTTCGAAAGAAAGAAAACAAATATTAGTGCGAAAAGCAATTAAAGTCACTAATTTAATTAAGAAATTGTCTTTACCTGAGTTAACAAAAATATAACAAAATATAAAAATTTTCTTGATAACTTTTCAGATGACTTTATTAGCACACAATAGCGAATCATTACTAAAGGGTAAAATTTTAGAGAAAACATAAAAGATTATTAAATAAAAAGAAAGATCGTTTTTTTTATTATTTATAATTTAAATAATTTATTAAACTTCAGCAAAAGGACAAACTGATATAAATGTATTATAGCATAAAAAAAAATACCTTTAAAATAATAAAAAGTTAAAATAATAAATAAACATGTTTATTAAAATTTAATATACCTATTTAAAAGACTACCTGAATTTTGCGTTGATAATTAGTTTTCTTTAAACTTATGATTGCAATTTACTTTTTATTAAAATATATATTTTTTATATATAAAAATATTTTTCATAAGAATTTATTAATTTTTATTAAAACGTTATTTTTTTTAAATTTATTTATTATGTATAGTTGCATGTATATATAGGCATGTGTATTACTTATACACATTTTAAAAATTTGAATTAATTTAACATTATATACTACTGTGTCCAAAAAGGAAGACCAATTTTTAATTTAAAATTATTGGGGCTTATGGAATTACAATTTTTTTTTCTTTCTTAGGCTGACCGTCCTTCACATCTGTGTGAAATTTGATGTCAAAATATTCATTAGTGTTTGAGTTACGCTTGGCTTTGAGTTACGTTTGTGAAACGGCTACTGATTCTGGCGATTTTTGAAATGTCTGAATAAATTGAGTAAAGAACTTGCATTCAATTTTGTTTGCGGAAACGTATGGAATGTTGTAGAAGGCATTCGGTGGGAATTCCTATATCTTAAAGAAATGTTTAGAAAAGGTATAAACAGTTCAAAGAAGACAGAGAACGCGTTGAAGACAAAGAGCCTCTGGTCGACCATCAATCTCAACCGACGGATCTCACGTAAAAAAAATTAAAGATTTGGTGCTTCCTAACCATTAATTTACAATTAGTGATCTTGCTGATGATGTTGGAATTTCAAAAGGATTCGTCAATTCCATTTTGGGCTTCAAAAGCGTCAAATCTCCATTGGTACCGAAAACACTGAATGCGCCAATTCACACTACATTCATTCTTCGTCACGTTTCCGCCAAAAATGAAACCCATATCGTTCTACAACCACCGTATTCACACCGTGCGACTTCTGGCTATTTTCTAAACGCAAAAGCCCACTCCGGGGACACTGTTTTGAGTTGATTGAAGAGAGTCAACGTGAAGGCCAACTAACGCTTTGAAGGCCATTCCTGCCGATGACTTTTTAGCATGCATTGAGAATTGGAAAAATAGTTGGCGTAAGTTCATTGTGTCCGGAGGGGATTACTTTGAAGGCGATAACATCAATTTGGAAGGACACAAAGGGTTTTTGAAAAAAAAAAATTGGCCTTCCTTTTTGGGCACAGTAGTATTGTGCACAGAAATACAACAAATAGTAATTTTTGCCTTTACAGAGATGTAGAATTTTTTAGTAATGTTCATTTACATCATAAATTTGTGCGTCGTTCTTTTCCCCCTAATGTTTTATTAATTTTTCAATTAATTGCTGAGTATGTCACATTTATTAACTTTAATTAACAACAGATAAAGCCTTTTCGAAGGTCTGCATCTACCAACTACCAGGTAGAATAGTCGTTTATTAGTTTTATTCCTTGTTGCATCTAAATGGACGGAATTTCGGTTTTTGTTTTCCCTGCCATTTGAATACGTCGATAAATTTGTTTTGACTTGGATCCAATCATCCAAGATGTAGATTTAACTTGGCTTATAATATCCTATGAGTGCATGCGAGGGTCACTCTGAAATTTTTGAGATACGGCTAAATGGTACAAGTTTAACTTACCAAATTTTAAGAGTGTTCAAAGTAGTCCCCTCCAACATCAATGCACTTTTGCAGACGACTTTTCCAAAGATTAAATGCTTCACGCCATCCATTTCTGGGAATTGATGAAAAATATTCTTTTCTAAAATCATATAATTCCTAAAATCATAGCGCGATAATGCTCTCACGTCAATTCCATTTTCCTTTCTTTCAAAATCTATACTACGATAGCTAAATTGCAATTGTTGCCACAAATTATCGTCTGCGGCCATAAAAGAGTTCAAATTTATAAATTAACGAATATATATATTTTTTAGTTTGTTTTTATAAATTTTAAAATTAAAATAAATTAAATATAAAATGTTCGGATAAGTATATTTTTCTAGGTACCCAGTTTTACCTGCCCCAATCTCAAAAATTGCGCTTTCAGTTTGTTGGAAAAACCCAATGTTCAAAACTTTTGAAAGTGTTCAGAGGTTACTACGAAGGAGTAAAACCGTCTAAACAGCTTGGTAATTCGATCCGAAGGTATTTTCCCATTATAAAATTAAATAATTTTTTATACTTCTGGTGTACGTAAATTGGGGCCTGAATGGCCGAGTGACTAGAGCTTGGTACCACGGGTTCCGGGTGAGAGTCCCGGCAGTGCCATGGATGTTTGTAGTGGTTCGGAATCCACTTTAAACCGCATGTCCCGGCCTAATATGGTCGTTGGGCTGATAATCATCTACCGTCCAGAAATCTGCCAGCAGGCAGACGGCCTTGGCCCACAACGGGGCTGTTGCACCACTGATGATGATGTACATAAATTCTTATCGCATTTTCCATAAATTATAATATTCATATAATTTATTACAGAACTTCACTTATAAGTTAAGACTTTTAATTCATCCACCTCAAGACAATATCACCACCTACCGCCAACTTTCAAATTAGTGATCAAGGTTTGTTTGTTTTTTATCTAATGCAACTGGCAAGCAATTAGACAATTATGTTTGATGCCTTAAGGCAAGCGCTGCACCGATGTCACTCACTTAGCACTACCCAGGAGGTGCGTATAGCTTGAAGATAAGTTACGGACGCGGAGTAACAATACCTCCGCAACGCTCTACGATCATGTTATACCGGGACCTACAGTTTAAAGTGGATTCCGAACCACTACAAACATCCATGGCATAGACGGGACTCGAACCCGGAACCTGTGGTACCGAGCGCTAGCCACTCGGCCATTCAGGCCCATTTAGGAACGTTAAATTTTACGTCCATCAAGGAACGTTAAATTTTATCCTATGTATACATTTTTAATAACCTTCGATTGTATGATTACTGCTGTCTTTATTTCTGTATTTTGAGTGGTAGGATGGAATTATTGTTTTACTAAGTTATGGTATGCGGTCTTACCCTTCTTCTGCCTGTTTAAAAACTATATATTATTTACTTTATGTCATCATCAGCTCCATAGTAGGCCGAGGCAGTCTGCCAACTGGCAGGTTCCGAAACATTACATGCTTTCTTTTTACGGGGTAGAGTTGTCAACCCTACACACAATTCTACAATGATATTAGACCGGAACCTACTGTTTAAAGTGGATTCCGCACAACTGCAAACATCCATGGCACCGCCGGAACTCACACCCGAAACTTGTGGCACCGAGCGCTAATCACTCGACCATCACGCCCCATTTACTTAATGTAGGAGCCGAAAATTTGGCACTTAACAGTTTATTGTAACATTTTTTACTAAACTTATACTATACACTCAGTTACAAAAATTAGTATGCCCCCATATCTCAACTCATAAGGTTTGCAATTTTCATATAAAAATAAGATACATAATTTGTAGGAGAAGTTTACTTATTGTTTTGGATTTGAGCTTTCAAAAAAATCAAAAATAAAAGGTCATCATATAATAATCCAATTTAACAAATGTGGGGCTACTTAGTAAACCTGACATTAAAAATAAAAATGAATTGAGAGATGATTATGAGGGAGTGGCAGCAAATATCACTTTCTGTCACTTAAAATTTAATGAACTTATTTTCATTAAGATTGAAAACAGTGATAAAGACCAAAAGCTATCCCTCATATTATTACTTTTTAAAAAAAATTATATTTATTTCTTTTTTCTTTGCATCCTCTGATAATGATTAGCAAATTACTTTAAATTAAACGTCTTTCTGAGGTTTGCCTGTTTGAGATATTATTTATTTTAAAATTATGTTCTAATTCAATGCTAGTGAAATAAATAATTGTTTTTACAAGTTAAATCGTACATTTTCTTTCTCTTCTAAAGAAATCATCAATATATACTTACTTTTGTGACTGTGTGTAACTGCAAATTTCAATGTATGTCAACATCTTTACTTGTCATCCAATCTAAATATAATATTTAGATTAGATGGCAGGTAAAGGTTGTGAAGTATGTTATTTCCATCCACAAAAATGGCATTTCTCCAAAATTTTTGAGGAATGCTTTATATTAATTTTTGCAATCTAGCAGACGAAACTTGCTTCCTTTGGTGCAGGAGGTTCTGTCACCTAGGTACTCTACCGAGAAAATAATGTCTTATTAAAATATTTTTATTATTTGCAGATTTCCCAAGTCATTTGTACCATGCTACTTCTGAAATTAAAGAATACCTTGCTTTGCATTCACAAAAAAATTATTAAATAGCACAATCATGCTAACTCTAATTTATTCAACACTAATGCTTTTTTTTTTTTTTTTAATTTGCAAATATTAAACACTAGAAATACTCAGCCACCAAATTTCTCATTTTTTTTTTTTTCGCTATTTATTACCTAATTTCATACATCAAAAAATTTTCTTTCTAGCCATTACTATATGGATGACATCTTATGCTGTCTAAAATTATATATATATATATATATTTTTTTTTTTTATTATTATTCATTCAATATGCAATTAATTTATTTCTCATTTCAAATGCTTTTTGGCTTTTATAATGGATGATATTAAAAGCATTAGAACAAAATATTGCAAATTATTAAGAGTTATTCCTCATATATTATTTACAAAATATTAAAATATATTCTGTTTAATTTTGTTTTCCTTTTAATGACATAAATACTTTAATAAATAGCTTAACAAGTAATGCATGTCAAGCATTTCAATACTTTAAATGACATATAACAATAAGTAAAACATTTTTATTGAAAATGCAGTGTTTTATTACAGTAATTGTTAATATGTATGCAAAGGTCACAATAACATGGACATGGATTATGGTTGTAACTAGTTGTAACTGGACATAAAACTGCTGATGGTTTATTCTTAAACATTTTTGTCCTCTTAGTTTTGTGACTCTCAATTTATTCTCTCTTCTTTTGATGTTGTTAAAATTGATGAATAAGATTAGTTTGGTATTATATAATGTATGTGCTGCTAACATACTTAATGTTCCCTTGAACTGATATATTTACATTGTTTCTTCGACAATAACTTAATGATTGTTAGAAAACTTAATGGTGATCTGCAAAAATTTGGCAATTTAATCAGTGTAATTCACTACTTAGTAGGTAAAATTAGAAAATGCTTTGGAAATATATAACATTGTGCATGTCAGGGAAACAAAAATCACTACATAATCGACAATTTTTTCATCTAAGAGAGTGCAAAATATATGAATGCCCGTTATAAAGGGCTATCATATTTATAAGCAGCAAATTAAGTTTTTGAACTGACAATTCAGTTTGATCTCAAATGAAGCCAAATTTAAAGCTACTATATATAATGAGAATAAGCAAATAAATTTGTATATACTAGAAGCCCTTGATATCAAGAAGAAAATATGAATAATACTCATCCAGATATGATGTCTTGGGTATTGCTTCAAATTGTGTGATACAATGGGGATTTAGAGCAGCAGGCCAACTTGTGTAAACAATTTCAAGTATATGTATAGTACGACAATGGTAAATGATTTCAGGTCGAGTGTCCAGCATTTGAAAACAGTATTTTATTAAAAACATACTTTGACTTATGAAGAAGTATTAATAATTTTAAAGAAATTTTAATGCAGTAAGCAATTAATTTAAGTTGTACAATAGTGCAATGTATATGTATAAATCTGTACATTTTAATTAATGATTTATATGTGACAAAATTTTAATTTTTGCAGAATGTATGGCCTACTTTAATAATGAAATAAAAAAATATTGAAAATGAGAGATAATATATTTAAATTATTCACAACAAATATTACAGGCCAAAATTATGGAATTTTTTTAAGCTGAATGTATTTTGAAGTTTTAACATGATGTAGCATCTAGTATTATACTATAAATTGTACAAAAGCAATTTAATTGGAAGCATGAAATTTACAAGCAATTTTATTTGTGAAAATGTATGCATTCTGAACTGTAAAAAAATTATTTTTTTGCAATTTTCTCATAAGTACTCTAGTTTTAAAGTCTCTTACCACAATTACAGACAAACAAAAACTTCCAGTTGATTTTAATATGATGGATGTTATAAAAATATATTATGATTGCATAATTGTTTTATCTTAATTTATGGGGGTTTTTTTCTGAATAAACAGCTTCCTTAAATACAAGTTTGCAATGATTAAGGTCAAGTTGTAGTAATTTATAAATTAAAAATTCCTCAATTGGTTATATTTTTTAGTAACATTTCTTTTAATACTATCATATCTGATCAATACAGTAATGTAATATCATTTCCATGAAATAATATTTTCCACTACACAGAAACATGACATTGAGAAGAATACTGATACAATTGGAAGATCTTATCATCATCAGGAACATACAGATTAGATTAACTAGTGTATTACTGATGCTTTTTAAACTGTTTAAAGTTCCAATGAATACAGAAATTCCAACTACACTTGTTGCTATTATTCTTATCAACAGCATAATATTAAGTGTATGGTGTGTGATACACTTTTTTCATATACTTCATAGTGTTATGCAAATTGGTAGAAAATCTCAACAATCAACATATTAGGTTGGGGAAAAAGAAATCCATTATTTTTTCGATAGATGGCTGTAGTGATCGATATCAAGTAAAGTATCAATTAAACAATTTCAGATTTATGCTCGTTAGAAAGGTGGCACTTCGTACTAAAATAATTCTTTTTCTGTTTTTTGTTTGGTCCATTCAGTTGGGAGTTACAGGGTGTTAAAAATGGAAGTGAACAAAGAGAAAATTCGGTACATTTTACAGTTTTTCTTTGACAAAGGCGAAAATGCAAGACAGGCGGCTAAAATTGTGAATGGTGTTTATGGTTCCGATACTGTAACAGCCAATTATGTGCAATTTTGGTTTCGTAGATTCAGTTCAGGAATTTTTGATGTTAAAGATGCACCTCGCACAGGTAGGCCGGTCGTCGAAAATGTCGATAAAATCGGAGAAATGATCGAAGTTGACCGGCATGGTAGCAGTCGTAACATCGCCCAGGAGCTAAAAATCGACCATAAAACAGTTTTAAACCATTTACACAAAGCTGAATTCAAAAAGAAGCTCGATGTTTGGGTGCCACACCAATTAACAGAAAAAAACATGATGGATCGAATTTCCATCTGCGAAGTCTTGGTCAAACGGAATGAGATAGACCCATTTCCTAAACGGATGGTGACTGGAGATGAGAAATGGATCACATACGATAACCCTGTGCAAAAATGATCGTGGTCAAAGAGCGGTGAAGCACCTCAAACGGTGGCCAAACCAGGACTAACGGCCAGGAAGGTTCTGTTATGCATTTGGTGGGACTGGAAGGCGATTATTTATTATGAGTTGCTTCCATATGGCCAAACGCTAAATTCTGATCTCTACTGTCAACAACTGGACCGTTTGAAGATAGCGATTGACCAGAAACGGCCAGAATTGGCCAACAGGAGAGGTGTCGTGTTCCACCAGGACAATGTCCACATCTACAGTGACTCGCCAGAAACTTCGGGAGCTTGGTTGGGAAGTTTTAATGCATCCGCCATACAGTCCGGACTTGGCACCAAGCGATTATCATCTTTTTCTTGCATTGAAAAATTTCTTTAATGATAAAAAATTGGCATCTAGGGAGGATTGTGAAAATCGACTACTAGAGTTTTTTGCAAATAGAGACCAGGACTTCTATGAGAGAGGCATTATGAAGTTACCTTTAAAATGACAACAAATCATACAACAAAACGGTGCATATTTGACCCAAATCGGACAATCCGAAGCATGTTAAATAAAGTCCTGAAGTTCATAAAAAAAATAATGGATTTCTTTTTCCCCAACCTAATATTTCCTTTAATACTATCAAATGTGAATATCTTCATTTCGTGACTGCAGAACATAATCTTTCGAGCCAATGATTATAATAATAATTTAATTTAAAAATAACCAAATGGGTTTTTTTTTTTTGTCTTTGATTGATAAAAGATTTTTACATTGAAATTCTGAGCCAATAATTAATTACCTCAAATAGTTTTACAATTCATGTTTATAACACATTCACATCAGCTTTTTAAATTTTGTCACGCAATTTTATTCTACAATTCAAAGACAGTTTTTCTTTTTTTTTTAATTCTTTTATATGAAGGTGTTGCAGACAATGTCTAAATGAATTTGAATTGATTGTCTATTTATAGTAATTACTAAATAAAAAATTAATCCTTAATCGTTTTTTTAAGTATCATTTCTTTTAATACCATCATGTGTTTCCTTCTTCACTTAAAATTATTATTTTGTATGTTTTCTTAAATGAACAGTTAATTCTTTCTACTAATTATCATCCTAAATGAGTTGCATGGACTGTTTAAAAGAAATTACAATAAAGATAAATATATAAGTTACTAATAATTGAATAGAACCTAGAAGGTATATTCTTACAGCAAAATAAGAGAGCTTATTCATACAAATACACTTGAATGCATTATAAGGCACCACAAAACTAAATTGGGGATTAAACTAAGATTAATGTATCCTACAGAACAGTTTGTCAAATGTAAAATACACAATTTTTTTTTAAATACATCAGGCATTTTGATTTTTATATGAATCTTTGTTTTTAAATAATAACAATTCACTGTGTTAGTATTACTGTATTTCACACATAATTATATTTCAAGTTATATGTAACATTTTTAAGATTTTCTTTAAAAATAATGAAATCTACTCAATTAAACCTACACAACATTAATCTTTTACTGTAGTTTCCATAATTTTGATCAATATTGTACTTTAACAGATTAAATATGTGTTATTTACCAAACTTTTTTATTATTGTTATTACCAAGCAATTTGTAAACCACATTGTAAAACCTTAAAAAATAAAAAAGGTCATTGATTATTAAAGCCTTTTCAATGACAGCTTTCAAAAATAATAATTTTGTTCCTTATAAATAATGAATAATTAGTTTATGCTATAGAATCATCGTAACACATAAAAAGCACATCATATTTCTCCCTGACACATACACTGAATATAAGAAAATTGCAGAATAAATTATATGAAAGATGTTATATAGATTTACTTATTTTCACACAATTTTTACATTTTAAGAAATATAAATAAAAATTTTATTTTAAAAATGACAAGAACTACTGACCATTTTTCAGATATACTAATATTTCAAATATGTATACATATGCCACATTAAAATATTTCATTTCTCACGTGCAAATATATTTGACAAAGATTATATAGAAAAAGGTTTAAGAAATTTTCTCAACAATGATTTTAAAATACAAATTCAAAAGAATACACAAAGGAGTATAAAAAGAAAATACAACAAAAAACTTTAATGAACAATAAATAAGAAATTGATACAGAAGAAATTACTTATTTTTAACTCATATTCCTAATGTTTATTTTTTATTCGCATGGGAGAAATTATGCAAATATAGCAATTCATTAAGAAAATGTAATGGGATAAAAAGTCAGTGTGTTAAAATAAAAATATGTTTATATTACATATAGCAATAATATTTACAAACAAAATGATGCACTTTTTATAGAATTCTGTTTGAAGTATAACAGCAAACCTTTTACTTCCTTTTTCTTGCAGAAGGACGGTCAAATACTTGTTTCATGCCACCTGATTGATTATGATGAAACTTGATATTTTGAGCAGTTTCAGCCATCCAAGGTGAATCAAAAATTGTTGTATCTTGATCCACCAAATGCGTATATTTTGTCCTTCCAGATCGACCAAAGTTTTTAACCTAGATTTAAAAAAAAAAAAAAAAAAAAATCAATCAATTCTCAATGGAAAATAAAATAAGCAATACATGTTTAAAAAATCTGAGCACAGTAATAAGCATATATTATTTTAAAATATCTTTAAAAATACATTCAATTTAGATTATTGAATATAAAACAAAATACTACTTTTGAATATGCACAAATTACACAACTTGTTTATCTAAACATTAGACAACTGTATTTAAACCTATTTTAAATATATACATATAACAACACATGAATACAAAAACAGAAGGAGAACAAACAAAGTAAATTGGAAACATGGTCATTGTACACAGCAACAGTTACAACCACTAAGCAAAGTGTATAATAAAACCATTAAAGCATTTGCAATATAAATAATCGGAGGTGCCTCACATTAAGACTTCATCCTCCTTCAAAAATAAATAAATGAAATAAAATAAATTAATAAATCAAGACCCAAATTGCACAAAAAGCAATGAAACTGAAAACCCTATTTTCATGAACATAAAAATCCAAAGGTTAAAATGCAAAAACTGCATTGGCAAATAAAAATGAACACAAAAATCTATACAAACGTACAACAGGGGAATAAAAAGGTACACATTACAACCAATTAGTGGCTTATTAGTCATGTTAAGCCAGTGATTGGTTGATACTATGCACAAAGTTCGTCTGATTGGTTAGAATAATTGCCTGCTATAAACTTTTTTTTTTTTAAAGTAAAAAGATGTAGTAGAAATTGGAGTAATTTATTCGGCAACGAGCGTAACTCTTACGGAGTTCCAAGGTGGTTTTAAGAACCACAAAACCTCCATATCTTAAAATAGTTAGCACATTTGCATATTCTGAATTTGCTTAAATTAATGAGTAGTAATTAAAATAAAATAATTTAAAATTTAAGAAAAACATCTCTTGCTTGAGAACAATTAAAGCAAAAGATCAAGTGAGTAATTTATTATTTCTTAGAAGAGAACCTGTGGTACTGAGTGCCAGAACACTAGCCACTCGGTCATCAGGCCCCAGATAGATATCATAAAATGTATTATATTTGAATGAGTCATTGAATGTTGCCATTCTTTCAAGAATAGTTTACTTTGTCTTCAAATATAGCATTAACAGGCTTGGCAGTCAGTAATTCATAGAATTCAAACTAAGTTTATGTTTAGCAACCTCTTAAACTCAAATTTTATAAATTTTGCAAGAAATAGTAAAACGGCTTTAACTATGTCTAATTTATTTCTAAATTATTTATTTATTTTTACTATTTCTAATTATTTTCTATTTAACTTTACCATGCCCAACCTAACTGTACCTTTATGTATTTTCTTACAAAAACAATTTGAATAAGCATATATAAAACTAAATAAAGAATAACTTTAAAATAAAGAATAAGTATTTTAAAGAAACATTTAAATAAAAATGGCATGCTCTTTAGTTTATTTTGTCCTGTAATGAAAAGTAAATAAAAAAAAATTATAAATGATGAAATGTGTGTGTATATATATATATATAATTTAGTTAAATCCTTTTATAGCTTTGCTCTTTTAAATAAGTCTAAATGATTTTTATCCACCTTATGCATGAAGCATTGTATGTTTATTTATTCGATATGCAGTAATAAATTATGCAAATAAAACTTACTTGCATAACTTTTGGTAAAATAGTTTTGTCAAAGTGATCTTCAAGTGTAGGTGCTGAGAAATCTCGTCTATAAATATCATCTTCATTATTCTGAAAAAAAAAAAAATTATTATTATCATCATTTAAACCAATTACACTATAAAATATTTATAACGTCTTTTCCATGAACATATAAAACAGTAAAAATAAGCAATCATATATTGCCATTTTATATATATTATGAAATCTCTATAGCAATCACATTTGAAATTGATGAGTCTGGTTCTGACAACAAGTCTGCACATTTAAGCCTTTTTATATGTAATGCAAATAAAATTGAATAGAAATAATGTTTAAAACCTATTTGTTTATTTACTTCAATAATTTGTATTAAATATAAATACACATATTTCATAAATGTAAAATCCAATTTACACATCACACATTAACAAAAACATTAACATTAATAACACATTAACAAAAACATTAACATTAATAACACATTAACAAAATTATTACACACATTAAATGACATCAAGTTTAGATAAATAACAGTAATCATACACAACAAAGAAAATAAATATTTTCTATCACAGATTAAAAGAAATTTTTAAAATATATATAACTAAGCATTGTTTTAAGAGTTTATAAATAACAAAAAGTATAATTTAATGCTATTAAAACTAATCAATTTTTTTTTTCTTACTTTCAATGGTAACAAAAAATAAATCATTAGGAATTCTTCAATCATCATTATAATATTTTTTCTAAGTTAAGAAATTATTGATTGTATTCCCATTTTGTCACAAAATTAACCAATAAATTCTTCAAACTAATCTAAGATATATTTCTGGGAGAACCAGTTTGTAATTTCATTTTAGCTTTGAGTTTAAGGTACAATAAAAAGACACAAAATGTTGAAAGATGCTTTTGAAATACATCTTATTTTTTTACCTCTTTTAAATAGAAAAAAAAACATTAAAATTTAAATTCAAATGTTGGTTAAATAATAGTCAATTTCCTGATGAATGAAGCGCAATTATTTACTGAAATTATGCTAACAGCAATTTCAAATAATAACACCATTCACGTAGAGTTTTTAACATGGCTGAATTTATTCCTATAAAATATGAGCCTAACCTTTTATACCAATTTAAAATGGTCTCAAATGCTAGGCAGTTTTATATATGATTTATATAATAATTTCTTTAAAATAATGTTTCTATTTTCTTCAATACATCTATGATTTGATCTTAGATCATAAGTTAATATTCAAAATAATCAGAATTTATTGTAAAACAGACATAGTAAATTCATAGTTTTATTAAAACATTTTAACATGCATTTAACCCTCATATCTATAAAATTTAAGTTTTTAATATAGAAAAAAAATGAATACTCACAAGGAAAAATGCTCCACGATGATAATATTTCTGAAGAAATTTATATTTTCCTTTAGCAGCTTTATTAGTTACAACACGAGGATTGGCTCTAAGTTCAGCACGTCTTTCATCCTCTGTCAAATTATGAATTCTCTCAAGTTCTGATTTTTCTTTTTCAAATCTGCAAAAATAAAATGGATGGATAATCATGAACCATAATATTAAACAGATTTCTAAATTCACTATAGAACAAAATAGTATAGAATCAGTCTCAAAAATATTGTAATCTTTAAAATGTTTAAATATTTTTTTCTTCTAATGCAGATGGCAAATAGACTGATCTTCGCCATAAGGGCTGCACAGACGTTACTCACTTTGCATTACCCAGGGGGCACGTGTAACTTGATGGTAAGCCACGGACGCGGAGTGACAATGCCCCCGCAATGCTCTACGATCCTATTAGGACCGGGACCTACAGTTTAAAGTGGATTCCGAACCACTACAACACCCATGGGCAAAGCCGGGATTTGACCCCATTACCTGTGGTACCGAACGCCAGAGAGCTAGCCATTCGGCCATCAGGCCCATAATTTTTAAATATATATATAATACATTTTATACTTCTAGATTGAATTTATATCTAATAATAATATTATTATTATTATTATGGACCATAAAAATTATAGTTATAGAGGTCAGCAACTATGCTAAAATCAAGTCCTTGATTTTCCAATTTCAACTTTAGAACAAATTTAAGCATTAAAAGGTAAGATTTTTTAATTATTAACTATTTGATTTATATTTTAAGGATCATTTATATTTGATGGAGGATTTATATTGAAAAATATTTAAAATATTAGCAATTCATAGTAGAACATAATATAAATGATCCTTAAAATATAAATCATCCATCAATTAAAAGTTGTGTTAGCTATTTTTAAATTAATGAAAAATAAATTCAATGCTATATTTAGTATGGTTAACCTTAGTTGTATCACTAACTTTTTTTTTTTCATTTTTTAGTTAATTTGATTAAACGCTGAGGTTAAATAATGGCAACACTTTATTTTCTCTCCCCATAACATATACATCAAAATATATTACCTGATACGACAATTATTTTTTTATCTACTGCATACTAATAATATAAGCATATTTGGTGAATTAGATAACTGAAAATGATCCATCAAAAATATATAAAAAAAAAAAAAAATACTTTATAAAAATTTAAGTTTAAAAAAAAATGTAATATTGATGATATTGGTTTAATGAATTAAATTTATTGAAGTTTATTTGAAAGTAAAATAATAAATTAAATGCATGTTTTCCACTTACGATTCCTTGGCTTCCTTATCTCGTTTTATGCGCTTTAATTCTCGAAGTTTCCAAGCTTCATAAGCAGCTTCATCATTCTCATCATCTGTAATAACAAGATCAGATGCCTTCTGTACTTCTTGTTGTTCCATAAGTTCTTTTTTAGTTTCTTCTTCAACCATCTAAAACAATTTTTAGATTAAAATATTAATATTAAAATGAATAAACTCATAAGACATGAAAAGAACATTTGCAAGTGCATTTTATAAGGTAGAATTAAATGATGGATTTGATTATGTAAATTCTTAAAAAAGTTTTCCCTTTTTTTAATTTACATTAACAAAGTTGTTGGTTTCTAATTATTTATTTTAAATAACACTCTTTTAGTTAACTAGTAATGAGAGGAACATGAAAATGTTCTGAAAAGTATTAATATAATTAAATATTGAGAAAAAAATTCAACAATATCAAAATTGCAAAACTGCCTGTGAGGTGCAACAAAAAAAATATATGCTACCAGAAATTATTACTACACAAGAACATAATTCCAATCATTTTAATTAAAACCTTGAAAATATCAATCATTTCCTATACTTCTCCAATTTTAATGGGCCTTTTTTAATATCAGGATTGTATAATTTTAGCTATATTAGAAGTCTATCAATTTAAAAAATTGCAAATTCTTTCGTTTCATCAATATTTCAGCTAACCAAACTAAGCAATTGTGTTCATAATTTTTTGGTAGGTCACATTGATTTAAGTTATACAGCTTTGGACAAATTGGGTTTATCTAAAGTTAAATCATTTTTCTTCTCTCAGTAATGTTATCATTTTGAGGACATTTCAGCTGGCCAGTTGTCCTCTACATCCATTTTAAACTGGAGTTCTATTCCAAGAGCGAATGATGTACTATCTGTTTAGACCAAAATGCACACTAACCTTAAGTAGAAAAGAACTAAGAAAAAAGAATAAATGAATGAATGGAAGGCTACTTGAACAAAAGAAAATGCAATCTGATCACAGCCTTTGTAATGAGTTTCAAATGGTTTTAGAATTTAAACATGACAGTAAAATCTTGGGAGTTTAAAAATTGTATCATCGGAGTGGTGTTAAAAGCTAAGGGTTGACTATGTATAAATCCTGTCTGTGAAAAAAAAAAAAAAAAAAAAAACTGCAATTTTGTACTGTAGGTTAAGTTTCAAATAAATAAATAAAATATATTTTTAAAATTATATTAAAATTTTTATTTTATTTAAAATACTTTCATATTTAAGACATAGACATTGGTGAAAATGATCCTGTTGGTTACTATTATTTTTAAGAATATTTTCCTTGGTTGAAACAAATTAAAGGAAAAGATGCAAGAATTGAAAACTTTTAATACTTCTATATTGCTATATATACATATATTTAATTTTAAATGAAAGGAAAATTTTATTTTGTTTTTTGACAGAGGTGAGATGCAAGCACAATTTAATCAAGAAAACAAATTAGAAATCATAAACTGTAAAATAATAAGCTTTGATATCTATCCTTTTGATTTAATCAATATTGTCTTATCTAATTATTGAAATTGTCAGATTTGTATGCTGATATTAATTACATTGCAAACATATATAGTTGACATTCTTTATAAAAAAAAACTCTTAATTTATAAATATAATGTAAGAGTACTAAAATTTTCATAAATAAATTATTCAGAGTTAAAGTGTTTTGCTATTTTTATCAAAACTGTATCAATGATTATTTTCAATCACAACAAAAATAATAAACATAATAACATAATAGAATTTTCATGTAGAGATTTTATTGAAATTAAATATAATTAAGATTGAAAAATTATGTAAAATATTGTACAAAATTTAATGCTTAAATCTTAAAATAAACTTTTGTGTAGCAGTTGATAATATTTTAGATAGAATTTCTGCAAAGTTACATTAGGAAAAAAAAAAGGTAAACATTTCACAAACCTTTAAAGTTTGCCGCCTACGTTCCTCTGCCTGCTTCTTTGCAAGAAGCTCTTGTTCTTTTTCCTTCTGTGCTTGCTGTTCTTTGTCGACAACAGTAATACGATCTTTTCTGTACAACAGAAGGAAAAAACGTATTTCACAAACAATAATCGTCAATAACAGTACACTTTAGCGAATTTTTTTTATGCAAAAATAAAATTATGAATGTAACATTCTTTTTTAAAATTTTAAGCTGAAAAAATAGTTCCATCAATAACATTAGATTAATATTATTTAAATGTTTCCAGAATGTTAGTAGTTCTTAAAATTAATCCATTTAAAATTTCTAAATACTTCTTAATATAGTAAAATTAAATGCATTATTTAACAATTTTGAATTTAAATTTTTTTCATTTTTCTTGCAAATATAAACCTTAATAATGTACTCATAAAAGAGAGTATATAAAGAAAAAAAATTAAGAATAATTAATATGAAAACATTTTGGAAAAAAAACTACATCAATAAAAGATTAATAATGAAGGTAATTCTTTTAAATTGTTGTTACTTTAAAAAATCTTAAAGCTAATTTGAAACTTCATTACTTTTCATTGATCAACACATTGTTAATTAATTTTTGGATAAATTAATATTCAATTTTTTAAATAACGAGATAAAAAAGCTCTTATGATCTATTGACTAGGATTAAAACAAATTAAATTTCTATGTTGATTGTTATATTAACTAGAGACAAATTTTAGCAACCAATTGATGATTTAATGTAACATTTTAATTATTTAGTTTCTCACAGAGGTGCTTGTACAAAATATCACTAAGTTACACAAAAATAAAATTTTTACTTCTTCATGTTAACAAGTCAAAGTAGTAGGACTCACATCTCAATAATTTTAGAGGATAGATTTGGGAAAACTTGAAATGATTTTTTTTACTATTAAAATGCTTCTCTGGTAAATAATTTCACAGAGTAATGGTTAATGTTGTGAACTAGTCCTCTGAAGGTTTCAATTTCATCTACTATAATGTTTCTATTTTAATTTCTTATGCTACATGTTTTAAATAATTTAAATAGCAAAATGCAAGTGTTTTCTATGAGAACCATACATATATAAACATACTTATTGAAGTATACAATCTTTTCTTTTAGTAGATGACTTTTTATTTATTATTGTTAAATGTTAATTTTTCGTAAGGTGAAATTATAAAAAAAAATTATAAAAGTATGCCTATAGTAAAAAAAAAAATTATGTATTTTTGCTGTATCACCCCTAATAAGTGATATTAAAATGAGAGAGGAAAAAGAAGAAACACTACAAAAGACAAAAACTCCCAACTTTCAAAATATTCATTTGCCACGTTAAACCCTGTGCAATAAAAACTGTTTGTCAACAAAGTCCTTTAATATTATAGTAGCATTGAAAATGTTCAAATTCAATTTTCTTTTAGATTGTAAAGGACGGATCCTACTACTTTGGGAATTCAACAACCTAGTCATGACCAAATATAGTATAAATTTTACTCAAATCAATAAACAACAATTTGGGATCTCTCTTTTTTTAGTACATATTATATACATAAATTATTAATCACAATAATTAGGAAAAAATGTACATAAATTATTAATTACAATACATTAGGAAAAAAGAGAAAAGCAAATATTGTGGCATATTATCGTAAATAGTTTTTATTAATAAGTTAAGATTTTTAACGACTTACTTGCGAACAAAGACAGGCTTCAATCTTTGTTCAACTTCTTCCTCTGAATCTGAATATTCTTCATATTCAGATTCTTCTGATTGTTCCATTTCAGATTTATGTTCATCATCATCTAAATCTAAAAGTTCCTACAAAAAAAATTTTTTTTAATTAACATTTCACATTAATTATTATTTTTTTAATATGAAGATAACTTCTTTGAAAGAAATATTTATTTCTATGCGTAGTAATTATAATTTAGTTCAACACAAGGAAAAATGTAGAACTTTCCTTTTTTTTCCAATTTCTTTTAACAAATTATTTTAATGAATTTACAAATTTATTATGATTAAAAAATTACATGTAAGATTTGAGATGTAAGATGCAAAACAGTCACAATTTAGTTTATTTATTTTATATTTTTCTATTAATTTCAACCAATAAATAGAAAAATTTAAAGAGGCAAATCAATTTAGTCACATTATGAATCTTTTTTTTTTTTTTTTTTTCAAAATTTAGTGTTCAAAGTTAAGTCTTAAAATATAAATGATTACTAATCCTTGTTATAACAAATAATAAGAATATTTATCATCTGATTTTTTTTATTATTGTGTTATTTTCATTTTGAACTTTTCAAAATTGTATAAGGCCTTATATTATATTTCTTACTTTTACATTTCATTTTTAGTAATACAATACTGGAAATAAACCATGAAAATTAATTTTTCTTCTTACAACAGAAAATAATTAACTTCCACAAATATATTTAAGATTATATGACTATTTAGGAGAGACCCACAAAAATATATACCATTTCACTTTTACTAATTATACAATATATGCAGCAGTTTTAATATTTCTCAATGTCTTAATATTTCTCTTTTAATTTTCTTCACAAATTATAAGAAGAAACATTTCTCTCTCCATTCTTAATAAAATAGAAAACTGGTATTGACTATAAATTTAAACCAAAAATTGAAAGGACAAAGAGAAAAAAAAATATTTATTTTGATTAATTAATAACAGCGAAGTATAATTTTTAGAAGATAATAACTACTACTAATAATAATAATAATAAATAGAACATACTTTGATACAGATATTTTGTGCAAATTCAATAATTTTTTTTATAGATTTCAATATTACATGCACAGATTTTTTTTTTTTTTTTTTTTTTTTTCCTCTTAAGGAATACATTTGGAATTTTTTTTAAATATTATATTTTACATTATGAATATTACTTTTATTATGCAATTTTTTAATTGTACTCCTTTCATTGTAAAAACCATTTTTTTTTTTTTTTTCCCATATAAAAGTATTTCAGCTAATAAAAGACAAAATACATAAGATACATTTTTACAGAGGTAACATAACAACAAATTTGACTTACAAATTATATATTTTATCATTATCAAGATTTATTTTAGTAAATTAAAGAGTCCTTCCCACCAAGATGTTGAGTGGCGAAATGTCAAGCAATAGAAAAGAAAATTCTTTCGACTCATTCACCCCAAAGTGACAATAATCACTTTGAAGTGAAGTTTTAATAAATCCTAATGAATGAAGTTTCAATTAATCCTAAAGTCCTTATTGGCTCATCCAAGTCCCATGAAACTTCAAGCATTTGAGTGTTAAAAGTTGGCAAATTTGAAGTAATCATTTTGAGTGTTGGGCATTGAGATGTGTGATTGGTTAATGCTTTTCACCTGAATGTGTTATACTTAATGTAAAGGAGGCTTAAAAATCTGTGACACTCAATGCATGTTTTATTGCAACTAACTAGATTCTTCCTCAATATAATATGCAGATAATTTTCAACAAAACAACTCATAAGATATTTATCAACAAGAAAAAGAAAATAGTTTCTAAATGCTATAAAGTTAAAATTTAAGCAAAAAGGCATATTATGTTTTATATATTGAATACATCATCAATTTTGCAAATTTTCAAAGAATTATTAAATTGTTAGAGATGTTCAATAAGATGTGTGAACATTAAACTTTTACTTAGATGGAAAAATTGCCATTAATTAAACTAGAATCAACTATAAAAAAGTTCACATAATAATGGAAATTATTATAATACTAATTAGACAATTGAACTAAATTTAGTATGTTAACAAAATAAAATTGAGATAATTAAAAATAGCTTCAGTACTCTACAGTTTCTGAAATACATAAACAGCAATCAGATTTTCTTTTTGAGTAAATGCATTGGAATACATACAATAAAACAATAATTAAGCACAAAACACTAATTTTTACCATTTATTATTATTATTATTATTATTGAATACAATAATATAAACTCACTTCTTCAGCTTGTATTTTTTCTTGAGCTCTCATTTTCAATTGCATTCTTCTTCTTTCAATTTCCTTCAAATAGATAAAAGAAATTAGTGATTAAAATTAAATAAAAACTGTGAAATATATGATAATTCTATCTACATATAATATATAATATCACAATTTAATTTACAAAAAAAAAAAGATAAAAACATTTTTAAAAAGAATATCATTTCATAACTTTTTAAACAAATAAGAAGAATTATAAATTTTTATATATTGAATTAACCAGAGCAATTTTTTAAGATTTCTTCTATCTGAGAACAAAGTTAATTTCTTTCACATTAAAAAATGTAATTAATAATCCTTCTTATTTGTTAAAACAATTTATTGCTTAAAATATTTTCAATGGAATATTTTGAAATACTTTGCAATGGAAAATTTAAATAAAAAAAGTTAAGTATTTTAAGAAAGATTATTGATTCAGTGATTCAATCTAACTTTTAATGCTATATTTAAATAAGAAAATATTATTCAGACATACTGGCTTGAAAATTATTGAATTTAATATGACTTATTACTTAACAAAAATAAAAGATTTTAAAATTTAATAATAATTTTATTTTAATTTTCTGATTAATCGTAATCATAATTGAATTTGTTTTATAATTAATTTCTATGTTGATAAAAATATTGAATATTGAAATAGTATCAATATCATAGAAACTTACATCATCATCTAATTCTTCTTCATCACTGCTTTCCTCTTCTTCTCTCCATCTTGCAGGTCTTTCAGTTATTTCATCTTCACTAGCATCCTCAATAGGAATAGGCTCATGGATGTGCCGATGACGCTCAATACTAAATAAAAAATAATTTACTATTAATTCAAAGTTTTAAATGATCAAATATTAAATTAGTCAATGACAGAAGGATTACAAATTTTGTTTTGAATTATTATTTATTAAAGTTTTAATGCAGATAATATACTATACTTGGATTCAAATAATTAAATTCTTGAAATTTCAGTAAATAAAAAATAAATTAATCAATAAATATATAATTTAGACACAATCACTAATGAAGTTTTAGGTAGAGTGTGTTTAGCTTTTTCTATAGCTTTATGAAAAGTTTGTGAATTTTAAAAATTTTTTAAATAGGTTACTATTACAGTTTCAAGATACTTTATTTCTTTTCCAATTTTGTTGTTGATGTTTTAATTTATTAACTTTTTATTCACTGGTAAAGTAATTTATTTTTCTTGTAGAAATATTGTTTATTTAATAGGATATTTTTGTTAATTTTTTTTTTTTTTTTAAATCTCTATTTGTAATCATTTGAAACTAATAAAATTATATTCAATTTCCAAAATAATGAAAACTAACAAAGTTAAATGAAAATTATATATATGACAATGAAAAAACAATTTTTTTTTAAACTGTGGCAAAGTAAAATATTGATTTAATTGTAAAATATTATTGTATTGTAAATTAATTGTATTTATAATATAATAACTAATATTGAAATAACTTTTTATTTAAAAAATTTTATATAATACATTCCAAGAAATGCATATGTAAAAGAACCTCTAATGTATTTTATGAAACAAAATTTTGATTACGATAAAATTAAACTTTTAATCTATAAATAAAAATAATAATAATTACAATTTAAAAATTAAGTAAACATTACCGATCTTCTTCGTCATCAGTTTTCTGTTCTCGTTGCAATAAACGACGCAACCTAGGATCCTGTTTCAATGCTTCCTCATCATCAATAGTAGGAAATTCTGGAGCAGCAGAAATAGGTTTCTTTTCAAAAGGGAACTCATCATCACTTTCCCCTTCACTGCTTTCTTCAGGAGCATATTTAGGTCTACATATCAAAATGGAAATAATTTGATCAATTTCAATATAAACATAAAGAAAATATTATTGTTCAAGCAAAAAAGTAAGTAATTAAATACTTTCCTATAATGAAAAATATGTATATTGAAATATATGAAATAAATAAGTTTCTCAAAGAAAAACAAAATATAATAATACTTGATATAATATGAACTTCTATTTGAAAATATATACTCAAGTGCTATCTAAAAATTAGATTTTAAATACTCAATGGTTGACAATTCTTTAAAAGATTATTCTTAATTATTAAGATAGAAAAAAGGAAAGCATACTTTTAGAATTACTACATTATTTAACAACAATCTTATATAATTTATAAAATCACTTAACTTATGGCGAGAACAGTTTATAAATTTTTCAATTAAATATAATTGGATGTCATTAAGCAAAATTTACATAATAAGATGACAGAAAATTTCAAAATAGTAGCTATAGAAATATTTCAATTGTCATTTAACAATTTAAATATAAAAAACATACCTTCTACCAGAAACATATCTGAAAACTTTAACTTTTTGCATAGACACTTCCCCTAAAATATTTTTTAATATTAATATCAACAATAATAAAAAATGACAATAATAATAGGTTAATAAAGGTTGTTACAATCCAAATTAATTATTTTTGCATGATTTTATAATTGTTATTATAACAATCATAAGTATGATTATCATAATTTCATAAAAAAATTTCATTTATTATTTAGATTCTTATAATGAAAAAAATATATATATTTAAAATATTCCTGCTGATAAAATGTTTTTATTTATATAACTTATAAAATAAAAACAAGTTAGGAAAATAGAAACAAGTATCTACAAAAAAAATTTGGATCTGATGGCATACTTCATTAAGAAACATGTTATTTATTTTTTTTAATTAATCATCATTTAAAAAATAGTCAACATTTTAGCAATAAGAATAAATTTCTATCTTTAACTATTGATTCATAGTGTTAAAAAAATTAACAACAGAAAATAAAATAAAGTAGTTAGATATCTTTTTTTTTTCAAACATCTTAAGCCACTTTTTTTTTTTGACATGCTATAATTAAAGTACAAAAAGTTGCACTACTGAAAAAAGAAAAAAAATTCTACAACCAAAAGTTTAAAATTTATTTTTAAAAAAATATTATGACCCTAATGCTGTAAAGAGAGTTAGTCCTATATTCAAATCAACATTAAAATTGCAACAATTTAAATCAACATTAGGTGTATAAAACTAATTTGAAATTGAATTTAAAATAACAAATTTTTGCTTACCTTTTTCATTCAATACTGGGACAGCACCAGCTGTTGACTGGATTTGTGTCTGAAGAAGAGCAAGGTTGGAAGCTGCAGACATGATGCTGAAACCAAATTTTATACAAATAAGAATTCATATTGATTAAGATTACATACTTTTAAAAAATGAAAAAGAAGTAAATGCAGAATAACATGAACTTCATAGTAGCATCTATAGAGTTTAACAATATTTAGTTTATAAGTGGATCCTGTTTATGTTAAGAATATTTTAATGTTACTATATTTTAATTGGAATGTTCACAAATTATTAAGAAAAATTTACAAATTTCTAGTAGAAACCAATAAAAATATTTCTTTTTAAACCTGATGTTTTAATAAATTATATGGGTTAGCATTAATTGTGTGGCATATAATAAGATCTACATGCATTCATAATCTAATAATAAGACACACATTTTTCAATAACTGAAATATGTACAAATATTTCATTACTATCAAACAATTTTTACATCAGAAGCATTTCCATTTAAAAAAATTACCACCTATATTATTGTATTTTACATCAAGTTACCAAAATAAAACTATTAAAAACACAACACTATGTAATAATCAAAATTTAATAATGAATCATTTTCCTCGATCAAAGGAATCAAGGAAAATTATATACACAACTGAAACATTTTGATAGTAAATTTTTTTTTAAATGGTTACTGGTTATGGTTAATGACAAGAATAAATTTACACTTCCAAATCAGCACTCAAAATTATTAAAAGCCATTTTACAAGGAAAAAAAAATTACATTGTGAAAAAAATTGGCATGATGCCTGTAGTTGATGCATTTTTGTTTCTTTTACTAATATACTTGGACTTTTGAAATAAGTACTTAACACTAACATAACATACTTTTGACATAAGTATTTAATACTCATGTCTGATTTACTTATAAGAAGAATACCTATGCTATTAAATAATTATTATGAACTAGTCAATAATTATTATGAACTAGTTTTAATAATTTAATTCAAATCTTTAAAGATTTTTAATTTCACTTTGTTTTGAAATTTTATTAAATCTGGAATATCAACTTGAAACATTCAAGCATAATATTTGAAGGAAAATTTTGTCAAGTGAAATTTTTTAATGTATTCTTGAAAAGAAGCTGCTTGCTATTAGCAAATGCCCATAATCATTTTTTGCAAAACTATGCAATACTCATAAAAACCAATTTAGTTTCAATGCAAAAATTATTAAATAGAACAAAAGCATTTGAATAAGAAATCTCAACATAAAAAATGTAGATGTAGCTTACCCAAGTTGAAGAGTAATATTTTAAAAAAAAATTAGAAATACACAACTTGTTCAAAAAAGTTGTAAACAGAGACCATGAAGTCAACTGGCTTGACTTCACTTCACTTGACTTGACTTAGAAACTTTTACTGGCAGATTGGTTGCTTTTTCTCAGATAAACCAATTGTAGTCAAATACAGAAAAAGTAACACACACACATGTATTTCATAAATACATATGTGTGTGTATATATGTTATACATACATATATGCATATATATATATATATAAAATTCTCGTGTCACAGGGTTTGTTGCCAAACTCCTCCGAAACGGCTTGACCGATTCTTATGAAAATTTGTGTGCATATTTGGTAGGTCTGCGAATCGGGCATAATCTATTTCTTAAGCCCCTAAGTGATAAGGGTGGCCCACCCCTAAATATTTTAAATTTTTTTTGCAAAACAATGTAGTGCTTGGTGGGTTTTTTTTTTTTTTTTTTTTTTTTTTTTTTTTTTTTAATTTTTAGTCATGGCATTACAGCACATGTGTTTAAACAAAAATTAAAGTCTTTAATCGGCTTCGTTTTTTTTACTTTTATTTAATTAAGTGATCTTATATAAATCAACATGTGTTGTGAACTCGCGCCAACAACGGCCGTTGCTTTACCTGTATATATTACGAGCAACATTTTTGTCGGAATAGTTTTAATTTAAAAGAGAAATATTTACGTGTTAAATTAATATACGTGTTAAAGGTAAGTCAAATAATAAGAGAACAAATACAATTATATTTGCACGTATAGAGCGTGTTAATGTCTTAAGTTAATGTTAAGTTATATTCTTTGCACGTGTAGCATTAAATTATATTTACACGTTATTGTAGATTATTAAGGAGATCCTTGGCCGCATGGCGGCCACTAGCTCCTTCTTTGTAAAATGTTGAAACATAGCGGTGGTCTCCTGCCCTTTGAGTTAATCAGCAAAATAGGTAATTAAATGCCCTTTTTTTAAAAGAGAATTATTTATTTAATAAAATTATAACATGAAAAATATCAAAAATGTAGATGTTGATGAAATCAGTTGCATGTAATAACCCAGAATGAGCAAAGGTATATTTACACGTGTAGCGTGTGTTAATGTTTAGTTAAGCAAAATTGGCAACTTTATTATTGTTCTAAGGAAAATAAAGATGGCTGTTATTGCGTTTTAACTTACAAGTGTAATTGTGTTGTAATTTACTTTATTGTGGCGAATCTGGGATTCCAGTAAAGTAAGTGTTATTTGCAATTCGAAAGCATAAGATTATCGAAAGCATAAACTTTATTTTGAAAGAGAGAGATAACTTAAAATTTTATGAGTGTTAGTGACTTTCGTTTTTACGTTGAAAATACAATTTTATTTTACTGTTTTTCACAATTAAGTACTTTAATTTGATATATTTATATGTTTTATTTACAGTTAATAATGCCAGCAAGACGCAAAGGGTCCAATTTGGGTCGTCGCACGAAAAAAAGTGCAGTCATGCAAAATATAAGAGCACGTAGAAGAGACGAACAAGTCCAAAAAGACAATTCAGATGTGCGTGGGAGCATGGCGCTCTTTCGTGAATTCCAATCGTAAGAGGCACTAGATGAACGAATATTAAAACGAAGAAAACTAACACAAAGATTGCGTGGGAGCATGGCGCTCCTTCGTGAATTCCAATCATAAGAGGCACAAGATGAACGAAAGTTAAACGGAAAAAAACTAACACAAAGATTGCGTGGGAGCATGGCGCTCTTTCGTGAATCCAAATCGTAAGAGGTACACGATGAACGAAAGTGAAAAGAACGAAGATTAACACAAAGACAAGACGTGTGTTCACTACTCCGATACGTAGTGAACACACGTAGAGAAACTGACCAACAACGCCAACAAGTACATCGAGCATTTACATCGGATTCATTCCTTCGACTAGCATTCTAGTATGAGCCTGATGTTGAATATTACGCTCATTCCAAAGTGGACATTGATACTATGGACAAACAATGTCCGCATTGCCATGCACTTATATTCAAAAATGAACCAGCCGGATTGTGTTGCGCATCAGGAAAAGTGAAACTACCGGAAACTGAAACACCATCTGAACCATTGCACGGTTTACTTATCTGTAAGGATCCAGATTCTAGCCTGTTCCTGAAGTCAATTCGCACATTTAATTCATGCTTCCAAGCGACATCGCTCAGAGCAACAGAAATAATTCAAAATAATGCTGCAAACGGTCAACAATTTAATTAGACTTTCAAAATTAAAGGCCAAGTTTTTCACGAAGTGGGCTCATTGCTGCCAATGCTAGACGAATCTTATAAATGTTTACAAATTTATTTTATGGATGGTGAGGACTCCGAACGCGCACTCGCCAATCGCTTGGATGCACGTTGCGGCTACAATAACCTCAATTCACCTTTTGCCAGGCGCGTCGCCAGGGAGCTGGACGCTCTGTTGAATGATCACAATGAACTGTTAAAATTAATTAAATCTCACGTGCCCAAATTACTAAGTGAGAATCACGCTATTGTTATCAATGCTGATAAAACACTAGCTGGGGAGCACATACGTAAATTCAATGCACCTGTTGTTGACGAAGTTGCCGGAATCATGGTTGGAGACCATACAGCTTCGCGACAAATCGCGATTCGAAGAAGAAATAATAATCTTCAGTTCATTGCTGACATCATATACTGCTGCTTATATCATATGACGCTCTCCAATACCCGTTAATTTTCTGGAAGGGACAAAACGGATATTTCATAAACGTTAAACAACAAGATCCCGTAACATGTACTTTATTCATTATTAAGAAAATAATTACTTATTTTTAATTAATTTAAATATCTTATTACAGGAGCCGAAACAAACAAGAATGTTAACTCGAAGGATTATTACGCGTATCGTTTGACGATTAAACGCGGTCAAGACAACGTCATTTTACGATGTCGTGAGCTTTGCCAACAATTCATGGTCGGCATGTACGTGAAGATTGCGAGAGAACGACTACGATACTTAAGCCATAACCAACAGAAGCTGCGTGCGGAAGAATATATTCACTTGCGAGACGCTAATGCGAACCACGCTGACATTGCCGAAATTGGTAACTCTGCCATTCTACCATCATCGTACATAGGTAGTCCACGTCACATGCAAGAATACATACAGGATGCTATGGATTTCGTGCGCCAATACGGACGACCATGTTATTTCATCACGTTTACATGTAATCCAAAATGGCAGGAGATTACATCGTTGCTATTACAGGACAAAATGCAATACATCGTCATGACATTACAGCGCGTGTGTGTAAACAAAAATTAAAGTTTTTAATCGGCTTCATTACAAAATTACATATATTTGGCCCCACACGTTGCTGGATGTATTCGGTTGAGTGGCAAAAGCGAGGATTACCCCATGCTCACATTTTGATTTGGTTCATCGACAAAATATGTCCTGAAGACATCGATAATTTAATTTTTGCAGAAATGCCAAATCCGTCTACTGATCAATTATTGTTTGATATTGTCACTACAAACAGGATTCATGGCCCATGCGGCCATCAGAATCGTTGCATGGTAGATGGAAAATTTACAAAGCGTTTTCCTAAAGATTTCACCAACGATACGGTCACACATGTCGACTGGTATCCAATATATCGTCGAAGAAGTACCGATAATGGCCGGCAATCATTTACTAAAACTATCAGTAACGTAGACATTGAGATTGACAATCGTTGGGTTGTACCATATTCACCTCTGCTGAGCAAAACGTTCAATGCTCATATTAATGTTGAGTTCTGTAGTTCGGTAAAGAGCATCACCAAATTGGCCGGTACATCAGATTCAATGAAGCTGTCTGGCGTATTTTCGGTTTCCCAATTCATGAACGGAATCCAGCAGTTATCCATTTACTGCCCATCTTGAAAACGGCCAGCGCGTATTTTTCACTAATGAGACAGCGCTTCATCGTGCTATAAATCCACCAAAAATTACACTCGCCGAAATTTTTGAATTGTGTAATCGTGTGGATGCTTTTGGTGCCTTCGCACAAACACTACTCTATTCAGGAGTACTACGATATTTTACGTGGACTCAATCAAAAAAATGAATGCCCCGCAAGCAAGGCACACCAGTTGATGCATGCCCCGGTTTATTCAAATCAAATAATTTGGGTCGTGTATATGCAGTCAATCCAAGGCAGACTGACTGCTTTTATCTAAGACTGTTGTTGGTTAATGTCACCGGACCATTGTCATTTCAAGATATACATGAAGTAAATGGACAACAGTATCCACGAATAAAGATGCATGCCTTGCACTAGGCTTGCTAGAAGATGACAATCATTGGGACAGTATGCTTACTGAAGCAGCATTAAGCTGTACAGGAACACAAATTCGTCTACTATTCGCTATAGTGTTGATCACATGTTTCCCGGCTCGAGTACAAACGTTGTGGGATAATCACAAAGATTCAATGACTATTGATATATTGCATCGACATCGTACAAGGTGCAACGATCTAACGATATCATTCAGCGACGCAATGTACAAGGAAGCATTGATTGCTATCGAGGATCTTTGCATTGTCATTGCCAATTTACAAATCAGTCATTTCTTTTTATGAGTTCACCAAATCGAAGTGCATCTGATTTAACCAACACTAATATGAGTCGTTAACTGCAGTACAATACTGTAGAAATGACGGCGATTGTTACTCGCAATGTCCCACTACTGACTGGTGAACAAAAAACCATTTACGACCGCATTATGCTGGCAGTTTCGGCAGGCCAAGGGGGATTCTTTTTTTTTTCTGGATGCACCAGGTGGAACTGGCAAAACATTTCTCATTTCGATACTTCTTGCCGAGATACAATTAAAAAAATGGCATCGCATTGGTCGTTGCATCATCTGGGATTGCAGCCACTTTATTAGATGGAGGCAGAGCAGCTCATTCAGCGTTTAAGCTGCCACTGAATATTCAAAATAATCCAGATGCAATGTGCAATATAAAGAAACAATCGTCCATGGCCACAGTGCTGAAACAGTGTAAAATTATCATCTGGGATGAATGCACTATGGCACACAAACATTCGCTTGAGGCATTGAACAGGACATTGAAGGATATTAAAAACAACGACAAACACTTTGGCGGCTCTCTGTTACTTTTTTCATGTGATTTCAGGCAAACACTTCCTGTCATTCCACGTTCAACGTACTCTGATAAGATCAGCGCTTGCTTAAAATCGTCGTCACTGTGGCGTAATGTTGAAAAATTACAACTAAAATTAAACATGAGCGTTCAAATGCTTCATGATCCATCCGCTGAAACATTCTCAAAACAACTGTTAGATATTGGCGATGGAAAAATTGATGTACATGAAAATACTGGATGCAGAAAATTTCCGACAGATTTCTGCACAATCATCGACTCGCAAAATAATCACATCGACCACATATTTCCCGATGTATGCACACAATTCAAAAATCTTGATTGGTTGGCAGAAAGAGCAATTTTGGCAGCAAAAAATGTGGACGAAGTGTGTGTTATCTAAGTCAGTATTTTGAATGACAAGTACCGAGGCGAAAATATATTGCTGCCACGAATCCCTATGATTCCCACAGATGTGCCAATTGAATTCAAACGTATTCAATTTCCAATTGAATTGATTGGCATTCGCAATGACAATCAATAAGTCGCAAGGCCAAACGATGTCTGTCTGTGGCTTAGATTTGCTCACACCATGTTTTTCCCACGGACAACTATACGTGGCATGTTCGCGTGTGGGTAAATCATCCAGTTTGTTTGTGTTGGTTAAAGACGGACTAACCAAAAATGTCGTACACTCCATTGCACTTAGAGATTGATGATTATTTTTTAATTGCCATAATTAGTATTAAATATGTAAATAACTATTTTTGATGTATATACAGCTATTATATAATGTAATTTAAAATATATTTGTTAATTTATTAAAGTATAAAGGATGAAATAAATAAATGGTTAGTGTATTATCATTTTATAGTCCGTCATTGTCTGCAACGTTCCATTCCTCTTCCAATCATAACCACATTTCCACACACTTATAGTAAGTTAGTTTTTTTCTTCATTTAACTAAAAAAATATTTTATAGAAATAATGTATATGGCAAAACAACGTTTGGCGGATCAACTAGTGCATATATATATATATATATATATATATATATATATATATATAATATGCATGAACTACAAACTCATAACACATTAACACATGGGGAAAACAATTATAAACAACATGCTATTATTATTTGTGAACATAATGATATGTTTAATTTCTATTTTGGATCTGTTTTTAATTTGATAGTTAAAACTGTTTACCTGAGAATGCTGTTTATTACTTCCTGCATTTCCGTTAAATGTTTGATTGTTAAGGCGTTTCAAATTGAGGTTGATTATTATTTTTACGAAAATGACTGAAGATTCGATTCACTATGATTTGTATTATGCAATCACATTGGAAGCGCACGGAAGCAGCCGGCCTCTAGGCTTATATTTTAATCCCAATATAGAGATTGATGCAGATATGGTAACGAACTCTTTCAAGCCCAACTGGGCTTACTCTCGACTAGTACTGGGATTAGAGATATCGAAAAGGAAAAACAAAAATGTGTAGAACTTGTAAACACTGTTCAGGACATCAAGCGGATTGAAGAAAACATTTGACAACACATGGGAAGGAAAAGATTAAATCGCAAAAGATCATTCTCTGATGAAACAGTACCTGCTGAAGCAACTGCAGAAAATGTTAAGTAGCCTTGGTGTACGCTCATTGGAAAATTGCCCTTATCATAATAATAATAGCGGTAAATCTAATAATAATAATATTAAAAAATGTCAAACATAATTCTAATCATTTAACTAGTAATAATGTTAGTAACGAGGGATTTCAATATCCGAATAAGAAACTGATTGCTAAATGTCGTGCTAGTGTTAAGAGTAATGATAAATCTAATAATGTGATGAATTCAATGATCAAATCTTCTAAAAGATCCACTGATTCTGTATAAAGGTTTCCTATCTAATAATGTAAAATTGAATAATAAAGTTGAAACTTTTGAGGGATGTAGATGTTAATGATGAAAATGTTGATTCTATTGTTACTTCTGTTAAAATGCTTCCAATTATAGTTAAATTAATTTAGTTTAAAATGCTTCCAATTAATAGTTAACTTTAAAAATTTTGCTAAAGCATTTGAAAGTAAAGTACCATTAAACTCACTGTCGAAATGTTTAAAACGTATCCCGCAGATGAAGATCCACACAGCAAAGTAACTTGTTATTTACGGAAGAATTATATTAAATATTAATTTAATTTCTCCGAAATATCAAAAAAATTTGAAAGTAGTTATCAAGGGGTTACCTTAAAATACTTCTGAGGAGGATATCAAAGCTGCGCTTATAGAAGAAGGACTTTAGTGTGAAAAGTTGTGCAATTAATTAAAACTAAAACTAAGCAGTTCTTGTCAATATGGCAAATAACTCTTACTAGAAAAGAGAAAAATAATGAGATCTTTAAATTCATTAGACTTCTCTATTTAACAATCGTCATTGAAAAGTACAATAAAAAGACTAATAGCATCGCAGTGTTTCAAATGCAACTTTTTTCGCCACAACTCAACTAATTGTGGATTCAAAGCACGATATCTAAAATGTAGACAGGAACATTCTTTATGAGAGTGTTACTCCATGGTACTCCAACAAATTTTTAATATCAATGTGTGAACATGATGTTGCCTTAGTTAGAGATCGTGGCGTCTCCACAAAAATGAAGCAATAAAAAGAAAAATAATATATTGTTATATATCACAATAAATAACATATAATAATAAATATAAATAATAAATAAGTTATTTAAGAACACGAGGAACTGTCATTTTAAAAACTATTATTTATAATAAATTCTGATTTTTATAAGCTTTTATTTATGTGTGTTATAAAACAGGTATGGCATACGTGTTGCTAAATATAACGGCTGATCAATATCAAGTCACTAGTACATTTTGAATTGTCTGGCTTTCAAAATCTAAACAGATTATTGTGTCAATATCCTCAAAATAGTGTCTAAGGATTAGTTTATGTTTATAAAAGTTAATTTAAACACCGCTTAACATTCAATAAACGAAATTTTTAAAATTGCTTTTACGCCAAAATTTATTGTTTTATTGCCAACTTTTATTACTAAGCGAAATTTTATTCCTAAAATGCTTTTTCGGCAAATTTTAGTGCTTTATCGTCAAATGTTTACCATTATTATGCCCGTTATTTTGGTTTGCATATTTAAAACTTAATATAAAAGTATTTAAAAATAATAAACCACAATACTTTTAAAAGAAAATTATAAGAACATATAATTATTCTGTATTCTATAACTAGTTGTGTAATTCGTTGAATAACAGCCTCATCCTCATATATTAATAAACTAAAAAAATTATAAAGCTTCCCTAAAGAAGTTCTATTTATAAACAGCTATTTAAACTTTATTTACATGAAAGGTAAGAGAATACAAATTGAATGTTTTCATAATTAATACTCAACATTTTTGCATGAATTTCTGATAAACATTCTCAATTGTACGATTGTTGTTGTTGTTGTTATCGTGTCCATGGATTTAAAATATTATTATTATTAAAGTGGAAAAAGGTTGCCATGTCCTCGGAAGGTTAGACTCCTACCTGTTGGTCCGCGGGAGGTATTTTATTTCCCTCCTACCACCCATCGGAGACCGATGGAGGCATCACCCTATCCGCCGCCTGGGGACGCGCCCTCTAGGGGAATTGTACGATTTGAAACATGAAATAAACTGAAAATACAATAGAAAAATGTATTATTATTATTAATAATATTTGACCTTTAATTGTTGAAATATTTATGTCATCTTGAAATTAAATGCAAATTTTAGCTTCATACATATTTCATGTATCCATCGATTTCTATGCAAACGTAGTAAGTTATCGCTGCGCAATTAATAAATATATCTCAGTATGTTCCAATAAAAGTAATATAAATATTCTGTAAATATAACCAAAATCTTTGTTTGTTTTATATATACTTTTTAAGTATTGAAACGTTATATTCGTTTGAAGATAATTCATATTGAATTTGAAGGACGCGTTATGTGTATCTTGGGTAGATTAATAACTCCATCTCAGCTGTGCTAATAACTTTAATTCAATTATCGAGCATATTCAGTTATAGTCCTTCAAACACATTTGGTATCCGACTCGTAGAAGCATGAGCAGCTACCGTGCAGTAGGGTCCAATGACCAACTCGCGTGTGGAGTCCGTGGCAGTCACTGTTTTCCATAACGAGAAGAGTTGATGGCAATTGTGACAGCCTATGTACTTTATTTATTACAAATAATTATTTACAAGAAAATGAAAAATAAAGAATTAAATTTTGATTCGCAAATGCAGTTCACTCCAAAGAAGGAGATTTTCAGAGTTCTCGAGTCTATGATGAATCTCCTGCACTGGTCAGCGGCAGACCATAATTATCACACGGCGTGATACAGGAAACCGCAAGGGGCTCATTTTGTAAACAGGCGGAATTTCCGGCCTGCTCAATCCCTTTCAGGGAAAAAAAAAACAGTATTTCTGTTCGACTCATAGCAGACCTTTCCTTTTTTTTTTTTTTATCCTCCAAAAACCTCCCTTTAAGAAAATCCATCAAGAAGGGGTGAAGGTTTCTTCCCTCACTTCTCAATGGAGTCGACATTTCCTTAGCCCATGATCTATCATCAATCACGATACAACAACTCATGACGTAGTTCATATTCCATCTATAATTGTTTTGTCCTGTAAAGATAGAACAGATAATCTCTAATTTTATGAGGTCTCATTATCTATGACATTGATTATTTGCTATCAGATTTGAGTGACAGGTTACATCTCACATCCATAGTCACTACTCAAATGAGAGGCATTACCCAACAAGTTCTACTTGGTATCTTGGTAATTTCCTTCTTTCATTGACTTTTGCTGAATTAGATAGAACTCTATGAGAACCATTAATTTGCAACCATAAAAGAACAACGAAAAATAATAGTAAGTAATGAGTAAATAATGAGTAATACAAATTACGTTTAGAGTTATCGCACAATTCGAAAAGTGTTAATTCTTAAAACTTTCATTTCTAAATTTTAAAAATTACTTTCTAATATGCGTAAAAATTTAGATTTTATAACATTTACGAGAAATAAAAAGGAAATGATGTTTTTTGTGCTTCATATTCACACATATATTCTTATTTTCCAGACAATAATTAGTTTTTCATGTATTTTAGCTGTTTTTAAGAATGAACTATAGATGGCAGCACAAGTCTAATGTTAGCAAATTGCCAGTGATAAAAGAAAAATTGCATTGACATTTTTTAATTATGATTTTCTTTCGCACATTTATACCAGGAGAATAAAAATTACTTAAGAAAATTTTTGAAATAATTTATTTGGAAAGTTTCAAAATTTAATATTTGTCAACAAAATATTTAACAAAAATGAGTATATTACAATTATTTTTGCTTTATTCTAACCAAATATTCCGATTTTAAAAAATATACTTTTAAAAGATCAATTTCACCTAAATAACAATGCTTTGTTAAAATCAATTTTTGCCAACAGTTCTTTCATTATTAAATTTTCTATTTTTAAAAAAAAAATTTACAGATGTATCGTTCCATAAATTTCAAATTACCGTTAAAAGTAGAACTTTAACTGGCATACAATTCAAACAAAAAACCTTTTAACATATAAAGTAAAATAAAATAATAAACATTAATTCAATTTTGTTAAATGAAGAATTTATATCATTGGAAATTTTGGTATTTAAAAACATTTCGAATAGAGAACATGCTGTTTAAGGTAGCTGCAATTGCAACAACAACTAAAAATTTAGTCTTATTTTTACATCTTTAGTAGTATTATTATAATTTTTTTATGCTTGTAATGTATGCACTGTGAGAAAATTGTAAAAATTATAAAATATAAAATAAAATTAACGGAAAATAAGGAATATCACACATTTTGAACGTATATTATACATTCGATTTTAGTAACGATGATTTTCAGACAAATTCATAATAAGATTTTAAACTTACTGTACTTATTTTTTAAATGCATCACAAATCATCATTATTATTTTAATATGTTAACTTTTTTTAAATTTTCAATCAAACACATTATGAGGAATTTAATTTGTAAGTTTTGGATATTTGAAATGTGAAATATTTTTCAATATTGTCCGAGGATGGCTCGAATTTTATTTAAAAATTTCATTTTCAGAAGTGGTAAGGTGGAAATTCCTTATGAATATTTTTGATCTTGAAATCGAATACTCTTTTTTGTCTTTGT
Source organism: Caerostris darwini (assembly GCA_021605075.1). Lineage (NCBI taxonomy): Eukaryota > Metazoa > Arthropoda > Arachnida > Araneae > Araneidae > Caerostris > Caerostris darwini. Next base: position 86,072 of record BPLQ01014608.1, read on the forward strand.
ACTACTGTGGTTTGTGTATATTTGAAGTTGTGTTAAGTCAATTTTAAAATGTACTCTTACGAAGCTATTTTGGTAAATGTGAATTAATTATGTCAAAAACGATGCGATATTAATAGATCCATTTATATGATGAATGTTCCAATGGAATATATATGGATTCGTGTTTTCTGTAGCATAATGCATGTTAAACAAGTCAATTCATCAATTGTTTGTGTCTTCTTTTCCTCTTTTTGAACTTAGAGAGAGAGAGAGAGATTTTTCCACATTAATAATGGACTTAGAGAGAGATATTTTTCCACATCTATTGGCTTACTACATATAAATATCAGTTTAAGATAAAAAAAATCCATATTTCTATTAATAAATAACATTTTGCATAAAATGAAAAAAAAATTTGAATATACTGTCACAACAAGATAAACAGAAAGTTAAATTATTGCAATAATAAAGAGAAAAAGCTAACGGACGTCCTACGGTAACTAACGTACGGTATGCAAAAACTCTCTAATGAAGTAAGAGTACACTTTTCGTATTATTATTGTAAATAAAATACGTTATTCTTAGTTTTTGCCAAATAAAATCTGTTTCGGATTTTTAAAATCCAGAAAATAACATCAAAAATCTATAACAGGTATGAATAACGAAATTATATTTAAAAAAAATAAACAATAATATTTAGTTTAAGCTACATGTTAGATAGTTAGCCGACATGTTAGATATGTATATTTTCAGATTTCTTATTTTATATCCACGACCATGAAGCGACAACGTTTAAGTGGAGCACAGCAAAGAAAAACAAAAGGCCAAAGTTTTGGAAGTTCAATCGCTGACCGGTTCGATGCTGAAATTTTTTAAATCTTCGACAACAGTGTGAAAGAAGACATTTCAGCATTATCTCAATCCGAGTATGAAGTTGAAATTAGAGAGTTTTTGCATACCGTATTTCGGACGTCCGTTAGCTTTTTCTCCCTAGCGCGCATGCTCACAGAAAATATTATTACAGATACGCATGCGCAGTTTCCTATGAGCATGCGCACTAGGGAGAAAAAGCTAACGGACGTCCGAAATACGGTATGCAAAAACTCTCTATTAACAAAAAATCTGACAGAAGTCCTGAAGCTCAAGAATAAATTAGAGAGGACATTTGCAAAGAAACTGTGAAGAGCCCAAAGAAAATAATAACTTTGGAGATTATCATAATGAAGAAGAAAATAAATCAAAAGACATCGAGTCAGATAAAGAGGAAGAAGCAGAATCAGATGAAGAAACTAATAGTAATATTCTGTCTTCTGACATCTCTTATTAATCTTTCCCTATTCCAAATCATCTAAGAGTTGATTTAATTAAAAGAGGGAATGAAGCGTTTCAAAAGAAAGATGGGCCATTTGTTTCACTTAAGAAAAAAACTTAAAGGGTGCTAACTGACAGTTGACGTTTGATTAGTTCTATATCAATTAGCCAAATAGCGAGAAAATTCTTACAATCTGGATGATATGCTCAACTAAAAACCGTGGCTTGTACTGTTTTTGTTGTAGGCTCTTTGGCACAAATGTAAGTTTGAGTAATATGTGTAAATTTGCTTAATGTGCTAAATTGTGCTAAATTTGTGTAAGTTGAGTAAAATGTGTAAATTATAAAGAATAATAATTTTGAATTAACGTTTTGTTCAGATGAATGTTATTTGAGTATATTTAATATAAGTAACATAAGTATTTTATTAAAATAAGGAGTATATCACATCGTAATTCATTTTAGTTGAATATCTATGTATTTTAAACATGTTTTTGAAAGGTACTTATAACTGGGTTCTCTTTATAAGTTTTAATTATTTAATATTTAAAATCAGCGTAAGGAGTTTCTAAAATATGAAAGTAAAACAAGCTGATTACTACATGTAATACATCTGTCCTTGATTAACAAATAAGTATATGTGAGGTTCTTGAATATTTCTCGCGATACAGAAAAAATTTCCCATATTCATAATCAACAATACATGGTTTTCAAATGGCGCACATTTTTAACTTGGGCAGTTTGCCACTACAATAGAAATGTATATTTTTCTTTATAATGCAGCTGGCAAACACTTAGACAGCTTGGTCTTGGATGCCTTAAGGCAAGCGCTGCACAAACGTACTCACTTTGCATTACCCGGGGGGCGCGTGTAACTTGAAGATAAGCCACGGACGCGGAGTAACAATGTACCCGCAACGCTCTACGATCCTATTAGACCCGCACCTACAGTTTAAAGTGGATTTCGAACCACTACGCACATCCATGGCACCGCCGGGACTCGAACCCGAAACCTGTGGTACCGAGCGCCAGAGCACTAGCCACTCGGCCATTCAGGCCCATAGAAATGTATAATAGGCGTTATCGAGGGTGTATTACTAGAGAAGGCCTCTGGTATATCACCCCTTTTTTTTCATTTATAAATTGTAGGGGAGGGGTTTGCATCTTAATTTCGAGAAGGTGGCTAACTGAAACAAGAATGGCCCTGCATGTTTATAGTAGTCATGTCCTGCAATGATTCTTAAGCTTTGGTTCTGCATCGCTCGTCAAATTTTGAATTTAGCTACATTCTTCGTTTGGTCCAACGCGATAACCATCAAGACGCTCCGATTTTACCAACAGTAAGTAAATTAGAAATTTTAGCATTTATTTTCATATTTAATAAGATAACAATCGAATCTCTAATAAAATGTAATAATTACTAATTTTTCGTATATTTTAATACATTTGCATTAAATAATAACAGAGTACGGTATAAATAGGATAAATATATTTCTCAGTGGCATAAAAGAGAACAGACTGATGCTAAAACCACCTTACATAAAAGAATACTTGCTTCTGTCTAAAACAAATTGCAAAAAATAGTAGCTTACAAAATCTAAGAAGCAACAACACTAAAAGTAAAATTCGAATTTAGTATTCATCTTTTTCTACAATTTACATAAGCCGATTCACACAAAAAATTAAATATACATATGTATACATTATCCGATATCTATGCAAAACTGGATTTCTTTTTTGGTGCTATGGCATTCCCTCAGCGGTTCAAAGAGAATCTCTTTTGTCAGAATTGCTGCATGTCTGGCTGTCAGAAAGTGGATGTCTCACAAAGAAGAAGGGGGCTGTCGGAATGTATTTAACGTTTGCTCAGCTAGGATCATCGATCGAAAAACAAAACCAATACCAATAACCCGTATATACACATAACGGTAGCATATCGGTAACGATTTCCTGTGAGGATAGACTCCTGCATACGGATGTACAAGACCTTTAGTTTCGAAAAAGTTTGCTTTCAAATACGACAACATCAGGAAAGAATATGGAATAAGAAATTCTGAAACACATTGTTTTGGTTGACTTTATGGTCTCTCATGCACTGATGATTTTTTTGTGGAAAAATTGTTTAGAAACGAAAATAAAATATATTGTTTTCTGGTTTACATATTAATGATTATTTTGTTATGACCACAATATAGATGCAAGACATTATATTTCGAAGGTTATTTTAGTATCATAACCATGGAAACAAAACATATTCGGTTGGCAAGACCTTTATTTTCGAAAAAAGTTTGGTTTCAATTAGGATAACGCCAAGAAAGAATATGGATTAAGAAATTCTGAAACACATTGTTTTGGTTGACTTTATGGTCTCTCATGCACTGATGATTTTTTTGTGGAAAAATTGTTTAGCACCGAAACTTTTTTGGTGAGAAGGTGAGAAGTTCAACTAGTCTATAGTTCAATCACCGAAAAAACACTTTTTAGTATTGAATTACCAAATAAACTGTTCATGGATCAAACTGTCATTCCTACTTCCCTTGCAGATGCAAATGCCTTGACAAAATCATAACTTAAAATTCCTTCTACAATTAAAGCTAAATGCCAAATTACAGAACTACCTTGACAGAAGAACAGTTGCTACTCTCACAAGATGAAGGATGAAGCATCATAAAAATATGAAAATTTCTGCTGATGTCATTAAAAAGTAACAAAAATGTGGCAACTATCCTGATGTCAAACTTACTCCTCATCGTGTCTTTGCTTGCCCAAATATTGCAACCGCCATGAATTGTCTAGACCATCCTCGGAAGTGGATTTATACTCCGAGTTGGCAATCAGTATAGCCAATATTATTCGGAAGCCCACGACATGGGATTTTCTTGTATATTTCAGGGAATACAACAACAGCAATAAACTGTTGACAGTGCAGGAGAAACCTAAAGAATAAACTAAGTAAAACTCGCATTATGCCAACGGCCGTACCATGCTGAATATACCGGTTCTCGTTAGATCACCGAAGTTAAGCATCATTGGGCGCGGTCAATATTTGGGTGGGTGACCACCTGGGAACACTGCGTGCCGTTGGTAAATTTGGGACCTGAATGGCCGAGTGTACAGGTTTCGGGTTCGAATCCCGGCGGTGCCATGGATGTTTGTAGTGGTTCGGAATCCACTTTAAGCCGTAGGTCCCGGTCTTCTATGACTGTAAGAGCGTCACGGAGCAAAAGTCAGGCTTCTACCTACTGGTGCTCCATCACAACAGAAGCTGCTTCCTTCCCCTTCAATCATGAGTCCATATGGGCTCGTGGGCTTGGTCTGCCAAGTGGGATAAGAAACAACAACAAAACTCGCATTTAAAATAACTAATACATTAATTTTTTTCTTTGATACAATTTCATCAAAATTGTGTCTGTAACAACTGAAGTAAGATACATGTATAAGCTCAGCATTAATGTTATGAGCGGTAATTTTCTGTATTATCCCATAAACAAGCAAATGGGTGAATTTAACCATGCAAGTCTTTTCGGAAGACAAGACCTCTCTCCAAATTAGGTGAAGTTCATAGATTTGGAGTACGAGATTTTGATACATAAAATAAAAACAAAAATTTAATAAAATTTTAAATAATTACAGGAGCACAATGTAATGTAGGACAGGAAATCTTATACGAATGAGTAAATCTCAGGAAAAACTCAATTATATTATTTTGTTCACTAAAATCGTTTTTTCTTACATAAATAAACTTATAAGTCATTCCATGCTTAAAAATCGCAACTATGTATTAACGTATAAAAAAACAGGCATAGAATACGTTTCCTATTCTTTTAATAGTGATTTTTTTAAAAACGCCAATAATAAAGTATCTAATTAATGCATACTTTTACTTTATATTTATTCTATAGTATTACCAGCTGCATTAGAAAAAAAAAACTTTAAATTTATTATAAGCACGTTTTCATGCATCGATATTAACAAGTGTGATTTCATCAATCTTATAACAAAGCTCTTGAAATAAATTAGCTGACATAACATAATAAGAACAGCGAGTGCAATTTGGTAAAATGTAAATGTGTGGTTAATCTTTCATACCATTGCCATCTAGTTCAGCCAACTGTAAAACATATTTAATGTTAAGTTATTTAACCCAAGAAGTGAAAAAAAAAAGTAAAAAGCAGACATTTGATCATTCTATAAAAAATAGTTAGATGTTCCTTTTACACTAATTTAAAGTATAATACTTTGAATTCAGTTTTTTTTGTCAGAATTTATAATTTGGTTCTGAATTTTTATTTATTATTTTTTTAATTAAATAAACTTTAAATTTTAATTGTTATTAATTTTTCATATCAACAGATGGCGCCATGCTTGGAAATTGGCTGGTGTCATTAGTTATTGTAAAAATTAAGATAGAAAATAAACAGTGTTAGCTTTCAATTTGTCTTCAAATCTATTTATTTTCCTATCCCTATGTTATTCTTAAAATTAACAGCTAAAAGGAGAAAAAAAAATATTGATAATTAATGGATAAGAATGATTACTTTATTTCACAAATTTATATTATTTAAGATTGGCCAAGCATCTTGGACAAATTGGGGCAAGATATAGTTTCTAAATTAGCTGTTTTGGACCAGATCGAATCGGTGTGCTTGCAGTGGATTCCCTCCCATGTGGGCATCTATGGAAATGAAATTGTTGATCTGCTCGCTAGGGAAGGTTGCGAACTTCCCAAAGATTCTTCTTCCAATCTGTTAGCTTCAGAGGTTCATTCCATGACTTTAGCCAGAGTGAATACCTCTTGGAGGTCACCACCAATTCATGCATGGTACGCCGCTAAATACCCTGGTATGTCCTTGCAGTGCTCCTGTCCTAGACCTGCTCAAACGGCTTTAGCTAGACTAAGGACTGGCCACACTAAAAGCTCGTTCCCACCGAGGCGAGAGACGTGAAGATGCAAGAGGCAAGCGACCAAATTTTTTCGACCCCTTCACAGCGAAACGTCAGAAATAGCATTACGCCTAGTGAAAAACCGCTTCGAGTTGAAAGTTGGGCAACTCCAAACGGAGGACTACAAACCGGTTTCAGGCGACCGCGGTGAGGTCAAATTTTGGTCGCTTGCATCTTGTCGCCTTGGTGAGCACGCGCCTTAAGAGTTTGACCTTCAATGGAGACGAGAAGACATATACCCTTTGTCATTGTTCGGCCATCGTGTCTCCCTCTCATCTCATTGATTGTATTGGTGCCTCTGTGAGGCAACTGTTGAATGAGGGAAGGGCAGTTTACGATCTATTGATGCTGCATGATCTACTGGACTTGGTTTAGGATTCTAAATCAAGGGGATAAGCAACAACAACAATATTATTTAAGGTGAGATATTTAAAATCTCAAGCTTCTAATTTTAAACGAATTGTTTTTCTTATGAAAATTTACAAAAACCGAAAATGTATTATTTTCTAAAGTCACACAACGCCTGGTTATAGACACTCATAGATAATAGAATATTAACTTCACATATTGAAACAAACAAACGAAAACAACTAGTACAATAAATTGAAAAATAAAGAAGAAAAATAAGACTAAATAAATTTCTGAAACCAGTGACTGCAACGAACGTCGACAACGGATTCAAACCTGTTCATTGCTGCACATTAGTCTGTGTGAATTATCAATGAACTTAACGAATTCTTGGAAAAACAACCTTTTTTTTCTAATTGGAAAACATTGAAATACAAAACATAAAAAGATCTATGTTTTATATAAATACATAGAAAAAAAAAGATACAATTCCTCCATAATTTATAAATTACACAAAAATTATCTTACTATAATCTTATGAAATAATTATTAAACATAGCTTAATAATGTAAAAAGTAAATCTTAAAATATAAATATGGCTAAATTATATAATATATAATTTTAAATATAAATAATAATATGATCTGATGGCCAAGTGTCTCTAGCCCCAGTCTTTGGTGCTTCAGATTCGAATCCCAGTGGAGGCATTGATGTTTATGAGTGGTTCCGCTTCCAATCTAGTTAGCCATCATATGCAAAGAAAATAAAATGGCAGTCAAATGACAAAACAGTGTGGTTTAGTTAGGACTTTCATGCTTCAAACTCTTATAATAACATCTCTTTGAAATATATCTTCTCTATCGAAGAATATTCTAAACCGTCTTCCCAATACACATTAAATACTCAGAATTCCGCAATAACCCATTTAACAATATACCCAAAAAATCCTCAATAACACCCATATCGACACGACAACAGACCAATTAAAAGTGAACCGGAACCCTGTAGAAAGCAAGTTGGTTTCCGAAATCAGAATGTCAAGCGATCTGGAGCTGAAAAATTCGCCACTGTATTCGAAAATAGAAATAATAAACTTGTAGGCTGAAACATCCTTGCGTTGGGCTTGAAGAGGAGAATGCGAATACACCAGACACCTTCTTTAGAGGGTGTTTACGAAATTTTAGGCATAACTGCCTCATATTTTGTGTATTTTATGGGGGAAAGGCAGAAAACTGCCATTAGAAAACTTAACAATCCATTGGGTTATAAGTACCAGCCATCATCAATTATCCTCTTTTCCAAAGCGACCTGATGGCCAATTCGCTAGCACTCTGGTCTTTGGTACCACAGACTTCAGATTAGAATCCTGGTGGGGGCAGGGATGTTTGTTAGTGGTACGAAATCCTCATTAAGCTGTACGTGCCGGTCTATTAGTCTAAAATGTGAAAAAAAGGACCATGGAGGGACAAACCAAACTTGGGTAACATTGAATTTGCTACATCTTTACGATTTGGTTAAGTTATTGAAAAACACAGCCAAACAAGGGAGCTCGTTATTCAAAAACATCATCATCAGGGCGCAACATCCCCATGGTGGGTCAAGGCCATCTGCCTACAAGCAGATTTCGAAAAGGAGGTGTTTTCTTTTTTAAGAGGTAGGATTATCAGCCCTACGCTCAACTGTCATATTATTTCGGGACCTATGATTTAAAGTGGATTCCTAACCATTACAAACATCCATGGCACCTCTGGGATGCGAAATCTAAGCCTTTGCAGTGAGCACTAATCACTCGACAATCAGGACCCAGATTTAGGGCTTAGTGAAGTATAATACTTTCATAACACATTTATCTTCTTAAATAAAAAACGTGACAGAAAAAAACGTATCAGGTATAAAAACACGTATAAATACACTGACATGTTTTCATTTTCCTGGGTAGGGTTGCCAGCTTTATGCCCAACATACATTTTTGACTGGTATCTACTGACTAAAGTGGATTCCAAACCACTACAAATATCCATGGTACCTCCGAGACTCGAACCCGAAAACTGTGTCACCGAGCGGCAGAGTGTGGGTCACTCGGCCATCAGGCCCTTTCAAAAACAACCTATTTAAAATAACATTCATTTAATTTATTCTAATTCAGGCACAAAAGTCTATACTATGTTTTTAACACTTATTAAATAAAGTTTTACATGTGAAGCGTATTACTTTATTCCACTGCCTTATAAGAACAAGAAATAGTTCACACGCCAGGAAAAGCGAGACACAACATTTGATCAAGCCCTGAGCTCATCAAAATTCCGCTAGAGGAAAACTCGACTTCATTACCACACTCTGCTACAACTATTATTTCCTCTTTCGCCAGCCCATTATTTTGCAGGGCCTGCTCATTTCTTTGCTTTCTAAGTTAGAATGGACATGATATAGTAAACCTGTAGACTGAAACATCCTTGCGTTGGATTTGAAGAGGTTTGGTTTGGTTTGTCGCTCTACGGTCATCTTGTGCGCACTTTTAGGCTAAACAGACCGGGAGCTAGAGCTTAACGTGGATTCCGAACGACTCACAATCATCCATGCCACCGCCAGGATTCGCACCTGAAGCACCAAATGCCAGAGCGCTAGCCAATTGGCCCTCAGGCCGCAGGCTTGAAGAGGAGCATGCGAATATACCCGACGCCATCTTTAGAGGGTGTCCGTTTAAAATTGCGACGAAACAATGTAGGGATACTGCAGCAAACACTTAATACTGGTCAACGCTGAATTTCCTACATCTTTACGATTTTGGTGACCAATTGGCCACCATGCCGTAGGCTTGAAGAGGAGAATGCGAATGCACCAGATGCCATATTTAGAGGGTGTTCGTTTAAAATTGCGGCGAAGCAATGTGAGTGTATTACAGCAAACACTTAATGATGGGTAACGCTGAATTTGTTACAACTTTTCGATTTTTGGTGGTGATTGACTTAGATCAGGGTGCCCGTTATTCAAAAACTTTTATAACATTTATTTAATTTATTCTAATACAGGCACAAAAGTATACATAATGTTTTAACACTTATTCAATAAAACTATACACTTGTTTTAAACGTGATGCGTATTGCTTTATTGTAAGAACAAGAAATAAATAGTTCACACGCCAGGAAAAGCGAAACACAGCATTTGATCAAGCCCTGAGCTCATCAAAATTCCGCTAGCGGAAAACCCGACTTCAATACCACACTCTGCTACAACTATTATTTCCTCTTTCGCCAGCCCATTATTTTGCAGGGCCTGCTCATTTCTTTGCCATTTGGGGTCGACGGGGACTCTTTTATTTCTCCTTTTTCTTGTTCCCGGAATATTCCCGGATCGGTCGAGTGTCGGTCACATGTGTAAGGGAAATTATGAAGCCCCCTCTTTATGTCAGATGGGTTTGCGTAAAGTTCTTGAGCCCCTTTTTGAATGTGAAACGAGTAGTTTGGCAAAAGAATGAAAAAAAATTCGAACAGTTTCGAATAAAAGTATTTCCTATTTAGGGAGAGAGTTTATTGTAAGAGTTTGTCACGCACGTTCAAAATTTTGCTTCCAGTCAGGTATTGGAATTTTTGAATTTTCTTTTTTTCTTTTTGTTGAAACGAACAATTCGGTGGATGTTTTATCGATAAAAAGTATAGTTTAGCATTTTTATTGGTTTTACACACAGAAAATTTTAAAGAACGGTATGAAGTTAGGGAATTTTTTTTTTTATATGACAAGGGTTGTTAAAAAGAAATGTATTTAAAAAATGATTGTCCACATTTAAATTCAGATTTTATTCACATAGTTTTAAAAAAAAAAAAAAAAAAAAAGGTGAGGTTTTCTGTTCAAATGAAAAATCTATCGTTTATAAGTTGGCATCATTAAATCTATAATTATTATTATATCAAAAATTACAATATGGAAGTTATAATCTTATTAGCCTAAGAATAATTTTTCAATTTTCTATGTGATTTTCCGATTTGCATTATTTTTTAAAAAAAAAAAAATTATAATCTAATTTTTGAATCATTGCCCTTAACTTTTTTTTTTAAATTAACATATTCTTATTCATGAAACTCTAAATATTATTTTTCTTCTTCTAATGCAGCTGGCAAATAGACCGTGATCTTCGCCATAAGGGCTGCACCGATGTTACTCACTTTGCAAATAGTTGCACGGACCAAAATAGCGCTCTACGATCCTTTGGACCGGGGCTGGGAAAGTGGATTCCGAACCACTACAAACATCCATGGGCAAAACCATTTGTATTCGTTTAAAAAGCTATTGTTTGTCGTTTTAAATAGCTATTTCACTTTTGGCTAATATCCAATTCTTTTTCAAATAGTTGCATCAAAATATACAATTCCGTTGGTAATTTAAGAAAATTTAATGATTAATTTGTATTCGTTTAAAAATTTGTTTGTGTTTTAATTTCAGCAAATTTTTATGCCACTTTATTTCATATTTATGTTTCTTTTGAAATTTTATTTCAATATTATTATCTATTTTACTTTACAGAATGCAATCTTTTGTTACAGATTTAAAGAGGTAAAAAGTATATATTTGTCTTTATAAAAACGCAAAATGCATTTCATTGCATGTAATTCAAAAATTAGAAATACATATATACATAATGTTTATTTTATTTGAAGACATTTATTTTAAAATTTTCAGTAGAAAATGCGTGAAACAAATAGCGCCAAAGGGCATATGACAACAGTAATCCATCACTTTGGAAAGAGAAGTACGATGGCAACTGACAGTTAAATTTTGACAGTATAATTTTTTTATAACTGCTTAAATGTATAAATGATTTATTGCTGTTGTGATGGATGGTAAGATTTTATATGTATGCCATATGAGCAGAGCGCGAGCATACACACGCACACACAACACACATAAAGAATGAGATTGCGCAGGAAAAACAAGTTACAATTTAATCAATTTCTATGAATTTTTTCTTAAAGTGACAACTAAACTAAAACTTTTTTTGGGAGAGAAAAATATTTTTACTCAATTATATTTTTTTCTTATAACGTTAATTTTTTAATTATAATGTAAGCAAATTATTTTTTTTATATAGAACATATTCTAAAATATTTTTAGATGAATAAATTATGTTACTTGTACAATCATCCTTTACCCCCCAAAAAAGGGGCCTGACGGTTAATTGGCTAGCACTCTGGCCGTTGGTACTGCAGGCTTCAGGTTCGAATCCTGGTGATGGCATGGATGTTTGTTGAGGGTTCGGAATCCATGTTAAACTGTAGGTCTTGGTCTAATTAGCCAAAAGTGTGCAAAAATTGACCGTCGAGCGACAAACCAAACGAAACATGTTCTAAAGCCCTATTTAATCAAAATTCATGTAAAAATTCCGAAAATTATTCTTAGTTAATTTATAACCTGTTATATTATCATAACAAGAATTGAATGTTTACGCGAGTGATTTAAGTAAACTATCATTGCTATGCATGACATGAATAAATTGAATTCTAATTTCTCCTGTCTACAGATTGTGGGCCACATAGTTTCAAGTCACGAATTTTATAATGTGTGAATAACACCACATGTGCTTATAAGTATATACAAAAAGTACACACGCACACAAAACTAAAAATGCTACACAACTTTTAAATGAAGAAACATATAAGGAGCAAAATTTTAAACATATAACTGAATTTACTATTTATTTAAAGACTGTATGAAGCAAAATGTGTGATATTTTGAAGAAATGAAAATTTGAACAGATAATTGCAAAATCAAACAATTACATTAAAATTACATTTAATTTATTTTGGCGTTCTTGAATAAGGAATCTTTTAAATTTAAGTTCATGCATTACATTACAAGAAATGATTTTAATTTGTTTCTTCTTTAATATTCAATTAAATTAAATGAATGTCATGTCCAAAATAATGAGTGTTTGAAGTATCATAAAACAAGAGAAAAATATTTTTTTTGCATTTCTTTATTATTTACCCCTCTCTTGATTAAAATCCTAATTTCATATTATAATGTTACGCATTGCCAATTATTTGAAGAATGTTTCAGTGCTATCATTTCTCTAGAAGCATAAGACGTCATAATTACCAAATACTTCTTAAAAGCACAAACATTAACAGACACAACAGCAGTTGAAATTTTGTGCATTTTCTAAATTAATCCATACTTTCTTTCCTATGACATTTTTAATGGGTGTCTCTCCCTCTTTTCAAAGAAAGTACTATATGAATATTTTCCAAGCATTATTATTTCCTCTTTAATTGGCTTCTTTCATTTAAGAATCGGCAAGTGGAATTCTAATTAGAAACTGCAGGGAAATGACAAGATCATTCAGAGCTGGATATTTGAACATGGACGAGTTAATCTAAACGAAAGCAAACTTTCCCAATGCCCAGTAATGAGTTTATAGTTGAGTTAATTAAGTTTGTGGAAATTGCTCATTGGATTCATTGATGTTTACATGGGAGAAGCAAAATGTAATCTTTGATTCTGGAAGCATGCTGTCATGGAAATTATACCCTGCAATCACTGATATTTGAGTGCTGTCTGATTTAGTTTTCCAGGGGGAGAGTTTTCTCCCAGAGAGCGATAAATATGTCATGTCAAAAGATATTTGAAATCAATAGCTGCACGTTTTAATTAATATTCTAATTAATAAGTTGCCGCTGTTTTAACCGTGGGAATGTGGAGACAAATACGATGGAAAAATATTCGTCCCTTTCAAATTTAAACGCAGAAATAAATTAAAGTAATAGTTTAAATAAAATTGACTGAATCTTGTTAATTATGAAAGATGAGGAAAGTAAATGTTATTAGATTTTATAAATTAGTAGTTGGAAAGTAGTTTAAATGGACAGTTCTAAAATTCTGAAGAAAGAGTTTGTTTCCTTTTTTTTTCGGAATATAAGTTTTATTTCAAATCAGTTCTTTTTAAATGTACAACTGTACTTTTATGTACTTTTTAACTTTAATAAGATTAGTTGTCATTTGTTTATTTCAATTGAACAGCGTACATTTGAACAACATTTCATTTAAACAATTGACATAATTTCATCTCTAATAATTCAGATGAAATAAACTACTGACATAATTTCATCAATTTACGTCAGTAGTACAGTGTGAAAAAATTATTGAATTTTTAATTTTTGAAAGATTAATCATTATTTAATACCAAAATATTTGTTTTTTGTATTGCAAATTTATAAAAAGTTCAATTATAAATTTAAAAAAAGTTCAAATTCTAACCCAAAAGATAATCTATTTAACAAAAGATGAACAAAAAGTAGGACAAAAATATTGGCCAGTTATAAAATTCTGAAGAAAGGGTTTGTTTCCTTTTTTTTCGGAACATAAATTTTATTTCAAATCTGTTCTTTTTAAATTTACGATTATTGTGAACTTTAATATTTTACGTCAATTGTTTATTTCATTTGAATTATTTTATAATTTAGTTCATTTTAAGTTCGTTTTAGTTCATTAATCATTATTTAATATCAAAATATTCGTTTTTCGTATTGCAAATTCATAAAAAGTTCAATTGTAAATTCTAATTTATAAGTAAATAATCTGTTTAACAAAAGTTGAACAACAAAGTAGGAGAAAAATATAAGCAGAGAGTTGCCGGCGTTTTAATCGTGGGAATGTGAAGACAAATATGTATTAAAGTTTAGATGGAAAAATATTCGTCCCTTTCAAATTTAAACGCAGACATAAATTAAAGTAATAGTTTAAATAAAATTGACTGAATCTTGTTAATTATGAAAGATGAGGAAAGTAAATGTTATTAGATTTTATAAATTAGTAGTTGAAAAGTAGTTTAAATGGACAGTTCTAAAATTCTGAAGAAAGAGTTTGTTTCCTTTTTTTTTCGGAATATAAGTTTTATTTCAAATCAGTTCTTTTTAAATGTACAACTGTACTTTTATGTACTTTTTAACTTTAATAAGGTTAGTTGTCATTTGTTTATTTCAATTGAACAGCGTACATTTGAACAACATTTCATTTAAACAATTGACATAATTTCATCTCTAATAATTCAGATGAAATAAACTACTGACATAATTTCATCAATTTACGTCAGTTTAAAAAATGTTTTGAAAAAATTATTGAATTTTCAATTTTTGAAAGATTAATCATTATTTAATACCAAAATATTTGTTTTTGTACTGCAAATTTATTAAAAATTCAATTGTAAATTCTAATCTATAGGTAAATATTCTGTTTAACAAAAGATGAACAATAAAGTAGGATAAAAATATTAGCAGGGAGTTGCCGGTATTTTAACCGTGGGAATGTGGAGACAAATATGTATTAAAGTTTCGATGGAAAAATATTCGTCCCTTTGAAATTTAAACGCAGAAGTAAATTAAAGTAATAGTTTAAATAAAATTGACTGAATCCTATCAATTATGAATATTGGTAAAAGTAAATATTATTAGATTTATAAATTGTCAAATTGATTGGTCTGTTCTAAAATTTTAAAGAAAAGCAAAAACAATATTTAGAATCTAAATTTTATTTCAAATCTAATCTTTTTAAATGTACGATGGTTTTAACTGTATTACTTTACATTAGTTGTTTATTTCACTTCAATTATTTTATAATTTAGTTCATTTTTTCCTATATATTCCTATGAATTTCTTATTTTTGTATTTCTTATGTCTTCCTTATTCTTTTATTTCTTATGTATTATTATCTTCAGTGCGATAAAATTATTGAATTTTCAATTTTTCAATATAATAATCGTGATTTTGAATCATGAGAAGATTAATCATGATTTAATATCAAAATATTTGGGTTTTTTTTGTATTACAAATTTATAAAAAGTTGAAGTGTAAATTCCAATCTACAAATAACCTGTTCAACAAAAGATAAACAACAAAGTAAGATAAAAATATTAAGAGAACAATATATTTAAGAAGTCATTAAAATATACCGAAGTGGCCAAAAGAGATGATCTAACTAAATAAAGAATCAATTCGTTTATATTGTTTAAGGAAAGCAATTGAATTAATGGTTTATAGTAATGAACAGTTAAACAAAATTATTTTTTGAAGAGAGATTAATCATGTTTTAATATCAAAATATTTGTTTTTTTATTGTAAATTTAGAAAAAGTTGAAGTGTAAATTCTAATTCAACAAATTATCTGTTAAACAAAATATAAACAATTTAGTAGAATAAAAAAATCAACAGAGAGCTATATGTTCAAAAATTCATTCTAAAAATACGAAAGTGGGTAAAAGAAGAAGATCTAACTAAATAAAGAATCAATTCGTTTATATTGTTTAAGGAAAGCAATTGAATTAATGATTTACAGTGATGAGCAGTTCATTCATGCGTTTCGAGTGTATCATTTTATAGTTAAATTAACTCGAAATATCAAGAATGGAAGTTAAATTCCAAGGTCTTCTAATACATGATGTAAAACACCTTTTTATGTTATGTGTGTTATCTTGTTATTTACAGATTATTTGTATTGTTTTCCAATACAGCAATCGAAAAATGCCGCAAATTGCAAGGCACTCAGAATATTGAAGTCATTTGATATGGTAATACCGTATAACAATGCAGTGACGCTTGATACAGTACAACAGCGAGTACCTAATACTAGCTGCTGTTCTGTATCAACAATCAAACTAAAACTAAAAGTTCCCAAAATTGCCTATACCTTCTTCTTCTTCTAAACAGCAGTTAATTTAATCAAGCATCAGCAACATCAGAATTTCCACTTTTTTTCCCAAGTAGGATAGTTAATAAAAGGAAAGAAAAACCGAACTCTTCAATGGTAGTACCTAGTTTGACAAGTTCTAACATCATGATGAGCAGTTCATTCATACGTTTCAAGTGTATCCTTTTACAGTTAAATTAACTCGAAATATCAAGAAAGGAAGATAAATTCCAAGGTGCTCTTTACAAATTTTTTTCGTATTGTTTTCCAATATGGCAATGAATAAATGTCGCAGATTACAAAGCTGGCAGAATATTGAGGTCATTTGATGTGGTAATACAGTATAACAATCCATTGATGGTTGACAAACGTAAATATAACAGCCCGTAAGTAGCAAACTAAAAGTTGCCAAAATTATCTATAGGATACCTGATACAATTCTTTTACATTTTATCTTCACACTTTATAACAAACACCCCCAAGGTTAATATTCTGTGTTTTTACACTCTCTTTAATCCTTTCTCAAGTAGAACGGAATGAATTTCAAGCCTACTGATTTATTGAATTTAGAACCTTTGTTTGGTCTTACTTATAGGGTTTCATAATAAGCCCACATAATTTCGAATACAGAGTGCTATTCATAAGGCTGTTTGGTTCCACTGACTTAATGGTCTATAAAAATGAGTTAGGTACAATAGCAAGTGATACAGCACAACAAGTAAACGAAAAATTCCCAAAATTACCTACAGGATAACTGCTACAATTCTTATACATTTTATCATCACAGCAAACACTCCTAAGATTAATATTTGGTGTGCTTAACATGTTTTTCTCAAGCCCGAAGGAAAGAATTTCAAGCCTTCTGATTTATCGTATTAAGGATCTTAGTTTGGCCTTATTTATAGGGTTTCATAATAAGCCAGAGTGCTATTCACCAAGCGGTTTTGGTTCCACTGATTTATAAGGTTCTATGAAAATTAGTTAGAAATTACCTGATAATTTTCGACATTATACATAATAATTTAACAAAAAATACTTTCTAAACAACACACACTTTGTAATTTTTTTAGAAAATTATTTGGTAGCCGTATTAAATTAAAAAACGAGTGAATATGCAAAAGAATGAATAATATCTTTTACATTAATTGAATTTAACAGCATTGAGTGGATTAAAAAAATTTGCTTTCTTTTTTTCATTTAGGTTCATTTACAGTGGATTAAACTTACGGGTAAACACAAAATTTCAATTTTCTGAAAATATGTAAAACAGCAGTTAATTTAATCAAACATCAGCAACATTTTTTTCCCCCAAGTAGGATATTGAATAAAAGAAAAAGAAAACACGAACTCTTCGATGATAGCACCTAGTTTGACAAGTTCTAACATCGCAAAAGTATCGCCAGTGAGGATAAAAAGGAAACAAAAGCTACAAAAATAAATAAATAGAGGGTAAAAAAAAAAAAAAGGGAAATGTTACTTGGAGCTTTCCTTCATCTTGATTGTCATTGCTTAAGGCACTCAACAGGGAATTCTGTCCGGGACACGAACCAATGAGCAGACAAGAAGCATCCGAATTTCCCTTCGGCATCCAAGAAACTCACAAAAAGTTTCTGGTAGGACGTAAAAATCAAACACAACAACAGCATAAGATAAAAAAGGGAAGAACACTCTTCTGCTTGTAAAGGGAAATAAGATGCAATGCAATGCACGGAGATTCACGGTTTTCTTCTTTAGTTCTTTGAGTAAGTGGAAATTGGAGTGTCAAATTTTCCTCCGTTTTGGTGTTCAGGAAGAAATAAATGAAATTGAAGTGTGGAGAATTCGTTACTTTTTCTCGGTTGGCTTTTTTTCTTCCCCCTAAGAAACTGGAAAAATGCCAATGGTTTGTCGCGTTTAAGAATTGAAACGTGCATAATCTTTTACAGTTAACGCGTCTTTTTTTTTTAGAGGACAGAATTTTGAAGTTTCCATATTTTATGTAAATGTGAAAAGAGTTTTAAAATTGTCAGTCAGTTTTAATTTTAAGTTTAGCAAGTATTGGGAAGTTATTCGATAATTTCTCCATGGAGGTTTTAAAAGAATGTATTTAACATTTATAAAACTAATTGCTGTTTTCTTTCTTATGGACTGATTGCAAATCCTGGACCTATCAGATGGACATCTCGTTGGACATTTAAACAGTTCTTAGGTCGACAAACAAAGTAAAGTTGAAGGTTCCCATGTATACGATAGGGATGGGCACGATTAATTATTAAATTAATAATTTTATTGCTGGCTTTGAAAAAAAGATCAATTTTTAGATGCAGCCTCGTAGGATGTTTATTTCAAACAGTGACATAACAATATTGATGCAATGTTACTTATATAATTCTGAAACAATGATTTATTTAATTACACTTTTAATAGAAATGGTTAAATTTTAGTAAGTGTAGAATAGTAACTTAATAATAATAATTAAATATCTGTTAAATTGATCTAAAAGCTAAATTAACTTAAAGAGTTATGTTAAATTGTATTGAATTTAAGATGATTTCAAATTTTTAAATGATGTACAGGAAAAATAATTTTTGCAGTGATTGATTTTGTATTGTAATTTTGTATATTATTCCTTTGACATGAAAATTTGTATTACATTACTTTAAAATAAAACACTAAGAGCTCTAGAAAGAAACTGAAATTTTTTTATAACGTTGATAAACTTCTATTAATTAATTATTTATTCGTATTAAAATAGAAATTCCTTTTACCCAAATAATTTCCGTTTATTCATAAGTATTATATAATAAAAACACAAATAATTTACAACGCTCAGTTTTGTTAATTAACTACTTGTGCAACTGATCTAAAATTTCGAATATTGAAACCATTTGCATTTTTTACTCCTATTCTAATAAAATAATAATAAATGTGAAATCAACATGATGTCTTTCTATTTCCATACCATACCATTCGTTTTTGGATAGCTCAAAACTTACAATATTTCCTGTAATCTAATGATAATAGCAAAGTCAGGAAAGCCATTATCTAATACTGACATTGTATATTTAGTTGTTGACAGGACAAAGAAAAGTTCATTCGAAAATATTAACTGATAGCCCAATTAAATTGCATTGGAATAATAAGCAATTCAGAAAATCTTTCGAAAGAAAAATAAGAAAAAACTGTTAAGAATAAAGAGGAGGTTAAAAGAAGAAATACAATCTTAAAAATATTTTCCGAAATTTCCATTTTGAGTTTTAATGCTCACTGATTTTTATTCTTTCGTAACGCATAGTATCGTTTGAAAACATTTTACTTGCTTATTAAATTCAACATTTAGATGCTATGTTTAATATCACAATGTGAAACCAAATGAGCGAATCAAATATTAGTTTTTAGAATAATGGATTTTTACTAAAAATAAATATTTGCCATACTTGAAGTATCAATTTATTTTCAAAAACTACATGAAGTTACATTCTCATGAAAGGGCTTTTTTTTGTATTTCACAAATTATTATACAAATTTGTAATTGGTATCTATACCGGGATAGTCATGTGTAGCCCAAGAGATAGTATAAATTGGTCACCTAACGAAATCACATAAAATCTTAAAAAATTTGTTAAACATATATTGAAAATTAGGGTGCGCAGAAGATCTACCTCCCCGTGGTGCACCTGGTAACACCTTTTAGTGGCTAAAAGATCTGCAACTTGGCATTATTGTTAGATTAATGAACTCTGTTTCAGCATGTTTTGTTGTATGTTTTTTTCATTGTTCTCTTTTTGCTGTAACTGTTCATAATCTGCCATTGGAAATAAAAAAAAATATTGAAAATTAAGTTCTTGAAAATTACAGATATTAAGAAAGATACGAAGAAAACATGGAACTTTTCAGGTGAATAAATATTATCATTTAAGAAAAAAAAAAAATTAAAGTATAAAATATTTTTGTTTTGAGAAGTCAATCAAAGTAGCTCTCGAAAAAACAACGAACTTATTTAACTAAACCGAACTTATTTAATTTAACCAAACTTATTTTTAATAAACCAAAATTCATTAAAAAAAAAAAGACTATCTTTCTTTTTTGGAAAAAAAAAACATATTACTGCGGAAAATTCAATGTAGAAATCCATGTTACTAGTATTTAAAAATCCACAAATCAAGAAAAGGGTTGAGTTTGATTTATTTCCGATTTTGTTTGGTTTGTCGCTTAGTCCTTTTGTGCACACTTTAGGATAATTATACTGGGACCTACAGTTTAACGTGGATTCCAAACCACTAACAAACATCCATGTCACCGACAGGATTTGAACCTGAAGCACCAATCGTGAGAACGCTAGCCAACTCGCCATCAGGCCAGGATAAATTTCTGAAAGGAATAATGATTTAAATTTTATCATTTATCAAAGGTCCTCCTGTGTGATAAAAGACAAGTTTAAAAATTTTGTAATTAATATTTAAAAGAGTTTTAAATTATAAGGAATGTACAATTTTTAAATTAACTTAATGTTTACTTTTTTTGCTATATTTTGTATTAAGTTTAACGATTTTAAAATAATATATAATTTGAAAAACTTATATAAGTTAACATATTTTACAACTTTTCAAGTTTGACAGAAATCTAATTTCGGAACATAATAAAGCATAATTCGAATAAATGAATTAGAAAGTTCCCGACATTTAACATAATAAAAATAATAGGTTATGAAAAAAATGTGTTGACTAGCTTTAAAAGTATAATTAATCTCGTTTCATGAAATTTTAAGTATGTCTAGTAAAAAAATTTTAAAAAAAATGTGAAGGTGGAAAATATTTTTCTGTGAAAGTTTGAAAATTGGGTAAATGAAATTGGTTAAACCGATATAATAAATATTACTACATTATTTACTTATTCCATAATGAATTTATGAATACGTTTGAATTAAAAAGAAAAAAAAATAAGAGTATATTGAAATTGAAAAGAAGGATTTATAAGAAAAGGCTTTCTCTGAATTATCATGTTGATACATCCCTGATTATATTTACTATTATTAATGTACTTCTCATCATATTTAACTATATATTATTTAAAAATGTCCACACATACATGCATGGGCTCATATTTGTATATTATAATTTTTTTAGGTTTTTCTCATATATTTCTTTTTTTAACCATTTTTTGATTTTAAGATAATAAAAGCAGTTAATGTCATGTATTTATTGTTCGAAACTTTCCATCTAGATTTTTTAATAAAGAAAACTGTAATTTGAAACTTAAAATTTTTCTATAAAACATTGGGGATTTTAAAGCAGATACCTTTCCTTAATTATTTTCTGAACATTTTTATTAGAAAAGAATATAACTGCAGATATATTGCTAAATAACTGCAAAATGTAAAATAATATGATATACTGAATATAATGCTTTTGTGCGATTTTTTCAAGAGTTTTTAATTTTAAAGCTCAAACTCATATTTAAAACACAATAGTTTCATGCAATTGCTTATGATAAAAAAAATAATTTCATGATTTAAAATGTTAAAATCAGAATTACTTAACCTTATTATTTACACTTATTTAGTTAGTAGTGTTACTTAACCTTATTATTTGTACTTATTTAGTTAACATTCTTACTTATTCTTAATATTTACTTATTTAGTTAACATTGTTACTTAACCTTATTGTTTATGCTTATTTATTTCATTGTTACTTAACCTTATTATTTTTACTTATTTAGTTGACATTGTTCCTTATTATTTATACTTTTTAGTTAACATTTTTACTTAACCTTATTATTTATACTTAACCTTATTATTTATACTTATTTACTAAACATTGTTTCTTAACATTATTATTAATTCAATTTATATGCAGATAAAATAAGAATTACAAGTATTGTTCTCATTTTTTTTCTTTGTTACTATATAAATCTCATATCTGTTACTAAACTTGGCAAAGATTTTAAACTAACTAACTGAAATAAATCTAAATAAACATGAACAAAATATTAGAGACAAAATCTCATTCAACTAAACTTATTTATTCTTTTTTAAACAGACTTACTATGATTTTATTTAATTATATACATTTATTGATAAAAAAATTGAATTATCTATTCTATAACTAGAACAACTAAATTAATTACAATAATTATTGTCTTTATATTTTTTTCTGCAATCAAATGTAATGTAATCAAATTACAAACTTCACTTGAGAACAAAATTATAATTAGTTCAGCTTCTTTCAAAACTCAAGAGAAAATTATTCCTTAAAAATAAAAATACTTCCCCGAAAACTTCAGAACTTTCAGAAAACGCCCGAAGAGGGCGCTCTCATTAATAATGAAAAGTAACTGATAATTACGATTGAAAAAATAATTTCTCGAAGTCATTTATATTTCAGATTATTTAGTAATTTAAATGCCTTCTCGGTAATAACTTATTAATTAGAAAGAGACTCGAAGAAACTATTTTTGGCTCGTTTTCTAGAAGTGTGTTTACAGAAAGCGAGCGTGCTAATGAGAAAAGACTGAAGCGAAATCGAAGAAGAAGAAAAAAAAAAAATGTTTCGTGCATTGTTTAACGATTTTAGTTTCACTCGTTTTCAATATTTTATTTTTTGGTAGCTTTGTTCGCTTGTTTAGGGAAGAAAGGAATAGCCCTTTTCTAAGAAAGTATTCCTTTTATCCGTTACTCAACATGATAATTTATCAACTTGAAGAATTTTCCAAATAAATAGTATGCCAATATTCTATCTATTTACATCTTGTACAAAATATGCATATTATCCGTTTATGAATTATTTATATTATGTATTTTATAAAAATAATAAAATATTGCATTTTGTATTTTGTATGTATTCATTTATTTAACCTATTCCAGACAGTGCCATGACCGCCATTTTATTTCTTTTGGTAGCTTTATTCGGTTGCTTGAGGAAAAAAGGAATATCACCTTTCTAAGAAAGTATTCCTTTTATCCGTTACTCAGCATAATAGTTTATCATCTTATTAGTCAAATTTTGATAGTTTTTCTTTTTTGCAATATAAATCGTACTATATCTGTTACTGAACTTGGCAAAGATTTAAACTAACTAAATAAATCTAAATTAACATGAATAAAATATTAGAGACAAAATCTCATTCAACTAAACTTATTTATTCTTTTTTAAACAGACTTACTATAATTTTATTTAATTATATACATTTATTGATAAAAAAAATTGAATTATCTATTCTATAACTAGAACAACTAAATTAATTACAATAATTATTCTCCTTATGTATGCCTTTTCTGTGATCAAATGTAATGTAATCAAATTACAAACTTCACTTGAGACCAAAATTATAATTAGTTTAGTTTCTTCCAAAACTCAAGAGAAAATTATTCCTTAAAAATAAAGATACTTCCCCGAAAACTTCAGAACTTTCCGAAAACGCCCGAAGAGGGCGCTCTCATTAATAATGAAAAGTAACTGATAATTACGATTGAAAAAATAATTTCTCGAAGTCATTTATATTTCAGAATTATTTAGTAATTTAAATGCCTTCCCGGTAATAACCTATTAATTAGAAAGAGACTCGAAGAAACTATTTTTGGCTCGTTTTCTAGAAGTGTGTTTACAGAAAGCGAGCGTGCTAATGAGAAAAGACTGAAGCGAAATCGAAGAAGAAGAAGAAAAAAAAATGTTTCGTGCATTGTTTAACGATTTTAGTTTCACTCGTTTTCAATATTTTATTTTTTGGTAGCTTTGTTCGGTTGTTTGAGGAAGAAAGGAATAGCACTTTTCTAAGAAAGCATTCCTTTTATCCGTTACTCAACATAATAATTTATTAACTTGAATAATTTTCCAAATAAATAATATGTCAATACTGTACTTCTATTGATATATAGTGTGAAATATTCCTGCATATATCTATTATCCTTTTATGAATTATTTATATTATATATTTTATAAAAATAATAAAATATTATATTTTATATTTTGTATGTTATTCATTTATTTAACTTATTCCAGACAGTGGCATGACCGTCATTTTATTTCTTGTAACTTTGCTCGTTTGTTTGAGGAAGAAAGGAATAGCACTTTTCTAAGAAAGTATTCCTTTTATCCGTTACTCAACATAATAATTTATCAACTTATTTGTCCATTTTTATTAGTTTTTCTTTGCTACGATATAAATCTTACTACATCTGTTACTGAACTTGACAAAGATTTAAACTAACTGAATAAATCTAAATAAACATGAACAAAATATTAGAGACAAAATCTTATTCAACTAAACTCATTTATTCTTTTTTAAATAGAGTTATTATAATTCTATTTAATTATATAAATTTATTGATAAAAAATTGAATTATCTATTCTAAGTATAACTAGAACAACTAAATTAATTACAATAATTATTGCCTTTATATTTTTTTTCTGCAATCAAATGCAATGTAATCAAATTACAAACTTCACTTGATAACAAAATTATAATTAGTTCAGCTTCTTTTCTCAAACTCAAGAGAAAATTATTCCTTAAAAATAAAGATTTTTCCCAGAAAACTTCAGAACTTTCCGAAAACGCCCGAAGAGGGCGCTCTCATTAATAATGAAAAGTAACTGATAATTACGATTGAAAAAATAATTTCTCGAAGTCATTTATGTTTCAGAATTATTTAGTAATTTAAATGCCTTCTCGGTAATAACCTATTAATTAGAAAGAGACTCGAAGAAACTATTTTTGGCTCGTTTTCTAGAAGTGTGTTTACAGAAAGCGAGCGTGCTAATGAGAAAAGACTGAAGCGAAATCGAAGAAGAAGAAGAAAAAAAAATGTTTCGTGCATTGTTTAACGATTTTAGTTTCACTCGTTCTCAAAATTTTATTTTTTGGTTGCTTTGTTCGGTTGTTTGAGGAAGAAAGGAATAGCACTTTTCTAAGAAAGTATTCCTTTTATCCGTTACTCAACCTAATAATTTATCAACTTGAAGAATCTTCCAAATAAATTGTATGTCAATAATCCATTTATTTATAACTAGTACAAATTATTCGTGATGCATATTATCCTTTTATGAATTATTTATGTTATGTATTCTATAAAAATAATAAAATATTGTAGAACACAAAGCTTTGTTTAGATTCGCGCAAACACCACATACGCGTTCAATAATTAACAGATTTAAAGACATCTAATTAAAGATTCGTGGAAGGTTTCTACTTTTAAGCTAAAAAAAAGATATTCCCTTTCGGGATGAGAGATTGTAAACTAAATGTCTCTGAGGCACCGCTATACGCTGGTTGCGTCTCACTTCCTCTCGGGTGAGAGTCTCGATGCCTATTAACCATTTCTCCTGAACGCAACAGGAGGAGCACGGTACAATATTAAATTTTTGCATTTTGTAAATTATTCATTTTATTTTATTCTACACCAGATATAGGCATGGCAGCCAAAATTCTATGATGGACAACCCAATACAGTTCAGAATCACACACAAAACAATTATAGTATTTTGAAGTATTTGCAATCACTAAGTTAATAAGCCCAGGACAATAATTTAAGTGACCATGACTCATGTCAGAAATAATCAAGCAAAGGTGGACAAATTAGTGAGTCTGCTAATCCAACTTGACTCTGCAGACCTCCTAACAGAACACCGTTTTATGTTGAACTGTGTGTTTCACTGCATCCATTCCATCTCTAGTATTAAATTCAAGGTAGAAAATTAATTTGCACAAACCAAAGAGGACCAACGCTCTATCTTCGGATAACCATTTCATCTGTTTAAATTTTTCTTTTATATGTACTAAATATTGCATTCGTAGACGTTTGAGAAACTTTTTAGTTTCCAAAATACCATAACGCAGCATTTTGGTCATCATGATTTGGCTTTATCGTTTCAGATAAAATCGTTGGATTCTAAAGTGCGAAATATTGTTTCCAGAAGGTAATGGTAGATTCGGTAACCATAGTAATGCATATAATAATGCATAATGCATAGTAATGCACCCATAATGCATTCACAGGGTTTTTATTAAAAATAAGGGAGCAGTAAAAGAGAAGATAAGAAACTTTAGAAAATCTGTTTGTATATATTTCACTCATTGTGTATTATAATGTAATGTTATTTCCAATTAAATACATAGAATGCAAATTATAATCGATAGGTCTTAAAAAGCAATTACTGCCATGCGAGCGTGTTACTCATATGAGTCCAACTTACATCGAAACAAACATATGGTTTCGTTTGGTTTGTCGCTCTAGGGTCATCTAGTGCACACTTTAGCCTAATTAGACAGAGACCTACAGTTTAGACTGGAATCCGAATCTCGAGCCTGATAGTCTATGGTACCAAAGGCCAGAGTGCTAGCTAATTGGCCATCAGGCCGGAAATAGACATATGAGTGTAATGTCTTGCTGAGAATACTACACTATAAATGTGTAATGTTCTCTAGCGTCCAAATAATGATACCTAGAGTATATAACACAAATTTTATCTACATATTATGTACAAATTGAATTAATTTAAGGCCTATAACCTAAGTATTTTATTTTCTGTTTTTATCTATGTGTTTATTCGCTAAAGACAGGAGATTTCTGGATGGGAGAGGAAGGGTGCTGAGTAATTTTTTTTTCTGAATACGGGGTGGTATGACAAATAGGCTTAGGAAATACTGTGATAAATCTTTACCTTTCTCCGTGCTGCAGCCATATGAATAAAAAGGTGCCAAGCATTTATTTATCAAATCACAATAGTCATCTCATCCATTTACTATGTTATATGTTAATGTTAATGCAAATATTAGAATTATTATTATTATATAAAAGAGATAGCCAACAAATGTAAAATGAAGTACGATAATATATATAATCATTAATAAACACAAACGTTTCACACGAACTTCTGTTTTCAGGATTGAATCTTTTATTGCTTCAAGAATGGGAATGAATTTTTGAAATCTGCAGCTGATGGTTTTAAATTGAGGCTTCCAGGATAGGTTAATGATGAGAATGATCAATTAGAAATCTAAACTAAGCAATTAAGAGGCCGGGTAAATGGGCCAAGTTTAATGATTAGTGCAGGAATCAAATCAAGTTCGATTCCCATCCGTTTTCTCTGGAAGAGATCCTCCAATTCTATAACTTTGCGTCTAATCTGAAACTGGACTACATTTATTATCTAAGTAATTTTAAATTAATTGAGAAAAAAAGGAGGTAAATAAAGTTTGTGTTTGAATTGATTTTACGTATGGTTTTTAGTCACAAATTTAATGTTAGTTATTTAAATAAAATACCATTGATGTGTAAGTTAGTTTCATATTATTAGAAAAATAGAAAAATAAACGTTTTATGAAGATAAGAATTTACAGCTTGTATAAAGATTAAATTATTGTTTGTATAACTATTAAAATTATTGTTTGTGTAGCTTAAATTATTGCTTGTATAACTATTAAAATTATTGCTTGTATAACTAATTTTAACAATAATTTAAAATTATGCAAGCAATAATTTTAAATGCGTTCTACAAGCAATAAAGATTAAATTATTGTTTACATAACTGTTAAAATTATTGCTTGTATAGCTAAAATTATTGTGTGTATAACCATTAAAATTATTGCTTGTATAGCTAAAATTATTGCTGTATAACTATTAAAACTATTGTTGCATAACTATTAAAATTATTGTTGTATAACTATTAAAATTATTGCTCATATAACAATGTATTAACATTGTAATAATATTGTTGTTTGCATAACTATTAAAATTGTTGCTTGTATAACAATGAAAATGCCTGAATAAACTTTTGAAGAATCTATGAAAAAATTATGATACTGTAAAAGATCTGCACAAAACATTTTAAAGGAATGAACGACACAAATGTAATAATGTATTTTATTAAAATTATAAGTTAATTAAAATTAAATTTAAGTTTAAGTCTTAGTGAAAAATTCTTGCTAATAAATTAAAGTAAACGGACGAAAAGTCTGAATAAATATTCATTCAAAAGAAGAAAAAAAATCGCATTGAAATGTAATTGGAATAGAGGATGCTGCCAATTTTAGAAATTGGAATAGCTAGAAAAAAATCGATGTGCTCTTCATTTATACATAGTTGGGGATAAAAGAATAAGATTTTAAGAAATATTGAGTTATTATTTTACTAATATTTCAGTGTTAATTAAAATTAAATTTAAGTTTATCTTAGCGAAAATTATCATTGATAAATTAAAGAAACGGATAAAAAGTGTGAAAAAGCATTCTTTAAAAAGAAAAAAAATCGTGTTGAAATAGACGATATTGCCAATTGTAGGAATTTGGATAGATAGAAAAAAAACGTTGTTACCTTCATTTATGCATAGTTAGAAGAATTGCAAGGATAGGATTTTAAAAATATTGAGTGCTCAGGAAGTTAAGTATTCCTGTTAATAACAAATATGAGCCATATGGCTTACAAAAAATTCTGAGCTTGTAAAAAAACTGGAGTGGAGAATACATTTTTTAGAAATCTGGATGGGTCTTATATTCATCAAGCATTTTTTTGCACATTCATGAACGAGAAAAATAACACTAAAAATCTCAAGATGGTGCTAGTATATTCGAAATGAAAAAATTCTCATTCGTTGTTATTCTTATGAGCTATGTTGAATTCTTCATAGAAATAAGGACAATCAATTTCAAGTGCAATAGGAAATTATTTTTGATTTTTTTTTATCTATTATTCATTATTTAAATGTGCCCCTAATAAATAAAGATTTTTTTTACCAATTTTTTATCATTCATTTTTTAAGCCATTGTTTTTATATCCTCATTTCCATAATGTTTATCTCCCAACACAAGTTTCAATTCAACAATTTTACTCTTTTCCAGGAATATTTAAAAAAAAATTCAGTTTTTCGCATTATTTTGTGCAATGAATAATAACAGTCAGAAAATATTATACGTAAAGTTTACAATCTGGACATCGGCATTTTTAAAAGTAAAAACTCGTTTGAATTTTTATTTAATTAATACTAATTGAAATATTGTAATTAATGGCTATGTAATTTTGTCTTTAGATACTCGCTATGCTATCAACATTAGGTCTGAAGCAATATTTTAAATTCAGTTAAATATCAAACAGTTTTATTGGAAAGTCAAAATTTTTCCTGTTCGTAAAATATTTAAGCGAAAGATAACCTTATATAAAAAATGTGATGATGAAATTCGGAATACAAATAAATGACTTAATGATTTGTTGTATCTTTATTCATTGTGAAAAGAAAAAAATAATTGTAATTATCATGCAAGCATACATTTTATAGTTTTTAAAAACCATAAAACATATGCTTCTCTAACATGAATGCTTTTTAACATATAAAAGATTTCTTTATAAAATAAAAAAAATAATGATAAAAAAGTTTCATAAATTTAATTTCTTTATTTCCTGCATCGATATTGTATATGAAAATAAATTTAAAATAATAAGCAATCATAAATTTGAACAACATTAACTTAATAAATCTGGTATTATACATTAGGAGTAAACATTTTGATAGGATTTACTCAAATCAAATTTACTCAAGTTTCATCAAATATATTAATTAAGCTTGACTAAATGTAACTGGAGCATATAGCGGCATAATAGATTCACAAATTTTTATACACTGCTAGGATATTTTCTCACTAAGCATATTAATTCATTAGGCGGATATCTTCATGATGGTAGATGTAATTAAGTAGTGCCAGCATCATCTTCAAAAATATGTAAGGATGTAATGACTTCATGGAGAACTTTTTAAGGGTAACTTCTTTGCATTCGAAGAAATTGCCAGGCGATGTAAGATGTTATGCGCATGTTGTCACCATCGACATCTTTTCTAAAAGCAGCGATTACAACATTAACCATCGGCAGATTTGAACATAAACCTCCTACAAGCAAGTTGCGCAGTTCTCTTTGGCACTAATCACCCAAATAGCAGATAAGGTGCGATTCAGGCAAGTCTTATGCAATACACTAATGTCGTACAATTACAATTTTTTAAAAAACAATCCCAGGAATTTCATTTTTAAGATTCACCCCTCCTACACTTGTTATTAGTTTATTTCTTATATCGATATTGCATATGTAAACAAATTAAAAATAATAATCAATGATAAATTAGATCAACACTAACTTAATAAATCTGGATTTAGAGTAAAAAGTTTGATAGGTAAAATCGACTAAATGTAAATATAGGCGCTAATCGCATAAGTAGCGGATAGGGAACGAGTCTGGCAAGTCTTCTTCAATACACTAATGTCCACCACAATTTTGAACGAACAATCAAAAGCATTTAATTTTTAAGAATATTCCCTCCACTCGGAAATCAACGAAAAGACATTGAAACCTATTCATTTAATGTGCTTATTCCATGCATACACACAAACGTCTTCTGTTCGGTAACCTAACTGTACACGTGTACCTCTCTGTCACGATCTCCAAAGAGTGTACTCATTTTCCAAAGTAGTGCTTGTAGTAAACGTCACCAGAAGAGACATCATACTTCTTTCATCTTGTACACTTGTTTACGCATTCTCAATGGACCACGAATGGGGTTAATGTTGTGATGTTTTAGTTGTCAAAATGTTTTTAGTCTTTTATTTAAAAAAAAAAGAACTGTAGGTCCCGGTCTAAGTAGCCTAAAGTGTGCAAAAAACAACCGTAGGGAGACAAACCAAACCTACATGCAAGCTGTGCAGCTCTCTTTGGTACTAATTGCACAAGTAGGCACGACGGTAGGCCACGAATCATGCAAATCTTCTGCAACACACTAATAAAAGCACAATTTTTAACAAGCATCTCTAGAGATTTCAATTTTTCCATTCTCCCCTCCACTAGGAACTCATCGAAACGACATTGAAATCTACTGATTGTGCTTATACCTCGCATACACACAAACGTTTTCATTCGGTAACTTAACTGTACATGTATACGGTAGCAAACTGTAACCTAACTGTACTCTCTGTCAGGATCTTCAAAGAGTGTACTCATTTTTCAAAGCAGTACTTATAATAAACGTCACCAGAAGAATTATCATATTGCTTTCATCTTGCACACTTGTTTATGCATTATCAATGGACCACAAATGGGGTTAGATTTACACAAAATGTTTTTAGTCTTTTATTTAAAAAAAAAAGAATTATAGGTCCCAGTCTAATTAGCCCAAAGTGTTCAATAAATGACCGTAGGGAGACAAACCAAACCTATATGCAAGCTGTGCAGCTCTGTTTCTCCCTAATCGCATATGCGTCAGATAGGGCACAAGTCAAACAAGTCTTCTATAACACATTAATACACCAGCACATTTTTTAACGAACAATCCCAGGGATTTCATTTTTAAGATTCTCTCCTCCACCTGGACCTCAACGAAAAGACAATGAAACCTACTGATTTATTGTGCTCATTCCTTGCATACACACAGAAAAGTTTTCATTTGGTAACATAAATGTACATGCATAACTCTCTGTCACGATCTCTAAAGAGGTACTCATTTTCCAAAGCAGTGCTTGTAGTAAATGCCACCAAAAGAATCATAACGGCTTTCTTCTTGCACATTTGTTTACGCATTCTCAGTGGACCACAAATGGGGTTAGATTTACAACACAAAATTTTTTTAGACTTTCGTTTTATTTAAAAAAAAAAGAACTAAATCAATTTATTTTATTGTTCTTTATCTAGCTGGACACTTCCCACTAAGCAGAATTTATTTATATTAACCACAATGGAACCATGTTTGCTTAATGGACGGCGGGCATGCTCATTTTCCCACCAAGGAATAAAATTCTACAGGAATTTTCTGCCAGGAAAAAGAATTCCTGAAATGCTTTACTTGTTTTATTCCTGCGAGGCTGACAAATGCTAAGTACATGTCAACGCCACAGCCGTATTTAAAGGGAAGAACACGAAAAAGCTCTTCCTTCTGACCCGTCCCTTTGTGAAGGGATGAACTTCACCTGTCTTCACTTTTTGAAAAAACGTTTTTGTTTGCCTCCCCCACCAACCCCCCTTTGCAGTTCGAAAATAAATCGAATAGATCTGGGAAAACAGAAGTCGAATCGAATATTTCTTGATGAGAACAAAAGACGGTTTTCTGGAAACTTCTGTGCTGGAGATGGTCTTCTTGTGTTGTTTTCTCGTTCGTTCTTTTTTCCTTGTAGTAATCCTATTTCTATGACTGGAGATAAATTCGATTTTACAAATGAAGCGTTATTGGCCTCTAAGAAGGGAGGTTACGATTCAAAATCGAAATTCGCGGAATGGGCTTTCTTTTCTTACTAAATCGGAGAAATTGGGTTATGTGGACTGTAAACTTCTGACTCTGTACTCTTATTTCGTTTTTCAAGAAAGTAATGATCTTAAATATACCGCTAAAAGAAAATTTGAAAACGAAAGGCATTTTAAGAATTCTCAAGCTTAACGTATAGTGCTTCAATGCTTAAAAGAAATAAAATAAGTTTGAGAATAAATGTTCGAATAATAAAATATATGTTTCCAAATTCAAATCAAAATTGCTGTACTTATATAATATGAATATCATGTATATATAACACAACATATGAATATAGAAACCAAAGGAAAACTTACAATGAATGAATTAGAAACACAACCATTTTGTACGAGAAATCTACTACCGATATTCGATATACGCACATTGTATAAAAATCATATAATAATAATTATTATTATTAATTTCATATGTAAAGTGTGATTATTGTAGATACTATTAAAGCTCTAACCACATTTTAGTTCTTTTATAACTGTTTGTTACTGTTTCTTGAAACTATTTTTTCAATTTTTTTGGCATTTTCACTTGTATCTTAGATATGAAGGATATTTTAAAATTTGTTTTTTATGTTAATGTGTTGTATTGCTTATATATATATATATATATTGTTATATAATATATATAATTATTACTATAAAAATTATATAAATATCTATAGTTATTACAAAAAGAAAAACACAACATATCAAGCTGTAATAAAGTTTATTAACTTACAATAACGAACAAAAATACACTGTTTCTTAAGCAGATGAAAAGGATAGGTACTCGAGCAATTCGCACAAATTCCCTGATGGAACTACACCTCTTGGTATCTTGGTGTTATTACTATAAATACAATTTATATTTATATAAATATACTTTATATTTATATAAATACAATTTAAACTATCAAATGTACATTTTGAATTATAAATTATATGATATTTCACAAAACTTTTGAGTTTGTAGGAAGATTTTATTTTTGAATCATGACACGCATTTTTAATAATAAAAATTCTAGAATGTAAATACACATTTTTTAAAAACTTGGACAGACAAAATTGAAATAATTTAAAAATAATTTGCAAAGTGACGGAAAACATGAAGTGTTATGGAATAAAAATCATTGGTTGTTGTTGTTGTTGTCGTATCCCCTGAAGAGTACAAGAAAATCAAATGTCTTGGCTATGTTGATTGCCTCGGAGTACAAATCCTTTTCTGAGGGATGGTCCAGACAATGAATGGCGGCTGCAAAAGCTGGGCCAATCAAAAACATGATGAGGAGTAAGCTCGATATCAGGGCAGTTGCCACATTTTTGGTATTTTTTAACGCCATCAGCAGAAAATTTCATATTTTTGTGGTGGTTCCTCCTTTATCTTGTGAGAGTAGTAACTGTTCTTCTGCCCACATTTAATATTACAATCAAATCATCCTACTAGAAAGGTAGTTTTATATTTATTTAGAGAAGAAATTAAATATATTTATGAATTTCAGAGAGTAAATAAACATCAAAACATTGCCACCAATCTAACCACCAAATCTAAAAATCTAACACTACATTTCTTGAAAGAAGTTATGAGTACTAGAGATGTGACAAGTGTTGTCATCTAGTAAATAACGTGCATCAATGTAATATTTTAAAGCAAAAATGATTGTTAAAGGCAAGAGTTGTATTAGGTTGAAAATGATTTATATATACAGGGGATAAAAAAAGTATTGGCAATTGCCTATGAATGATCATATTTGCTAACAAAGTATGTTTACAAATTTTATTTTAACATAGCGATTACAGAAGGAGAAAAGGCATACAAATATAACGAAATTTTCATTTAAATATTTTTTTAGACAAAATTTACATGATAAAAAAAGTATTGACAAAATTATGAGCGAAAACAAAATCAGTATATGTTTAGTACTTTGTATGCATACCTTCTGCATCTATAACAGCTTGTAATCTATTTCTCATAGAGGAAACTAAGGTCTTTGTTGTACTGTTGGGAATTTTGTGCCACTCTTGCAAGAGTAAACGTTTGAGGTCGTCTTTACATGAAATTTTATGTTTCTTGATTTCTAGATAAAGCAGGTGCCATAAATTTTCAATTGGATTGATGTCAGGCGATTAAGGTGAGGTTTTTAATTGGCGAGGAGCATTGTAGAGTAGCCATTCACGGGTGAGATTCGCTGTATGCTTGGGGTCATTGTCTTGTTGAAAAATGAATGATGTTCACAAGCCAAGATTTTGGGCACTGATTTTTAAGTTATGGCGCAAAATGTCAATGTATGTACGTGCTGTCATAATATCATCAATAAAATGCAGGTTGCCAATTCCATTAGCAGCCATACAGCCCCAAACTAAGACGCTGCCTAAACCATGTTTTACAGTAGCAGTTAAATGTTGTTTTTCCAATTCAGTATTTGGCCTCCTCCACACATATCGTCGTCCATCACTGCCGAAAATGTTAAACTTTGATTCGTCGGAAAAAATAACTGTGTTCCAAAACTCTTCAAATAAATCAATGTGGGATTTTGCGAAATCTAACCTCTTTCTCCTATTTATTTCCGAGATGAATGGTTTCTTTCTAGCTGCCCTTCCATAATAACTTCTCTCGTGTAAAACATTCCGTACAGTCTGTACGCTGAAAGTCTTTTGCGAAGTGAAAGCAACATCTCTAGCTATCTGGGGTGCACTTATTTTAGGGTTTTCTTAACCTTGTTAATAATGACACGTTCTTCTCTTGTAGAAAATATTCTAGGTCGTCCACTTCTAGTCTTATTTTCCGTTGATCCTGTTTCCTTGAACTTTTTTACAACACTTCTGACAGTAAATAAACTTATATTGAACTGCACTCCTATAGCACGATAAGTTAAACCTTCATTTCTGAGCCTAATAATCGTGTTTTTAACACTAACGTCCAACTCCTTCGATTTCGAAGTCATTTTAATCGCAAAATAATGCATAGATACTTTTGGAGTAGTTTTGCAGACTTTAAACCGGTAGAGTTTCTTATCAGTCGAAACACGTGACTTCAATGTAACAAAATTTGCATAGCAGTTAAAACTTTGCCAGTACTTTTTTGACATGCAAATTTTCGTTTTTGAAAGAAAAAATCGTAGAAAATGAAAATTAAAATAAATTTTTTTCTATTTTTATTTATGTAAGTTGTCTTGTATTTAATTACGACAGCTAAAATTGCATAACATTTTATTTATTTGTCAATATGAATAAATTAAGGCAATTGCCAATACTTTTTTTACCCACTGTACGTTGTTTCATGAATTTGAATGGATTGATGACTCACACTTTACGAATGAGTATGACACATGTATATTTTTAAATTTATCATAAAAAGTCCCTCGAATTTTTACATATGGACTGCATTGCTTTAGTTTTCACCTGCTAAAACATATCTTTTTAAAATGCATTTAATTATGGATTTCTACGTTATTAAATGATTGAACTTTAATTAGAAACTAAATCATGACGAATCTAATTAAATAGCAAAAACTCCTTCTAAAAATGTTTTAATATCCTCTGTGTTTATGAATCTATGTCTCTGAAACAGACATTGTAAATCTTTAACAATATTGTACACCAAGAAAATTTTAAACACAATCTTTGAGAAGATAATTATAATAATAAAAAGTTATAATATGATAAATGTTATTTTAAACTTTAAAAGCTTACAATTCAACAATATTTATTAAAATTTGTTTCATTAAATTTAAATTCGATTATTTTGTCAGGTAAATTTACGGATATCACAATCATAAAATTTATAATTTTATAATTTTGTTTCTCCATTATTTAAAAAAAAAGAATTGTAAAAGTCGTAGAAAAACCCTATTAATATTTCGCGCATGCATAATAATATAATTCTGTCATAATTTGTATTATTATAAGTAATCTTTTGAGTGTATTTTTATAGAAAATATTTTTTTGTAAGTGCATTTTAAATTGAAAAAAAAAAAAGGAGAGAAAATATATTTAATATTTTTTAGATATTTTATTCGATTTATGATCATTATTTTTTTCGGTCAACGACACGCTTTAAAAATTTATTTACCAATGATTATTTATTCATGCTATTTGATTCCAATTTATTTTGAAACCCACTCCTAACGAAATCGGGTTTGCTTTAATTAAGATCTACTTCTAGTTTCCGAACATCATTAGCGCTATACTAGGCACTGATAGTCTATCATTAGAGTTTTATTTATACGCATTCTTGGGACTTCCTGAACTTGCTGAATATGTGAAGAAACTATATTGCGCGTGCACTCTGCGAAAGCTATTTTAGATTTATTAGGAATTTCTTGGATCTCTACAAATTTATTGCAAAACAGTAGTATCTGCCAGCAAATCAGACAAGATAGAATGATGCATGCCAAAAAGGCTGACTCTTTAATTATATCTTGTATCTTGGACAATCGGTCTAATATATGTTTAATTGACAAATTATTATTACAAGCAGAGCAAGTTGGAGGATGTTATGAATAAAACAGATGCGAGTGTGTCAAGTAAGAGTTCTTTTTACGTAATCGTGGCAGTTTTACATGAAGTCAATGATTGAGATTCATTTTTTAAATCTTTGATAGATGGCTAAATTTGCTACAGCTATGTTCTGGGCGAGAATACCGAGATTATTTCAGAGAAAGAAATGTATAGCATTTCCATTTCTTCCCGTAGTGGTCCCGTAAACAGGAGGTTCTACTATATTTGTCGAGATCCTAGAATTTCCTGATTAATCTAAAATAGCTTCCGCAGGGTATACGTCCAATATAGTTGCTTCCCATATTAATTAAGTTCATGATGTCCCAAGAATGTGTGTTTCAAAACTTCCTTCATATTGGCAATCATAAAATTATAATGAAATATAAAATAATAATTAAAGTTAACAGAAAAAGGTTTAATTTATTTAAGCGTATACAACCTTACCTTGCTGGCGCCTATATTTAATATAATTATCTTACTTCTGATTATTTGGTACTTACAAATGATTTAAAATGTATGATCCTCATTATTTTTAAGAAATTGTTTTTAAAAAAATCTTACATCTTTTTCTGA
This sequence comes from Caerostris darwini, assembly GCA_021605075.1. Taxonomy (NCBI): domain Eukaryota; kingdom Metazoa; phylum Arthropoda; class Arachnida; order Araneae; family Araneidae; genus Caerostris; species Caerostris darwini. Next base: position 123,618 of record BPLQ01014608.1, read on the forward strand.
ACTTGTAAAACAGATATTAATAAAAATAACTTTATGCTAGTGTGCCAAAAAATTACATTTGCAAGCAGAAATGTACTATGTTATAGCGTTAAGTGGTTAAAAGTAAGCATTTATTTTTAAGTTTATTTCTTTCAACTAAGCAATTCATTACGTTAATGTTATCTTATTTCTATTTTGGTGATAATAATAATAATAATTACAATAATTATAATGACAATTAAGTTTTGTAAATAAATTAAAAATACTAAGCTTTAAATTATTATATCTTGGACATTTGACTAACATATATTTAACTGATAAATTATCATTACAAGCAAAGCAAGTTGGAGCCCGTTCTGAAAAATATATATACGAAAGATTATTTATTCATGCTATTTGATTCCAATTTATTTTGAAACCCACTTCTAACGAAATCGGGTTTGCCTTAATTAAGAACTACTTCTCGTTTCCGAACATCATTAGCGTTATACCAGGCACTGATAGTCTATCATTAGAGTTTTATTTGATGCCGAACCAAAAGAAGAGAAACACGAAGCCAGCATGTTTGCTCCAACAACGAATGGATGTTTTAAGCAACAAACGCGCATTGTTTTATTTCCTAAACGGAAAATAAACACATGGAAAACTCTTTTTATCCTCCTAAAATAATGAAAACGAATTCAATGGGAATGATAATTTGTTTCCAACTCTGCAGTGTTTACTGGAAAATTCTGGAGGATCGTTAAAATCCCTTACGAAGGAAAATAATCATAGTAATTCCAGATCAAAAACTGGATCTAGGCTGGGGAGGGAAAACTTCAAAACATACGATGATGCATCTCCTAATGAGCACAATTGATTTTTTTTTTCTCTTGGTGAAGATAGTGAAATAGGGTGCTTCAGCGAAGGACTGATTCGGAGAATAGGAAGGAATAAAAAAATAATGAAAGAGATTATTTATCCCATCCTTTTTATTGATCGACTTATCTTTATGTTTTCACATAAAATGTTGCTTCAGTTTTGGTCTATTCGTATTCGTATGTAGTACTTTTTTTAATAATTTTTTTTTATGCCAGAAGCTTAGAAAGTAGGGAACGTTTATTGTTATGTACTCTGATAACGAAAGAATTTCGGTTCCATGCATAATCTATGGCGTTTGCTGGTTTGGGAAATTGTCGTTGGTGAGTAAGTTGTTGTTGATTATCCTTTTAATTAAGATGAAAGTGATACCAGAAAGACGGTGGGAGTTTTATCTAATGTTTATGAAATAATGGATGTGTAAATTTACCCATTTGGTTTTCTTAATATCCAAGGGAGGGAATCGAAAATGAGATTTTAATTTGGGTTTGTCGTAAAAAAGTAGAAAAATGTTATAATTGAAAGAATGTTTTTATTGATTGAAATACATTACGCTCATTTAAATAAATTCGATTTAATATCAATGAAAGTGCATAAATACATCCGGAAATTATTTATAGGTTGGAAATTAATTTATCTAGATCTGGATAAAAATTCTATTTAATAAACACTGAGATTTATTGATTTATATTGAGGATTAAAATATTAAAAATATTATAATTATTATGGGTATGTCATGTATCTAATACGTATATTGAAAAAATTTAATTTGAATCTCTTACATGATGAAATGAACGAGACACAGACATAACATGCAATGTGTAGGATAACTTTGAAAGAACATCATGAATATTCTATGTGATACAGTTTAACCTTGAAATTTCTAGATGTAATTAGAGTTGAGTTACTTAATTTAATGTTAAAAATATGAAAGCAATAACTAATTGGTGTTCCTTGTAGTTATTTTAATAATAAGCAATCTATGTGTAATTCCTTAAGTCAATTGCTTCTATCATCATTACAGATCACTGTATGTAAATGCATATAATAAATAAGAACGTGCGACACATTGGCTACTTGTATATTTCAGAAAGAATGAAGAAAAAAAAGCAATAATATATTCGTCTTGAGATCGGGAATGGGATGTCTTAAGGTTTCTCAACATGATACAAATGCATGTCAAAGAGAGATAAGGATCACAGATTTCAACAATGTTATTGTAAAACACGACTCTCTCTGTTGGATGACAGCGTGGCTTGATTCAGACATTTTCTACACCCAATGGAGCGATGTTATTAGCTTAACTAAATAATTAGTGGTATTTTTCATCGCGATTGCCTTTTGACACAAAAGATCTTTGTCTTCTTTAAAATGTTCCAGAATGATAAGTGCAAACAAATAAAACATGAAACTTACATTTTATTGCAAGTCAGCCACTGTGATACAATGTTGTTGTACCTTTATTATTATTATTATTATTTATAATGTGGCTTATCTGTAAAGAAAGTTTTATTTTGTGCTCTGCTTTATTGGCAATTTGTGAGGAAATAGTTTTGGACATATAATTTTTGTTTTTTCCCTGTTTTTTCTATATTATTTTATCCATATTTTCATTAAATTAATTTTGTATGAAACAAAGAATTATATCAATCGATTTTGTTAATATTTTCAACGAATAAATATTGGAAATGGTATAATAGAATGAAACCAAACAACTTTGCTATTACAGCCAACGAATAATTACTAGTATGAAGATAGGAAATTAGATGAACAAATTACATTTTTTATTACGTTACAATAGAAAAAATAATCTACCATTTAACATAAAATACAACGAATGGGAAATATCCCTTACACAATCTTATTAAGAATTATTATGGTTTAAATATTCAATTATTTGTGAGCTTAAGCAGCTTAAGGGATTACATGTTAGTAATCAAGACTTATTAGGTTTAGAACCCTAAGCTCCGTGTATATATTGTGGTTAAACACAGTATATTAGTTAGCAGGAATGTCCTTTCGTTGGGCTCGATGTGGAGAGAAGGAAAGCAAAAGTTTTCCAGATTCAAGTCCTAGGAAAAATTCGTTCAAATTGTAGTTGCACAATGTGGGTGCAAAGTAACAGACTGGATATGACTTGTGATTTAATAATAATGTGCGTTTCTAGCGGGCAAGAGATTAGAATCCGATGGAAGAGTCAATTGTAGTCACTGTTTCAAAAGCGATGAGACTTGATGATACAAGTGTAAAGCTTTTCGGCTGGTAATTTTTCTTGGTTTCCTCTTATACGACACGCAAATGCGGGATCATTACCCCTGAAATTCCTCACAGAAGGCAACGTTTTTTTGTCATCCCAAATCTCTGGACTGTTCAGAGCATACAGAAATAGAACAAGAGACTCACTGATGTTCAACATGTAAATGTAACAACAGTAAAGAACATGTAAATGCAGTAGCCTCTCTCTCCCGCAGTGCAAACCAGCTAATACGAAATCAGTTACATATCTGGCATTCTAGATGAAAATGATTTTGATCAAATTATTTGGAATTGAAAATAATAATATTCAGCAATTTCCCAAATACAACATTTTGCCCAAGAATAATTTTCTTTATTTGATAAATAAGATAGTGCTTTCAATTTCATAAAGATTTGACACTTTCTAAGCATTTCTGATAGTCCAATAATGGGAGAAAACATCATTAAAATTTTAAAAAACGAGCTATTTCCTTTTATTTTATGATTTTTTGTTCAGAATACTATTTTTTTGAATATCTGTACTTTAGGATCATTTAATGTTGTGATTTAAAGAGAAGAATGTTAGGGGATACAGTAAAACATTCTTGTAAATGTTCTCAATAATAGCAAATTAAAAAAGACTTCTCCCAAACATATTATTTAGGAAGGATTTATTGAAATTCAGTTCATGATTGTTTAAATGCTAGGCACATCATATACTAGATCAAATTCTGTATTCTAGATGCTAGATCGCATTAATTTCTGAAAGCTTTCAATTTCAATTTTTGTGTGAGTTTTTATTTTGATCTCATGTTTTTGATAAGAAAAACCATTCCAGTTTTTAAGTCAAATACATAACTATTACATATTGAGATACAGGACTTTTGACTTGCCCTTAATTTTTGTCTCTTGATTTTTGAATTTCTTTTTGAAATAGGAGATATAGTCGCAATATATTCGATTTTTTGTTTTAATTTAATGAATTTAACTGAACAGTTAGGGATAAAAGAGGAATTTTGGTGCAGATAATAATCATTAAAAGTTTAGCTGATAAAAAATAAACAAAGAGCAATATAATAGTCAAGCAATGTACAGTAAGTTCATTATACTAACATACATTGACATAAGAGTTTATTTAAAATATTTAATAAATCCATATTTTTTTTAATTTAAAAATAGAAATTGGTACTGTATTCTTTCAACAAGTTTAACCATATATTCGAACACTTTGACAGGATAACGGATAAAACTTTTTAATGAACCACATCCTTTTTAAATCCATGCCTATTTCACACCCTGCAACGTTTACTCAATCCATACAGAAGATTGATCCACGGCGAAGCGAGAATGCTTGCACAACCAATTACATAACTACCGAAACATCCACACAGCCAGTGGAAAAAATCCCAAAAAATAACAATCTGGAGTTATAAAATATCGATTCGTGCAAATCAAACACACAGTGAGTTGGGTTGGTAAAAGCAAATATACTCTGTGCCGTACACCCTTTCGTTTTCCCCTTAGGAAACGTATTTGAGCACAGACTGTTCAGTGTCCCCAATAACAACCATTTCGTTTGCATATGATATTGATAACCGAGAAGGTACAGTGGTCTAAGTCGAAAAATACAATATATTAGGGTTAAAAATGTCTAGATCTAAACTTTTATATTTATAATATAAGACAAAAAGACGATCTTCATCCATTCAGATTCCTTTTTGGGGTGATATTTTTTTAGAATGTATATTCGGAGTTATATTTAACATAAGTTATATCAAGAAATTATTTTCTTGTCTAGGAAAGTATTACTGTATCCAAAAAGTAAGATCAATTTTCAATTTAAAATTCCCGGGGCTTATGGAATTTCAATTTTTTTCCTTTTTTAGGTTGCTGGCACTGTCCTTGACTAGGGCTGACTTGTCCTGTGTGGAATTTGACGTCAAAATATTCATTAGTGTTTGAGTTGCGCTTAGCTTTGTGAGACGCTAAAACTGATTTCGGCGATTTTTGAAATGTCTGAATTAATTGAGCAAAGAACTTGCGTTAAATTTTGTTTGCAGAAGCATATAGAATGTTGCAGAAGGCATTCGGGGACCATTTCTATATCGTAAAGAAATGTTTAGAAGTGGTAGAAACAGTTCAAACAAGGCAGAGAAAGCGTTGAAGACGAAGAGCCCTCTGGTCGACCATCAAAATCAGCCTCAACCCGCTCACGTCCAAAAAATTAAAGATTTGGTGCTTGTAAACCGTCGATTTACAATTAGAGACTTTGCTGATGTTGTTGGAATTTCAAAAGGATCTGCCAATTCCATTTTGGACCTCAAACGCAAAACGGACCTCGATTGGTACCGAAAACACTGAATGCGTCAGCTCACACTGCATTGATTCTTCGTGACGTTTTTGCTAAAAATGAAAATCATATCGTTCCACAACCACCGTATTCAGAACGTGCGACTTTTGGCTATTCTCTAAACTCAAAAGACCACTCCGGGGACACCATTTTGAGTCGATTGAAGAGATTCAATGAGAATCGCCGCGCGCTTTGAATGCCATCCCTGCCATGACATTTTAGCATGCATTGAGGTTTGGAAAAAAAGTTGGCATAAGTTCATTGTGTCTGGAGGGGATTACTTTGAAGGTGATGAAATAAATTTGGAAGAATAAATAAAGATTTTTTGGAAACAGAAATTGGTCTTACTTTTTGGGCACAGCAGTATATTGAGCCTAAATTTAGATGTAGAACATGATCTTTTTCTGGATTTTTAAGTAATAATGCTAGCGATGTATCGTCTAACACTCGTAACATTTGTATTTACCTGTAAACATAATTCATAAATAAAGATTACTTTTCCATTATTTGTAGGCAAGTAAGATATCTACTTGATGGCCGAGTGACTAGTTCTCTGGAGCTCGGTGCCATAGGTTTAATGTTCGAGTGACGGCGGTGCCATGGATGTTTTTAGTGGTTTGGAACCCTCTTTAATCCGTAGGTCCATTATGGTCTAATATGACCGCTGGGCATAGATCTGACAACCCTACCCCGTAAAAATAAAACATCCCTTATCCTGAAATCAACCAGTAGGTAGACGGTCTTGGCCCGATATGGGACTCTAGAAAGCGGACATGTAGAAGAATAGGCCTTTGGATGTCATTAAAATGAATGTATTCTATTTAATATGTCTAAATGAGAAATCATATTCTGTGAATTTGTATTTATGTATTTATTTTTGTATTTATTTTGTATTTATTTTTGTATTTATTTTGTATTTATTTTTGTCATGATACTTTCAAGAGTATTGAATTTTATAAAAAGTTGTCATTTAAAGAGATATAACATTATCATGAATATTTTATGCAATTGATTGAATATGGCTGTGGATATCAATAACTATAAATGCTAAACGAAATTTCTCAACAAAGTAATGGATTTTTTAAATGCAAATATTTTTAAGGGCAATAAACAGGAAATATAATTTTTGAATAAACTTATTAAAACTGCAATTTTTTTAGTAACATTTAGTAAAATTTTTCCATTTCTGGCATTCTTTAAAAATAATTACATAACTTTAATTTTCAATCAGGGTATTTTTAATTCATAATGCATCACTTAATTAATTTTACCATAATGGCATTAATACGAAAAAGGCTATAACTTTAATTTTCCATGAGGGTATTTTTAATTAATAATGTCTTGAATACCATACCATGGTACCATTCATGCCATTATGGTAATAGTACCATAATGGCATGAAGATCCTTATTTAGGAAGTTTTAAATTTTATATGCATTTTTATAAAATGCATTTGAGTCATTTTCTCGATAATGTTATTTAAATTGTGTTCTGTAATAAATAAATCTAATGGTTTAAGTTTATACTAAGTGAATAAGTTAATAACTTAACTTTTCAGATTAAATTAAAATTGTTTTAAGATATGAAAGAATTTTAGTGTGAAGTGCGAAGAATTTTAGTGTGAAGTACGAGTGGACCACACATTAAGCAACTAGATTTTAGATGTGTGTGGTTGGGTTGAGATACTTGAGGTACAGGTTTGAGAACTCGCAGTTTTATTTACGCAAGCATAAACACCACGCACATACAATTCGACACAATACTTACAATAATTATACAATATTTATCATATTTAAAGCACAAGTCAGATAATTATAGCTTCGTAGAAGGACACTCCTTCTGAGCCAAAAAACCGAAACTCGGCTAAGCGCAGGGGGAGCAAAATATACTTCCTCTGGGGGAGAGAGACGGTAGACCTACTAAACGTTTCTCAGCGGGATTGCATGGATGTACTTTGCTTCCTCTCGGGGGAGAGTTTCGAGGCTGACTGACGATTTCTTCTGAACGCCACAGGGGGCTTTCTTGCTAGTATATAGAAGGAAACATGATTGCAGAAAATGTTTTCTTATTTTACACAGTATTTTTAAAAGTTTCACTCATACATTCTTTATTTGCTTTTTTCATAAAAATGTACTCTGCTGTTTTGCTTAGAAATCTTATTTAAAAACTTGTAAGGTGAAAAAAAAGGTATTTTACTTTTATTAATATTATGAATTGTTTTGCTTAATATTTAATTTTTTGTGATATTTTGTATGAAGTCTTTTACTGAGATGGTAAATCATAGAATTTAAATTTAAATACTTGAGAAAAACTTCTACATTAGTAGCATATTAAATAAAAAATAATATTAAGAAAAATTTACTGTCTTGAAAAAAGATGGACACAAACAAGGATAAAAAAAAATGTTTTTTTTTTTCTTTGGCACATTTAAAACCACCTCATTCTCATGCTCATTCTTTTTTAAGCAGTTTCTAATACGTAGATTAAAGATAAGATACCTTTTGATACGCAATAGCAGATGTTTAATTTAATAAGTTATTTGAAATCTTATTATTCTGCTTTCAAGGATTTTTTGTAGCACGAAATATGCAGTGAATTTGATTTTACCGTTTCCTTTAAAACTTTTCGCTTAAGAATACATGCAATGTGTAATGATTGTGCATGATTAAAATAATTAAAGTATATGAACATTCAGAAAAAAAGTTTTTTAATATTATTTCTAATGAGAAGAAAAATTTAAAAAAATTTAAAAAAATTTAAATTATCAATGACAATTTTTTTTATAAAATATAATTAAAATAAATTTTAAACATTGAATGTATTGAATTGAGTTTTAACAATTACTTTATAAAACTGTAAATCATATAACTTTTAGTAGTTACGGTAAATTATTAGTAAATTATTTTTTTTTCAAAATTGATTCTAAATGTGTAAATTAATTTTAAATTTTATGAAACACTTAGCAATTTATATGTGTAGGACATAAAAAAATACAGTGTAGAGTGCAAAAAAGTGCAGTGTTTATTGCCATATCTTGTAACTTACGAACAAAAAACCTGATAAAAAAAGGAAATAAATTCGTAGAGTACAACTAAAAAAGTTTTAATAATTATCTACCAATCTGTTAGCTTCAGAGGTTCATTCCATGACTTTAGCCAGAGTGAATACCTCTTGGAGGTCGCCACCAATTCATGCATGGTACGCCGCTAAATATCCTGGTATGTCCATACAGTGCTCCTGTCCTAGACCTGCTCAGACGGTTTTAGCTAGACTAAGAACTGGCCACATTAAGAGCTTGACCTTCAATGGAGACGAGAAGACATATGCCCTTTGTCATTGTTCGACCATCGCATCTCCCTCTCATCTCATAGATTGTATCGGTGCCACTGTGAGGCAACTGTTGAATGAGGGGAGGACAGTTTACGATCTATTGATGCAGCATGATCTACTGGACTTGGTTTAGGATTCTAAATCAAGGGGATAAGCAACAACAACAACAACAACATAATTATATACATTTAGTTAAATAGTTTCCACACTGGCTGCCTATCGTTTTCAATTTCCTTCCAAAAGTACACAGGCATTTATGGAGCGACTCTTTGAATCGCGCTAACTATTCGGTAGATCCTTGTAGACAATAGCCTTGGCTTATCACTGTGAGGTAAAGTCAAGCAATCCTTACTTTAGAAGTATATGTGACGTATTTTGCTTTGAAACGGTCAATGCGTGTACTTTCGCTATATGTACTCTTCATTTTAAATTCTGGCAACATACTAGTCCATAATACTGCAACGACCCTTATGATAGCTATTTTGTCATACAAAAATCTTTGAATTGTCCTACATGACCCTGATAATCTTCTTTCTTTCTTCGCATTTTTTATCCGAAAGTTATAAGATATGGAAACTGACAACAATTTATGTACTCTGTAACCGTGATTCCTCCTACACATTGGCAAGAGCGACCCCTGCGGCGTTCAGGAGAAATGTTCAATAGGTCTTGAGTTTCTCACTTGAGAGGAAATACTGAGCAACTTGCGCTGACGCTGAGAAAAGTTTAGTTACAGTCTCTCACCCGAAGAGGAAATATATTTAGCACAACCCTGTGTATTTGTTTGTAGGAAAACAAATACACAGGGTTGTGCTAAATAAGACTCTCGGAGAGGAAGTATATTTCGTGCATCCAGCGCATACCTGAGTATCGGGTTTTCGGCTTAGAAGTGGAATACTTCCACGAACCTATAATTATATGTTTTTTAATGTGTTAAATGTTGTCTGTCTCTAACTGTACGTATATAAATAAAGCTGTGAGTTCTCAAACCTGTGTCTCAAGTCTCAACCCAATCACACCCAGTTACAATCGAGTTGCTCCAACCCACAACACTACAGCTCTCTATGTAATGTTTGAAGTAAATTTTATCAAATATTATACATAAATAATAAATTCTTTCAATAATAAATGGAAAAATGCAATGCAATAAGTATTCGGCGTTAAAATGTCTTACAAAAGTGATACATACAGCTAATGCATACTATTTTAAATATTAAAATTTATCTAAAATTTTGGTGAATGTTTTAGAGAATTACAATTGTAACCGTGCTTCTTTCTACGCACTGCACAAATTAGAATAGTTGCTAAAGCAATGCAATGCCATGTACAAAATAATTGTTAATGTTAATAGTTAATGTAAAATAATAGTTAATGTTTAATTATCTTCCTTCTTAATAATAAATACTGAATATAAGTAAAATAGAAATGTGTATCTAATTATGTAATCGTCTTTCTTCTACACACTGGCAAGAATGCTCCCTGCGGCGTTTAGGAAAAAGGGCCAGTAGGCATCGAGATTCTCACCGGTGAGGAAGTACAGCGCAACCTGCGCTTCAGCTGAGGAACGTTTAGTTTGTATTTCTCATCCCGAAAGGAAATATATTTAACACAATCATGTGTAGCGCAACCATGTCAATATAACCATGCACAAATATATGTAACACAACCATATCACCCAGAGAGGAAGTATATTCCGCGCATCCCGCGCAAGCCTGAGTATTGCAATTTGGGATTATAAGTGGATTCCTTCCACGAATCTATATTTATATGTCTTTAAATATATTAAATATTGTAGTTTTTAAATGTACGTGTGGGCTGTCTGTGCATGTGTAAATAAAGCTGTGAGTTCTCAAACCTGTGCTTTAAGTCTCAACCCAATCACACCCAGTTAACATCGAGTTGCTCCAACCCACAGCACTACAACTCTCTCTGTAATGTTTGAAGTAAATTTTATCAAACATGCATAATTTAAAAAGTCTTTCATCGATAAATAAAAAAAGTGGAATGCAATAGGTATTCGATGTTAAAATGTCTTACAAAAATACATAAAAGTACATTGTTTGATAAAATATAAAATATATCGGAAGAACAAATTTTTACGCTGGAAACTACACCTCACAAAATATAAAAACAGAAATTTAAAACATATAGTAAATATCTCAAAGTTCCGAGATACGTGAGAAGAAAACCTAGTTGAATAACTGAGAAATATATTTTGTAACTGATATATGGCAAACATACACTTGCTACGACAAGTAAATCATCTGAAGGAATGACTTACTCCACTGTGCCTCTACCTCAAGTACCGCCCGACAAGTCTAGGGTGTGAAAGGGCTTAAAGAAGTTGAAGAACTCCCTTTCCCTTCTTTTCTGAGCTTGAAGATAGATAAGAAGACCAGGAATCAATAGGAAGGTAGAGGAAAGAGGCCCTTGCTTCAAAGAACTTCTTGTGCAAACCTTGAGCTGAAATGATAAGAAGTAATATGTAGGAATGAGACATTTTTATTTCGCCATGAAAAGCTCTGCCTGTCTCCTGGAGATGAAATTCCTCGAAATGTTTTTGAATGGGGAAAAAAAAGTAATATTTTGATTAATTTGCAGAGACGCTGTCATTCATTGTTCATGTTCCTTTTGAGAAGTTATAGTATTTTGTTGCGTTGGCAAAAATTTTTGAATGAATGATTTTGAGCTGAAATAATTTCGGATTTTTGTGTTTTTAATAAAGATTTAATAACAGTTTGCATATTTTCAAATGTTAATATGTTTCTGAAGTTTAATTCACAAAACCATATTAATTTCTTTTTTTAGATAATTTTCTTAAATGTTTATTTTACAAATTAATGTCAAATTAATTTGTAATTTCAATTGTACGTTTGAATATTTTTTCATTAAAAAAGATCTGAACTACAAAAGAAGCTGGTTATTCTTCTTCTATAATAGCATTATAATACAATAATTATTGTTTGTTATAGTTTGTTATTGCTTATATATAATAAATATATATTATATCTTATTCTAATGATCTATATCTTATTCAAGTTTTTAAAATGGACATTTGCTACTTATAGTATACGCTACTTATGATATATCTTTGCATTTGCTACTTCAATCTATTAGTTAAATATGTATGAAATAATGTTTTAATTCATTTTTAAAATACCATAATATTTTATATACCATAATTTTAAGAATAATAATAATTTAATTTAACACCATAATTTTAAGAATAATATAATATTTTAATTCATTTTTATAATTAATTTTAAGAATTTTAATGATATTTATATTAATTTAAATATATCATCAACATCATCATCATTGGCTCAACAGCCCCAAGGTGAGCCAAGGCTGTCTGCCTAAATAATATATGGTGCTTAAAACAAGTTTATATATTCATATTTATATAAATATAAATATGAAATAAATATTTTATTTCTAAAGAGAATTAATATTACTTTTTTTAAATTAAAAAAATTAATATTAATTTTAATGATTTAATTAAAATTTGTTATTAATTTTTATTAATTATATTAACTAACTTTAATGTGATTTAAAATAGTAATTGAATTAATAATTTTAAATAATTAATTTTAAGCATATTAAAAACAGATTATTAATATGCTTAAATAAATTAAACCATGTTTTTTGAACATTTAAGAATTTTCATTTATATTACTCAATATTTGTACTTTATCTTTCAATATTTGAAACTGTTAATGTACTTTCATTTAATTATTTACTATTACATAGAATTCACTTCAATAATGACATTTTAGAAAGATTAATTTTTTTAATATTACAATAAAAAGTTTTCTTTATATAAAGAACATTGCGAAAAAATTTTAATTTTGGAAAAGAGAATAGCATAGAGAAAATTACTTGCAACACACGAAATAAAAATGATAATAAATAAAAAAAAAAAAGTTACTCAAAAGAATATTTCGAAAAGACGTGGAAGATTTGTTTTCCATCACTTTTCAAGAGAAAATGTATTTTCTTTTGAAAAGGATTTTTATATGACTTCTTGGAAATGTCATTTCCGAATGTTATTTTCAACCTTAGAAATTAGACTTTCATATATTCTGGTATTGGAATACCCATTTCTAATCGATGAATCCATACATATTCTTTTGAAGAGATCCATACCAAATATTTCGAAGCGAAGCTTTATTGAGTTCCTTTCGCAATTTTGAGGTTTATGGTTGGAAACTTTGAAGTATACGTATTAAATCGCGAACAGTTTTAAAATTTCTGTTCTGGAAATATGAGTATTTTCTTTATTTCTAATGATTCAGTAAGAGTTGCAATTATTTGAATTTGAAAAGCCATGTAAGGTGTGTATAGTTAGATTAGTTCTAAAGTGTCAAGCCAAAGTTATTTTTCTAATAGTTCATAATATTTAATTCTAATCGCATTGAGTATAATCACTTAGAATTAAAATTCTTAAAGGTGTAAGGATATACAAACCTCTCGTTATTTTGCATTCTATCAAAATTCTTTTCAACTTTTCAATTATGTTCTTTAAGTTTCTTTCAAATTTAATTGTTAAATATAATGTGATAATTGACCAGTTAACAAGCTATTTATTAATACATACATGCATAAATATACATAAATAATATGCATACATTAATTTAATACGTCTCTTATTTAAGAATTGTGTAAGATATTTAAGAATATATAGCCCCACTCAAATATTTGTTTTGTTGTTCAAATTTTTATTTAAAATGGCAAAAAAATACAAAAATGGGAAAAATACGAAAATAAAGAAGAAAATGTACACAAAAAAAGTTCAACAAAGTTGACCGAAGTTATTTCCTTAATAGTTCTCTAGCCAAGCAACGATGGAAATGAGCTTCATTCATTAGTTCTGCCAAATCACAAAGAATGCAATCTGGTTCATCAAAAATCCCAATGCTATGTAGATGTTCATTAGATTATTTTTTTTTATTGAGACAAGTCACCAGAATAAAATTGCAATGCATACAGGTTAACAGGACGACGGTTAGGATAGTAGCGAGAACTCATGACAAAAACTGTAGACCCCTTAGTCGTATAGAATGTTGCCCAGGGTGCACCACTAGGAGGTAGGTCCACATTACTCTCCTTGTTCAAAGTGTACAGAGTAAAAAAAAAAAAATTACAAAAGTGTTATACAAATGAAAATCAAAAAAAAATTCTTAATTATTCAAATATTTAAAGCATAGATTTTTGAAATTAAATAACCTTTCCAGAGATCTAATATGCAACTAACATATGGTTCCTACACAATAAATTGAAGGTGATTCATATGAACTGCTCTGTTTACTGAAACCTTATTTTTTTAAATAATTTTTTATTTTAAATTATTATTACAGCAATGTAACAAATGAGATATTTTACCTAACTATATTATCTATTTAATTTTTTGTATGTAAATTGTTGCTAAATTTAGTTTGAGTATCCATAAGTTCTGCTTTTATAGCACTGTAATAAAAAAGAAATTTCTTAGCTTGACATATTTTTAAAATAAATTCAAATAATTTTTTTAATTACTTAAAAACATTTACTCCTTTAAAAAAGGAATAAAAAACTAAAATTCTAACTAAACTAAACATTCAAACTAAAACTTAATTACTCGAAAACACTTATAAATAATTTCTTGTAGATAATTTATTTTGAAACCTCTTTCTGAAGATAAAAAAAAATTCGTATCATGTATCTGAATGCCAATGACTGATATAGTCTGTTATAGTTTTAAAGCAAATTCAAACAAACCTTTAGTTCTTTAAAAGTATTTACTCCTTTAAAAAAAGAATAAAACTCATTCATGCTAAAACTTAGTCATTCGAAAACACTTAATAAATAATTTTTTGTAGATAATTTATATCGAAAACCTTTATTCTGAAGGTAAAAAACCTTTTCTGAATGCAAAAAACAAAAAACATTGTATGATGTATCTGAATGCAAATGACTGATATAGTTTGATATAGTTTTTAAAGTAAATTCAAACAAAACTTTTAGTTTATAGCATTTACACCTTTAAAAGAATAAAACTCCTTCATACTGAAACTTAATTAGTCATTCGAAAACACTTATAAATAATTTCTTGTAGATAATTTATTTTGAAACCTTTTTCTGTAAAAAAAAAATCTGAATGCAAATGACTGATATAGTTTGATATAGTCAAACAAAACTTTTAGTTCTTTAAATTCAAACAAAACTTTTAGTTCTTTAAATAAGTAGATAATTTATTTTGAAACCTTTGCAAAAAAAAAACAAAAAAAACAAAATCTGAATGCAAAACTGATATAGTTTGATCAGTTTTTAAATCAAACAAAACTTTTAGTTCTTTAATAGCATTTACACCTTTAAAAAAGAATAAAATTCCTTCATACTGAAACTTAGTCATTCAAAAACACTTATAAATAATTTCTTGTAGATAATTTATTTTGAAACCTTTTCTGAATGTAAAAAAAAAAAAAAAAAACATTTATCATGTATCTGAATGCAAATGACTGATATAGTTTGATAAAAAGTAAATTCAAACAAAACTTTTAGTTCTTTAATAGCATTTACACCTTTAAAAAAGAATAAAACTCCTTCATACTAAAACTTAATTACTCGAAAACACTTATAAATAATTTCTTGTAGATAATTTATTTTGAAACCTTTTCTGATTGTATCATGTATCTGAATGCAAATGACTGATATAGTTTGATATAGTTTTAAAGTAAATTCAAACAAAACTTTTAGTTCTTTAATAGCATTTACACCTTTAAAAAAGAATAAAACTCCTTCATACTGAAACTTAGTCATTCTAAAACACTTATAAATAATTTCTTGTAGATAATTTATATCAAAACCTCTTTCTGAAGGTAAAAAAAAAAAAAAAAAAAAACATTGTATCATGTATCTGAATGCAAATGACTGATATAGTTTGATATAGTTTTAAAGTAAATTCAAACAAAACTTTAATAGCATTTACACCTTTAAAAAAGAATAAAACTCCTTCATACTGAAACTTAGTCATTCGAAAACACTTATAAATAATTTCTTGTAGATAATTTATTTTGAAACCTTTTTCTGAATGAAAAAAAAAAAAAAAAACATTGTATCATGTATCTGAATGCAAATGACTGATATAGTTTGATATAGTTTTAAAGTAAATTCAAACAAAACTTTTAGTTCTTTAATAGCATTTACACCTTTAAAAAGAATAAAACTCATTCATACTGAAACTTAGTCATTCGAAAACACTTCATAAATAATTTCTTAAAAATAATTGATTTCGAAACCTATTTCTGAAGGCAAAAAAAAAAAAAAAAAAAAAAAAAAAAAAAATTGTACCATGTACCTGAATGCCAATGAGTGATATAGTTTTAAAATAAATTCAAACAAAACTTTTAGTTTTTTAAAAAAGATTTACTCTTTTAAAAAAAGAATAAAACTCATTCATACTAAAACTTAGTCAATCGAAAACACGAAAACACTTATAAATAATTTATTTCGAAACATCTTTCTGTAAGTAAAAAAAAGTTTGTACCATGTACCATGAATGCAAATGGCTGATAAAGTGGGACATAGCTTTAAAATAAATTCAAATAAAATTTTTAGAAAAGATTTACTTCTTTAAAAAAAGAATAAAACTCATTCATACTAAAACTTAGTCATTCGAAAGCACTTATAAATAATTTCTTGTAGATAATTTATTTCGAAACCTCTTTCATGAAGCTAAAAAAAAAAGGTTTCGCACCATGTATCTGAATGCAAATGACGTCCAAACACATTTGTCCTTGTCACCCTTTTCTCATTAACGGCAATGGAGTTCTGATACTTCACAGCGGCGGCCCATTTCTAATGAACTAAATCCACACGCGTGTCTTGACAAGAAATATATACGACCCTCCCCCTCCAACATTGTGTGCGGCCCACCTGCAGTGTTCCCCATCACTCGCTTTGCCATTCCCTAACATGATGTATTCTCCCAATTATTTAGCTCTAGAAATGTAATTAATTGAAGCAATGGAAAATCATTGTCTCCATATAACCACTTATGTGATTGGAATAAAACAGGGCTGCTTTTTCAGCATTAGCCTATAATCCACAATTATAATTTTTGGCAATAAAAATACAATGATTTGGTATAATCAACGAGAGATTTGGAGTTGCTTATTTATTTTTTTTGGTTCTCTTGCAACAATGAAAAGAGACCAAAGATCTGGTCCTATGTTCTTGAACGAGATCTGCAATTAATATTTCATAATAAGGTATAAATTTAAATCATAAATTTCCAAACTCGCACACATCGATGCAGTACTTCATTTAATCTCCTATCAAAAAATTCGGCTACTTTTCATTATTCAGAAATTTTCTTTCTTTTTTTTTTTTTTTTTTTTTTTTTTGCTATTTATTGTAAATACTAAGAGAATAATTTTTTTTTCTTTTAAGGATTCCCTTTTCAAATTCAATAAAGTCCTCGAATCAATTTCTCAGAATAATATTTTAAAAGTATAAAATGAAGTTAAAGTTATTCAATTATATTTAAAACAGTTAACAATAAATATTACTCACTAATGAAAGATATTCTGATTTTAGGATTTGAAATAATAATGAAATACATCAAAAAATAAGACTGATATAATGCATCAACTTTATATATAATAATATATAATAATATATATAATAATGCTCTAATATTTTTTCACCTCGGAATCCGCACTCAAGTCCGGTCATCCTGTTATGTGGTGTCTGTCCATGATCTCGTCTTTCCCTCAGAGCACGCAATTTGGGCTATCAAAAATGATAATGTGGTGCAGATGCTTCGCCAAACAATCATAGCCCACCGCACGTCTCAACATAGTACCTGGCCTATTTAATTAGAAAAAAAAAACCAAAGCTTGCTAAGGAAGAGGAATTGCTAGAATAAAATACTTGAGTTAAACTGGTTTATGATATTCTGTTACTCAAGTTTCTTTTATAAGTAAATCTTAAATATTTTACCAAGTGTCATCTAGCAATAGAAGATACATAACAGCTCCTGAACAAATTGGAAATTACCAGCAAATATCTCGGCTTTTAAAATTATTATGATAAAATTTACCTCTCTAAGAAAAAGATGCTAACAAATAATATACATGTAAAAAAACATTCTTGATATTAATAAGTGATCTAAGTTATCGAATTACGAATATTTAGTTTTTAATAAAGTTTGCTCCATAAATTTTAGAAATTGTAGAATCATTGGAAATTAGATTTTGGAATCATTGGAATTTAGGAATTTTGGAATCATTGGAATTTTGGAAATTGTAGAATTGGTTTTAAAAATTATCATGATAAAATTTATCTCTCTAAATAAAAGATGATAACAATTAATATACATGTAAACAACAATTCGTAATAGTGATAAGTGATCTAAGTTATCGAATTACGTATAATTTAGTTTTTAATAAAGTTTGTTCCCTAAATTTTGGAAATTGTAGAAACATCACAGTAAATGAAGGTGTAAAAGGCACTAAAAAATTGTGGCATTGTGCAAAATTCTCAAATTAATTCGGTTTTAGTATAAATATTACAAATAAATGAAATTCTATGATTAAAATAAATTAAAAGTAATTGTCATTTTAGTAAGTGGGAAATGTAAGAAAAACGACTTATTCATTTTAAGTTAGCTACTGTCCAGTCATATCCGTCATAAATTAAACTCTATTGAAAAGTGCTTTAATAACAAAAAGTAGTGTTTTTAATTTGGTAAAAATCCGAAAGCAATACAGAGAGTGATAGTTCTCCTATATATATAGTGTAGAAATAAAACGTATTAAATAGTATTGTAGAAAAAAAGGTAAACTTTTCTTCACAAATATTCTACTTGAAAGAAAATTATAAAAGTTTTGCCCCTATTCGCTTAACTTTGGATTTCCAGTAGATAAAAAGATAAAAAAAAAATGAACTGAGTGTAAATCGATTAAATCTTCTCACGTTATTATTCGTTTTTCTGTAGATAACTTTTGATAAACATCATTAATACTTGTCATGGAGTTCGTTTTTTCGTGTTTGGAACGTACTTTTACTTCTTTCGATGTCGAACAGAATTTTTTCATCGAATTGGAAAAGTATATTCTACAGATAAATAAGCATCTAAAGAGCTAATGACAGAATAATTGATTTCGCATTTTTCATCCTAACATTTTTTCAAGCATTTTTTTCTCTTAAAATATGCTCAGAAGGAAAGAACATATGTATTTCAGATTGAACGTGCCATTTAAAAAAAAAGAAAATTCTGATTGTGTGTATGATAAAACATTTCTCACAAGTTTTTTTCTCACCTTCAAACTTGTAAACTTAACAAGAACAATAATCGGGATTTTTTTTTAATCTGTAGACAAGAAAATTAATTATGAAAATATTTCCGCATGGCATGTTTTTGTCGTGGATTGTTTTAATTAATTCATTAATTAATGTCAGGAATTCTTGGATTATTGCTAAAGCAGAAAATAATGTTCATTTTGTTTTCAGAAGTTATCATCCAAACGTCAGATATGCAGAAGATTCTAAGTTACCCAATCACACTTCATACACATACCAGCGTACTGTGGACTTTTTTGGACACTACCCTCCTCAAACAAAATCGAGTAAAACTGAGTGACTTTTCGACTCTTTCCTTTGCAAAACCCATGGGAATTCAAATTAAAGTTTTTCAGCTTGCAAGTTAGACGAGTCTTTCACCATATTGCTCCAGCTTCATTGCAAAAATAATAATTAATTTTAAACTTAGCAGGAACAATAATTGGGATTTTTTTTTACTCTGTAGACGAGAAAATTAATTATGAAAATATTACCGTTTGGTATGTTTTTGTCGTGGATTGTTTTAATTAATTCATTAATTAATGTCAAGAAATCTTGGATTATTGCTAATGAAGAAAATAATATTGATTTGGATTTCAGAAGCTATCATCAAAAGGACAAATATGCGCCAAATTCTAAATTACCAAATCACACTTCATCCACATTATTGTTGACCACTGTGAAATTTTTTGGACACTGTCCTCCTTAAACCCAATTGAATGATTTCTTTGGCTCTTTCCGGAGCCTGGGAATTTCTGGTACTGTTGCGCTTTACACATTTCAGCTGTCAAATAGGACGAGTTTTCCTACATCTTGCTCCAGCTTTATTGCAAAAATAATAAGGATTAATTTTTTGCAGCTTGCCGATTTTTAAGGTGGCAATATAATTGAATGTTTTTTTTTGTTTTTTGGCTGGGTCTTACACATGGACTATGAGAAAATGTGATGAAGAGTTGTTGACAGTATGTGAAAGTGTGATAAGTCTGGGAGAGTATGAGAAAGAAAGATTTTGAGATGGAATTTTGGAGAAGTATATGAAAATGGACAATGGAGAATCAGAACAAATAAATAACTATATGACTGTTATAAATAATTAGATATCTTTAGAAGATTAGCAGAAGGAGAATTCAATGGCTGGGACATGTAGAGTGAATGGAGTTAAACAGAACTACAAGAAGACTCCATAAGTAAAACCCGGTAGATTTAGACCCTGAGGAAGATGAAGAATTACATGGGGAGATCAAGTCGAGGAGGACTTGAAGACACTTAGTATTACTAACTGGAAACAAAGGGCAACTAGTCGGGTGGTAAAAAATATTGAAGGCGGTCTGGATCTTTCAAGGGCTGTAGCACCAATGATGATGATGATGAAATGATATTGTAATGTACAGGACTTATGCTTATTTGATTTCATGTTGGTAGCATAAAATCTTGCACTTCATATGAATCTTGTAAAAAAATTTTTTTTGTCTGAAATCAGTGATTTTGATGCTCCATGTTTTCAGTCAAGGGAAAATATATATATAACACATAAATAAGACGATCTTTACTATCTCGTTTAACCAGTTTAAAACACATGATACACATAACAATTTCTTTAGTATTTATTACAAATGGAAAACACAATGCATTTATAACGAACATTTTTTATGCATTAAATATATATTATTATAAAAAAATATTCAACTCTTTTAAAGATTAAGAATAATAGTCCTTATAACAAATAACAATTTTAAACTATGTACGAATTCAAGAATTTTCTGATAATCTAGATGAATAATCTTGTGCTAAGTACTATACGAGGTCGATACGACATCTTAGTATCAGTTTGTCTTCAGATAAAGGACTTTAGATCTTATGCAATTATTGTTGAAAGATATTTTGGGAAGGTTATAGACTTTTAACAGATTGTTATCGCAATTCAAAAGAAAATCTGAATTTATCCATAATGAAAAGGTTTTTTATCTATCGTATTAAAATTCAGTTAATGAAGCTTATTAAAACAATAATTATTTTAAAAGAATTACAATTCTTTAAAAATTAGAGTTCATCCTGTTAATGCTAAAATAAGACATTTTCTTTCATAAATTGATTTAATTAAACAACTAAAAAATTTCTGAGAAGGTTGAATAACAATATGTATAATATATATTTAAAGAATGGAATCTCAAAACATAAGGGGGAAATTTTATTTGCTTAAATCTAAAAAAAGTGTTTCCTCCCAGCGTACAAGAATATTATTTTAATTATTTAATACGATATTTACAATAAATATTTTTCTAGATAATATTGATTTGAAGTTATCGCTCATTTTAAAAATAACATTTTAAATTAAAAAAGGTTTCCGTATAGCTTATGATAACTATCTTAGATATAACTTTAAAACAAATATATTTAAAATAATGCCATGAGAATTAGATGAAATATTATGTTAGATGCATTATCTTATTGGAAAAATTATAATAATTTTAAAAAATCCAAGATACGTATTGAAAACTCTTAAAATAAAACATATACATTGATAATTTTATAATATTCAAATAAAAGGGAATGTTATCAATTTTTTAAATAGCAAAATCAATAAAATAAGAAATTAAAATTGAAATATTTTGCAAATGAAACACAAAAGCCTATAACTCGAATTTGTATAGTACAAATTATTTTCTTATCTTCTAATTTAAATTAGAAATTGCAAGATAGACAAAATAATGAAAAATAATTTTTAATCATAAGGTTAACATAATTATAAACCTAACATATAGATAAGTAAATACAATAATAATGATATAAACATAATCATAAGATTAATCTTAAAACTCCAGACCAATGTGGTTGTTATTTCATTGAACATATTTCTATAAAATTATTTTATTACAGATTATCATTAAAATTTACCACGTAAAGATTCAAAATTCTGTATTCAAACCCCTTTTTAATTCCGAAAAACTTTGTCAAATTATTTTTATTTGTTATTGCTGCTTGCATGGTTATAAATAATAATTTTTGTCATATTAGCGAATAAATAGCACTAAATAAAAACTTAGTGATTTAAAAATTGTATAACATTATCTTTTATTTGAATATCATAAAAGGATCAATGCTTATTAATTATTTTACTTTAGGAGTCTTACAATACATATCTTGAATGTTTTTAAAATTTTAGTTTAGTTTTTCAACAAGCTAATACATCTAACGTAATATTTAATCTAATTCTTAAGCCTTTGTTTTAAATATAGTTGTTTTAAATTTATATATAACATAGTTAATTGTTTGAAATAAAGAGTTTCAATAGTAGTTACAAAGTAGTTAAACAATAAATAGTTGCAAAGTTGTCAGCTGTATTTTATAAATAAAGTTGTAAAGTAAAATTTAAGTTAAAAATTTGTAATTCAACAAAAAAGAACTGCCCAATGTGATAAAAAGAAAAGAATTAAAATGGGCTGGTTCAATGATAGTAAAAATGAACGACATAAGCACACAGAACAATAAATAGACGAATTATAAATTCTCTTCAACTTTGATAAGAACTTTTAATCAGAAAACTTTACCATCACAAGGCTAATAGTTTATTTACATTGCAGGTGATCGGAAATTGATGAACAGGCTGTCTTTTTGGGAACATTTATTTTCTGCAGGTTCGCTCCTCTGAAAAAAGTGATGACTCGCGATTGGAGGCTGACTCCTTATCGAAATGTCGTTCCCTCCAGCTCTACAAGAAGCCTGCAAAACGGTCCCAAAGATTAATGAAGGCACCAAAGACACTGACATGCCTCCATCGATGATTAACGGTTTCTTAACAGAATTCATCCACAGTGTATGGATTACTCATCCAACAACGGCAGTCTATTGGGCGACCGTTCTTTTTGAAATAATCAATATTCCGAGGGAAGTATAAAAATGCCCTATACTGCATGTTGGCGGTTACCAGGCCACCATGTAAGACAACTTTTGGGTGAAGATGCGGTTTTCGATTGGCGGTTATTTCTTGTTGTGATTTTCACTTTTGGAAGTTCCAGTCATTAATTTTATTTGTGTTGGATGAAGTATTTTTTTTTTTTTTTGAAAGTGAGTAAACTATTAATCCAAACGAAATCGAAAGTCTTTTAGATTGTATTGTAGTGTTTAATAAATATTAATTTAATTCTAATTTTCCGAATAAATTTCGTTTCCCCGAATTTAAAACTTTCAAACATTTTTTCAACCCTACCCTCTTTTTCTTCAAGATTTAAAATTCTGAAAAAATCATATTTCTTTTTTTTATAAAATAGATAAAAATGGGATAGTTCATTGAAAATTTACAAAAAAAAAAATATTACCTTAATTTTTTTTAATGGATGTTGTTATTAAAATTGTTTAATTAGAAACACAAGATTGTAATAATTTAAATTAATTTATAGATGTTGAAGGCTGCAGAAATCGATTTTTCATATCCAAATGATCATTGATTTGAATGAAAATAATCATATAAATGATAAATATTGAAGTGATCATATTCAAATAGTAAATATTGAAACGATCATAAAATATAATATTTAAATAATCTTATCAAAGTGATAAATATTGAAGTGATCATATTCAAATAGTAAATATTGAAACGATCATAAAATATAATATTTAAATAATCTTATCAAAGTGATAAATATTGAAGTGATCATACCCAAATGATAAATATTGAAATTACCATATCCAAATGATAAATATTGAAATGATCATAAAACTTAATATTGAAATTATCATATTAATGATCATCATTCAAATAGTAAATAATGAAATGCTCATATCCAAATGGTATGTATTGAAATGATTACATCCAAATGGTGAATATTGAAATGATCAAAAAATAAAATGTTGAAAAGATCATATCCAAAGGATAAATATTGAAATGATCATACCCAAATGATAAACTATTGATCATCTAGTTTTATTCAAAATTATTATTGATCATCTTATCATAATATTCAGGTGTTTTGTGTTATTTTGAGCAATCTTCATACCTGCATTTTCTTATTGAGACAGTTCACTTATTAAGAAGGTGAAGATCTCTTAATAAAATGTTATATTTTTGATCGAAATTAAGAAAGATGTTTTTAAAACTATTTCTGCAGTTTTATATAGAGGGGAAAAAATTTTTAGAAACAAAATCATAAACTGAGAGAATAATTCAAGAAAACTATGAATTTTATAAATTTTCTTTCTATGCAGATAATAAATACTTACTAATACAATTGCTTACAAAATATCTGAAAACTGTCATTTAAATTTAATTTCTGAACCCTTATTTAAATTAAATAACCATTTAACTTTTCAGTTATGTATTTGAGCGTTAAATATCAAACCATATACATTATTTAAACACATTAGAAAAATTATTAAAGTAACATCTATAAATTACTTAAAATCGTTAATTAATTTTTTTAAACAACAAAAGGCCTATTACATTTTCAAGGCTTATTAAAAGATTTATTAAAACTGAAAAATATAAAACAGAAACTTCAATGAATAAAAAAAGACTTTTTGAGAACACTAAGAAAAATAATTTTTTTTTTCGCTCAAAAGAATTGAATATCTTCTTTGGTAGACATATTGACATCAAATATTTCTGTCTATGCGCTGTAGTCCATGAAAATACTTCAGCTTGTTTCTAAGTAATAAATGTTTACGAGAAGCAAACTGCTGAGCGATATTTTGCCATCTCACAGTAGAACAAACTAAAATAATATTTGCTGAAGCATTTCTAAATCAGATTACATGAGGCATTTCTTGAAACACGATACGTTGAAAAGATTTTCTTTATCAAAATGTCATAACCTCTATAAACAAACTGAAGGAAAAACGTTGGAGAATTTGAAACAATATTTGAATTATTGATACCGATCTCTCATTGTTGCAATTTTTAAAGAATAACTTGAATAGAAATGGTTCAAAAAGGTTGCAAAATTTGCTCTTTTCTTCAGCTTTCGTAATACAATAAATTTTAGAAACTTTATTAAAATTTTCATTATGGTATAATTTATAATATTTATTTTACCTCTAATATAGGGTTTTTATTTTTTGCGTAAATACATTGAACATAACAATTATTAAAAAAATATAGATAAATAATAACAATAAATTAACAAAACGAATAAATACATGTGAGCTACTTCTATTCCATAAAAAATGATTTCATGGCTATTTATTGGAAGTAATGATGATGCTTTATTAAATTTAAGAAAACCTACTTTATTTTGATTGAGAAAAAGCGCTTGTTAGCAAAAAGTACCATATTAATTATGACAAAAATAATTCTTAGCCGTATATAATTTAACTTTTTAGTGACTTTGATTTCAGAATCTAACAGCTTTTTATCCCAAAAGAGGGACTGATTAAATGATTTTCAAAAAAACACAAATATTTGTGAAAAACTTTCAAATTTATTTAATTAGAACATTGACAAATACAAGTATATTTTTTAGTACATTTTATAAATAATTTCATATGTATACATATATGTGTGAAAATGTAACTAATTAATTTTAAAAGCTTAAATCCTGAAGTGTTGGTAAGTGAAGTTCAGTGTTCAAAAAACAAATAAATACGTTAGAATATTTTTAAAATTAAAAGTATGTGCAACAATAGAAATAAATCTATTGTATTTTTAGAAGTGAGAAGGAGTTGATTAAAGAAGGGAATAATGGGTATTTAGCTTTTACTAGTGGTATATACTATATAAATAAACCCCAAAATCCCGATTCGTGGCTCAGTAGCAACGTGCTCCGCCGGTGAGCGTTATGGCTGAGGTTCAATCCGCTGGAGGCTTTTTTTGTAGACACTCTTTAAAAAACGAGGAGATGCGTTGGCGTTTGTGATATTCAGCATCTTGCTTCGTTAGTCGGATTACCTGGTGGGGAGCTTTTCTGGCTTTTTCCCATATGATACGCATATGCGGGGTAGTTCCCCTTGAAAGCTGGGACTTTTTCTTCAGCTACACGGAACTACTTTTACCTACGGGTGCTCGCTCCATCATAACAGAAGCTGTCCCTTTCTCGCCATCCATGAGTAAATTACTCGTGGGAACTCAGCCCTGCACCGCAGCACACTGAGATTTAGACACAACAACAACATAAATTCAAGACAAGACATTTTTTTTTTATTTTTAATGCAGATGGCAAATAGACCTTGATCTTTTATGTATATAGGCTGCACCGATGTTGTGTTTGTATACATATTCATATATATATGGTAAGCCACGGACGCGGACTTAACAATTTTTCAAACGCATAATGCTTTAGGCCAGTGGATATTAATAAAAAACTTCGAACCACTACAAACTTAAAATAGTTATAATTTGTCATATCTTAGTACCGAAAGCCAGGTGGGCCAAGCCATTCTGCCAAGACATTGTAGAGCGTTTCAAATTATTTTTATTTTTAACTTTTTTTCTATTCGATGCTTTATTAATCATGTTGTATATAGGTTTAAAGTGGATTTGTATACGTATTCATATATATATAGTACACGCGCACTTAAATATTTTTTCAAATATAATGCTTTTACACCCAATGAGATATTAATAAAAAACTTCAAATAACTCAAAATGTATCTTAAAATAGTTATAATTGTCATCATCTTCAGTGGCGTCCCAAGCCCCATGGTGGGCCAAGTTACTCCGCGGTGTTACGGTTGTTATTCCGCGTCCATAACTTATCTTCAAGCTACACGCACACCCGGGTTAGTGCTAAGTGAGTAATGTCGGTGCAGCACTTGCATGACGTGAAAGACTATCTAAGTATTTGCCAGCTGCATTAGAAAAAAACATTATTAAATTATGTGATAAATATAAAGAAGCTTGTTTTTAGTTTTTTTAGAGGATTTGAAAACTGAATACATTTCGCAATAATCTTTATTCCATGCTTACTTTGAAAGTTTTGCAAAACATTTCACCATCAGCTTTAAAACAATCGAGTTAAGACGCTAATAAAATAATGATTTGCAATTCCACTCTCAAAGTTTTTATGTCTTAAAACAATTAGGAAGTGTAAAAAACATCGGGTTCCATTAAAAAATATTAAAAAAGTTTCCCTCCTTCAAAATTTTTTTCTCTTTATCTTTTTTTGAAATGCTTGTTAGAGCCTAAACTTCAATTTTATGTTCACCCAAACAACTACAGAGGGACACTCCAATACACAGAGTGAAATAAACAAGTTAAAAAAAAATGTAATATCTCGTTTTTATTAGACTTAACAGATGATCCGATTATTTTTACCCTATCACGTTCCGTAAAGAAAATAAATCCAATTATAGTTTCGATTCTTTCCTTTTACGCTTGATGGGAAATTAAACAAAACAAAAAATGCTTTTTACCCATCAGCAATAAGGGAGAGGGGAAAAAAAACTTGAAGAGGGATTTTTTCCCCTACTTTCTTTATCAATCTGCTAGGGAGCCGTCGGATCCATTTGTGGCTCTAGAAATTTTCGTAAACACAACAACAAAATGACAGAGGGGCCGTTAGAAAACTCTCTCCTCTCCTCTCCTCTTCTCCTCTTCTTCGTTGATTTAATTAGCAGCGGCAAATCGCATCAAGGTTGCAATAAAGAAAGTAAGATGTGGTGAGAATTATTTCTGACGGGCAGATCTTCGAAATGAAATGCCTCATAAGAGATACTACATCAAGATATTTTTCGCGTTGAATGGGAGACTGTAATGGAGAAAGGAATGTGTATTTTAAGAAATACTTTTCAGATGTAATTGTGTTGAGGCTTTAAATAAATTGGCGTGTATGTTTTATAAAAAATTACTAATGTATATTTATCCCCCGTTAATGCTTAAAATTAATCTTACATAATTAAAAGAAAGGGCTTGATGACCAAGTGATTAGCACACTGGCATTCGGTGCCACAGGTTTCGGTATCGAGTACCAGCGGGGCCATGAATGCTTGTAGTGGTTCGGAATCCCCATTTAAACTGTAGGATAGATCTATTATGACTATAGAGTGTTGGGCGTTGAACTGACAACCCTACCTGTAAAAAGAAATAGCCTGTATAGAAATCTGCCAGTAGGCTGACAACATGAGGCTATTGTGCAAATGAGGTGTATGATGGCTGAATGACCATCTCTCGGTACCACAAGTTTCGAATTTGTCACGGTGGTGATATGGATGTTTATAGAGGTTCCGAATCCAATTTAAACCGTAGGATAGTATCTATTATAGATGTAGAGCGTTGAGCATAGGGCTGACAACCAACCTTACTCCGTAAAAAGAAAACATCTCCTGTCTCGAAATCTGCTAATAGGTAGACGACCTTGGTCCGCCAAAGGAAAAAGAATTTTAAAAAATGATACATTTTTAAACACTAAAAGCCCATTAATAATGAGAACAGGTTAAGATGTGAACTGAAAAGTTCGCGATTTCTCTCTGGTATCGTCAGCAGAAATTATTGTTTCCAGAATCGAAGAGTCTTGATACTGATGTGACACTACATAGCTATCTCTAGAATTTTCGAATTTTCTCCCATACGATATACAAATGCGATTCAGTTGCATCTGGACGTCCCCCAGGATGGCCATAACCTCATATATACGAGTGATTAATCGATACGAAACACAAGATTCCTCATGTAAAAGCAAAAAAAAAAAAAAAAAAAAAAGCTAAAGTGTAAGGGGTGTAAAGTCCTATTCTCACTTCATTGCCACTCTGGACTTAAGCTATAGTCATTTTCATTTTGATTTAATTAGCATCATGGTGCAATATAATGGAGTTATTGGTTTTTGATTTGGTTTGGTTTGTCGCTCTACGGTCATCTTATACGCACGAGAATTTAAACAGACCGGGACCTACAGTTTCAAGTGGATTTCGAACCACTACAAACATCCATGGCATCGCCAGAACTCGAACCCGAAACCTGTGGCGCCACGAGCCAGAGCGCTAGCCACTCGGCCATTAGACCCCATGCCCATTGAAGAAGAAGAATATTATGGCTAAATGACTAGCTCTCGGTACCATAAGTTTCATATTCGAGTCACTGTGGTGCCATGGACGTTTGTAGTGATTCCGAATCCACTTTAAACTGCAGGATACTGTCTATTATGACTGTAGGACGTAGGGCTAACTCTACCCCGTAAAAAGAAACATCTCCTGTCTCGAAATTTGGCCAGTAGCCAGACGGCCTTGGCCCACCATGGAGCTGTTGAGCCAATGAAGAAGAAAAATTAAAAGAAAAAATAATAATTAGAAGGAAAAAAATACATTTTTAAACGCTTAAATCCCATTAAAAATGGAAAAAAGTTAGAATGTGAACTGAAAATAGCTCGATTGCTAGCTGGTATTGGCAGCAGCTGATCGTGATACTTCTTTAATGATAGTAGCGCTACCTGTATGAATTTTCTCCCATACGATACACAAATGTGGTTCAGTTACTTCTGGATATCCATCGGGATGACCATAATTTCACATATACGTGAGATCAAACGAAAAAAGATCAAAGACCGAGAGACCAATCTAAATCAAGACGAAATATAAAGCGTAAGACGAACTAAATTCGATTGTCATTGTGGGCTCGTGCTATAGACATTTAAAAAAATATATATGTGTTAGAAAATATCATAGTTGGTCTCACAAGTGATCTTCAACAGAATTAGAGCTACCTACGTGAATTTTCGAATTTTCTCCCATGCGACATACAAATGCGATTCAGTTACATCTGGATGTACATCAGAATGGCCCATATGTATGATAGACCAATCGATACGCAACACAAGATTTCTCATGTATAAGTAAAGAAAAAGGTAAAATGTAGGACTTAAGGGATGTAGGACAATGGGTAGGATGATAGGGATGGGTAGATCTAGACAATGGGTAGATAGTAGGAGGTATTTTTGGACAAAGGTAAAATGTAGGACAAGGGATGTAGAACAATGGGTAGGATGGTAGGGATGGGTAGATCTAGACAATGGGTAGATAGTAGAAGGTATTTTTGGACTTAAGTCCTATTGTCAATATGGGCTTACGCAATAGTCCTTTTTAAAAAATATGTTGTTGATAAAAATTGCCACAGTTTGTCTCACATCAACAATCAGATTCCCTGGAACTGTCTTTCCCTAAAGTGAAATGTTTCCAAAATTTCTTCTTCCTTTTCCTAAAGTGAAATGTTTAATCAATGGCTAAATGAAATTATATTTTTAGTAATGTTTCAATAAAATTTTTAGATTATTTAACAATTTTGTATCATATTTAAGGGATTAAGTACGATATAATATAAGTACGATTGTCACTCTGGACTTGCGAAAATATGTACTTGATAGAAATTGTCACTGTTTGTCTCACATCAGTCAGATTCTCTGAAAAAGTCTTTCCCTAAAGTGAAAAGTTTCCAATGCTTCCTTCTACCTTTTCCTAAAATGAAATGTTCAGTCAATGTTTAAGTAACGTTTTCAGTAATACTTTAATGAAATGTTTAGGTTATTTTCCATTTTTGTGTCTTATTTAGGCGATTAAAGTCCGATTGTCATTATGGGATTGTATTGTAGCCATTTAAAAAAAATATCTAATTTATAGAAATTGTCACAGTTTGTCTAACATCAGCAACCAAATTTCCTGGAAATGTGTTTCCATAAAGTGAGATGTTTAGTCAATGTTTAAATGAAATTATATTTTTAATAGAGTTGTTTAGGTTATTTTCTAATTTTGTATCATATTTAAATTTAAAAATTTGAACTACTTACATTTGAATATTAAAAATAACGATAAATAATTTCAAACAGTTTCGAATGATCTTTAGCAGATTTAATAATATTAAACTCAAACATTTCAATCTCTTCATACGTTGGAATTCATTTACTTCAATATTTTTAAATCACAAGTAGAAGATGAAAGTAAATTTTTACTCATCTAAACAAAGTTCATCACATGAGAAAATTTAATATATAAATTCTCCAAAACTTTTCTTACCCAATATACTTCAACTATCTTCCAGCATAGCTAGGCGAAGCCCTTCCAGTAATATAGGCTTTACTGGATCTAGACTCACGCAAGAATGCCAGCATATTTCAAGCTCCCCTACGTCATTAGGTACCGTCCAACAGATTATCATTACGGACCGTAATTATGGAAAAGGGGAGACTGTGAGAAAAGTGTATCTTCTCTAGAATGGCAAGGGAATATTTGAAGCCATTAGAATAAGTTTAAAGATAGTAATGATTTGTTTGGATGCTGATGAAACATGGATGATATCAAGGAGTTTTGATTAATTTGAAACATGTTAGATTATTATAGTAGTTAGTTTAAGGGATTCAAATGATGTATATCAATTTCGTTTATCACAATATATTATTGTAAATTATATTATACGATGATATTGTCAGTCAGTTCGTGTTGTATTAGAAATTATTTTTTTTCCCATCTGAAATTATCCTTGTTAAATGTTAAGTCAAAAGAAAATTTACTTAAGAAAGTTATGTTTTTGGTACAAGATATTTTATACTATAAGTTAAAATTGGTATTTTAATATATGCATTTAGCATTACATACTTAATGTATGATAATATATAAAATTATAAATTTAATACTTCAGTCTAATTAATATTGAAGATACTTCAATCCAATTCATCTAATTAACATATTGATTGTTTGTAGTTATTGTTAAAAATTTTAAGTTCTTGTTGTAAAATACGATATAGTATTGATATTGGCACTCAGTTCATATTATGCTAAAAATCAGTTTTTTTTCCATTCTGAAATTGTCGTTGTAAATGTAATCCTAAACAATTGGTATTAATTAAGTGTGATAAATCAGTAGAAAATTTACTTAAGTAAATTTATTTAAATTTTGATTAATTTGAAACATGTAAGATTATTATGGTAATTAGTTTAAGGGGATTCAAATGATGCATATTAATTTCATATTATTGTAAAATATTTTATAGCATTTTTACTGTCAGTAAGTTGGTATTCTGTTAAAAATCAGTTTTTTCCCATTTGAAATCACTCTTCTTAAATGTAGTAACAGAAAATTAATCTTGTTTAAGAGAAATACATCAGTATAAATTTTTCTTAAGTAAGATATGTTTTTGATAAGAAATATCTTATACTATAAACTAAAATTGGTATTTTAATATATGAATTTAGCATTGCATACTAAATGTATGATAATATATAAAATTATAAATTAGATACTTCAATCTAATTAACCTATTGAAGTAATTAAGATATAATATTTAATTAAATAATTCAAGAAATTAAAATAAAATTAAGAATTTATGTGATATTTCATATCAAATTGCATGTTTTTTTATTTATCCAAAATGCTGACATATTACTTTTGATTTTTTTGTAAATATTAGAATGAAGTACAAATATTCAATGAAAAACATCAATAATCAAACATAAAATAAATCGATATAAATACAAGTATAACTGATCTATGTTACTTTTCATTAGAATACTGAAATATTTCATTAGAATAATAAAATGCTATAATTATCTTTTTAATATGATTATAGATGATTAGAAAAAAAAAAAAATACTATATAAAGCATGAATTAATAGTCTGGAATCTAAAGACTCTGAAATATTTTAAAGTATTAATTATACATGCATATTATATTTTACATGCATGAAATAATCAATGCTACATTGATTATTTTATGCATATAAAATATACAAGATTTGTATTTAAATTTATATTAATTAATTTGTTAAATTTATTTGTATTTAAGATTTGTATTTAAAGTATTAATTATATATGCCTATTATATTTTACATGCATAAAATAATCAATGATACCTTAATTATTTTATACATATAAAATATATGCAAACAGAAATAACTGAATTGTGAAAGGATCTTTACACTTAATTGATAAATATTAAAAATGCTATTTATTTGAATTTCAGAAATAAGGTATTTTTTAAGGAAAAAGTATCTATAAGTAATATTTCTTAAACCAAATATTTTAGTTATGAAACATTGCCCTACTGATTTTATCAAAAAGAATTTTACAATTATTAAGAATTCAATAATTATCTGTTAACAATTTAGTGTGTTAACTACATCGTTTTTTTTATTTATTTGTATTATTGTACTTAATTTCCGGCACAAAATTTCCCATTTCTTATTTCCTTATTAATGTGGGATAAAAATCTTCCTTTAGATGAACTCAGTAACTTATCATCACCATAGATTAAGTCGATACCAGTGATGAGAAGGTTTTCTACGATGAGAGTTTCGATAGATAACCTTTTATCAAGGTCTTGACTCTGAAGGCATTAATGGACAAGCGATAAGACAACTGATTCATTTATTAGATAAAGGAATCTAATGGCAATTCTTGAATTTCTGAAGAATGGAGTTTGTAACATGATTTGGTATATAGTATTTTGTTTTTAAGACACTTGATTTAATTAACTGTAATTAAATTTGTAGTATAAATAGTGATTTTTACTTTTAGAATTAATTACGTTAAAACTAACTAATTGATAATAATATTACTAACTAATTAATTACTAATTACTTTAAATAGGTAATAAAAACAATTTTAGAACTTTTTTGGAAGTAAAACATTCAAGATTTCTTACAAATTATTTAAAATAGTATAAAAATGCAAAATAATAAAAAACTTTTTTCTCTTTAAAATTTAGGAATGCAATATATGATCAAACTTTCCCTTGTTCATTAACTTTTTAAAACTTTTCACATAATATGAAGAATTTTGTATAAAAATGAATAAAGATTAAAAAAATTCAATTAACTTTATTTATAATCGTTCAACATATAATTATTTGAAAAAAAAAAATAACTATCGTCATAAATTTTAACAAAAGCGTTAACTTTCTATAATTTTTTTGTATTCATATCAACTAAAAAAATAAATGCAGAATTATTTTTTATAGATTGGTTTTAAATATTGAATTACAAACAAATTTTGCTGTTAAAAGTAAATAATTGAACCATGATTAATGTAAAAAAAAACCTTTGCAAAATTTATTAAAAATTTATTAAACAATTTTTCAAACAAAATTTCTCAAATTTAAAAACAACATGGAGTTTTTAGGAAACAAAAATTTTAACAAAAATTTTTATCGAATTAGTAAAATTTAGATGTTATCAAAAATTATGAATTTCACTAAATTAAAACCTGTCCCCTTTCAACAATTAAACATTTAATAAATTAATAACTTTTAGATCTTTTTGATTATTTTATCAACTTAATGGCAAATTTCAATAATCATAAAATACACAATTTTTAACAACTCATTTACTATATCATCTTTATCATGATGGCAACAACGCTTTGCCAATACTTAATGTTAAACGATATATCATATAGAAAGAGTAATAAATGTAAATTTTAACAAAGCATCATAAATAAAAATTATCTAAAAAAAGTATCATTTTCCAAGTTGAATTTACACCGCTAACTTTATTTTCATGTCCTCCTTTATATCATCATAGAATTTTTTTCTGCTGTCCCTTACTTCTGTAGAGATGCTTTTATCTCGTAAATTAATTTATGAACTAAAAATCAATACATAAGTATTTTTATAGATAGATTTCAAATGTTAGATAACAGAAACAAATTTTGCTGTTAAAAAGTAAAGAATTAAACTATGAATAACAAAAAAAAAAAAAACTTTTCAAAATTTATGAAAAATTTATTAAGAAATTTTTCCAGCAAAACTTTTCAAATTTAAAAGAACCATGGAGTTTTTTTTTAAACAAATATTATAACAAAGAATTTAATAGAATTAATAAAATTTATTTGTTCAAAAATTATGATTCTCGTTAATTTCAGACCTATCCATTTAAAATAATTAAATATTTAATACATTCATATATGTTAGATATTTTAATTATTTTATCAACTTAATGGCAAATTCCATTACCCCCAAAATATATAATTTTTAACAACTAAATGAAAAATTCATATGACATTTTTATGAAATATCATCATTGGTTATCATGATAACAATAATGCTTACCACTGCTTAAATGATATATTATACAAAAAGAGAAATAAATGTAAATTTTAACAAAGCATCATAAATAAAAATATCTAAAAAAAGTATCATTTTCCAAGTTGAATTTACACCGCTAACTTTATTTTCATGTCCTCCTTTATATCCTCATAGAATTTTTTTTCTGCGGTCCTCCACTTTTTTGATGCTTTATATTTCGTAAATTAATATATCAACTAAAAATAAACACATAATTATTTTTTATAGATAGATTTGAAATGTTAAATAACATAAACAAATTTTACTGTTAAAAAGTAAATAATTTGTGAATTCTTTACAAAATTTATTAAAAATTTATTAAACAATTAACAAAATTTAAAACAATGCCATAAATTAATATCTGTTAGATATTTTTAATATTTTATCAATATAATGGCAAAAAAAAACCAGCTCTATTTTTTTTTTTTTTTGATGGCAATTTTTGCATATCATGTCTAAACGATACATCATAGCTACTTCTTTCCTTAAATGTTAAATTGATTTAAAAAAAGGTTTTTGGCCCTTTCTCTAAAAGAGCTAATTTATTTTTTTATCTACAATTTTTCTAACGGTCTTCTTCATTGTTATGTTGTATATATATATATAATCTACCCAGAGAAAAAACTTCCTGGGACACAACGAAATTGAATTTATATCTATACAAGGGCCATACTCATTGTAGTGAACTTAATTATCATTGCGATATTAAATAGGGATTTATTATTATATGTCTTCCAAAGCGTCTTTATGAAATATGAATAGTTTGGATGATTTCAAAGCGTACTCATATTTCAGCAACAACTGTAATGACATGGAATAATAATTTGTTATTAGTAAATATTACAAATATTCAAAATGATGAATATATGGAATGCCTTTGAAATTAAAAAGAAAAAAAAGGATTATTAAATGCAAGCTATTTTTTAACTGATCTTTAAGAAATTTATTAATAGTACAATCTAAAATTATTTTTAATAATAAAAATTAATAACAATTAATTGAAAAATATGTTGTTTCTTAAGCAAGAATAATTAAAATTTAAAATTTCCATAATACAACTACAACAGTTTCCATAATACAACTACACCAATTACCATATTACAAATACAATAATATATTTACAACAATTTCCATAATACTACAATAATACATTTACAACAATTTCCATGATACAATTACAACAACTTTCATAATACAATTACCACAACTTCCATAATACAATTACTCTTCTAAAACAGTTTTCATAATACAAGTATAACAATTTCCATAATACAATTACTCTTCCAAAACAGTTTCCATAATACAAGTATAACAATTTCCATAATACAATTACTCTTCCAAAACAGTTTCCATAATACAAGTATAACAATTTCCATAATACAAGTATAACAATTTCCATAATACAATTACTCTTCCAAAACAGTTTCCATAATACAAGTATAACAATTTCCATAATACAAGTATAACAATTTCCATAATACAAGTATAACAATTTCCATAATACAAGTATAACAATTTCCATAATACAAGTATAACAATTTCCATAATACAATTACTCTTCACAGTTTCCATAATACAAGTATAACAATTTCCATAATACAATTATTCTTCCAAAAAACAAGTATAACAATTACTTTCCATAATAATTCCAATTACTATAATAATTCCCAATTACTTCCTTTCCATAATAATTCCCAATTACTTTCCATTAATACTTTCCATAATATAAGTATAACAATTTCCATAATACAAGTATAACAATTTCCATAATACAAGTATAACAATTTCCATAATACAAGTATAACAATTTCCATAATACAAGTATAACAATTTCCATAATACAAGTATAACAATTTCCATAATACAATTACAAGAGTTTCCACAACACAACTACAAAAATTTCCATAATATAACAACAACAATTTCCATAATATAACAACAACAATTTCCATAATATAACAACAACAATTTCCATGATGCATTTCTTTTTATAAAATGGCCAACTCATGTTTGAGCTTGTGACAGAAAGCTTAATTTCACTACATAGAACAAAAATATCACGAGTAGAAAATAAATTGAAGTAATTTATTTTTTGATGATTTTCCATTATTAACTTTTAAAACATTCTCTGTTAATATATAAAATATACACTTTTAACGATTTCAATTAGCTATTTTTATTCATTATTTTATCATTAAGTTCATATTATCTGGTATTTGATAGAGCTATCTACAGCTCTATTTAAATATTAAAGAGACATTATTTCAGAAAATGCATCAAGTTTGTCACACCCAATGGGCCTTTTACTGATTAAATGTGTCAGTTCTTATCTATTTCACTTGTAGGAAATGTAGCGAATATCAGTTACATTAGAAGGCAATCATGGCTTTCCTTTTTTACTTTTAGTACTTCAAGCTTTATTAAATATGTATTTATTAGAGAATTTCTGAATAATGTAAAGAATAGTACTTAATTTTGAAGCAAATTGACATAAATCTTTTGATGATAGGTGTATTGAGGATTTTTATAATAATATTTCTATGAATTTATATAAAATATTTTTATAAAATTGATAAATCAGATTCTCTCTTAGAATATTTTTATCATTGTATTTTTGACATTTATTATAAAATTAGAGAAAGAGAGAATTATTATAAAATCTGATTTCATTGTGATTAGGAAAGGCAATTCAAGCAGTGATATGTTTGCTCAACAGCCATCCTGAGAAAATTATGTAACATTTTGTATCTATTATCCACTGCAAAGAATCACTAAGTAAATACACATTTAACAGTAGCCACATGCAATAAATGATTATATAATTGCATATTTACTATATATTTACAAAATAGCACATTTACTATATATTTACAAAATAGCACATTTACTACACATTTATTTCTTGTCAAGTAACTATATATTTACTGGTAGAACTGTCAAAGAATAAACACACATTAATTACTAAAAGAATTATAACTGTACATTATTATCAGGCATTTACCAAAAAAATAATTACATGATTAGACATTGCTAGTAGACAAAATCTAAAAAAAATGAGAAAATAATAAGAAGAAAAGTTAAAATTCCCGTTACTTATAATGCCATCTAGCATCAAATCCGAGTATCACTGATAAAAATAACCGTTGATACTCCGCTTCTTCAACTGTAGTTGACCTCTAATTCTCGTTAATGTAATTAAACTAACAGTTACGCTAATATTGCACAAGTTTACCATCATATTAAAGGATGAAGCAATAGCAAAAACTTTTAAAAATTGATGCAATAATGCTTTATTATTGCAAACGATCAAAAACACCTTCCTTATATTTTCAAATTATAGTTAATGGAACCATATTTATAATGGAACCATATTTTTACTCACCAGTGCTACACATTTACTAGAACACACTAGTAAGAAATAAGATTCTTAGATCCAGGAATCCTAACCACTTTTTTTTAGGCTTACCAGTTCCTCAAAGCAAACAGATCTATCTCTGAATAGACGCCTGGAGAGACCTGAATGAAGATTGGAAGACCAGAACTGCAGCCAAGTTGACAAATGACACCATTAAGATACGAGGGGACGCGTCAGAACAGACACGGTGATATATCAAAGAGCCGCAGCTCCAACAAATTGTGCCCCGCAACTTTTAAAGTATTGTTTGTTTAGGAAACTACTTTTTCCCACCAACTTGGGGGCGGATGTTTGCTCAAAGCCCTGGTAATCATTCTCGCTTGTTAGTATGGGTTCCACAAGACGTGAGATTAAGCTACCTTTGCCTTATTAGAATAGGATTTAAAGAGTTGTGTGTACAGAGATTTTTTCCTCCTTTTTTTGAAAGACTATTAATAAGAAACGATGTATTAGGCCTGAAGTGCAAATATTTGCTTTCCTTTACGCTATAATAAAGTCTTTAAAATAAAAGTTTTCGGTAAAAAGTTGTTGGACTTGACGCTTAAAAGTTAATTGAATACGTGAAAATATCGAGAAATGGATATATTTTTAATGGGATATTGCTCATCAAATATATCTAATCGTAATGAAAGAGATCTTATATTTACCATTGCAAAATATTTATATTCGGTCTGAAATGAATGCAAATTTGCCCTATGAGGGTTATTGTTATGTTTTGCAGTGTCTTTAGCGACTTGGCACCTAAATGGTGCATATTATAAATATCTCGCAATAAGAAAAATAATAATTATTATTATAGCATAGTAAATAATAAAAAATATTCTTCTGATTCAAATTACACTTTTAATACAACAGATTCTCGTAAAGTTACCTTTCCGAAGAAAACACAAATTTGAAGATTTGACGAAAATTAATAAATTGCACTGCAAATTAGGCAGTATACAAAAATAATAATGTTGCATCTGGATATGACATGCAAATTTATGGTACTGTTTTATTTTGGTCATGTGATCAAAAACAAGCAAAATAGTATGTAGTTTCTGCAAGTGCAAACAGCATAATGAAATATTGAGATAGCTATGTTTTAGACTATGTTATAAATATTCGACTTCATTTATCTGAAGAATTACGAAGATGAGCTATTGGGCGAATAACAGTCCATAGTTAATAATTCTACGCAGCAAAGGGATTGAATGAGAACCCTTCTAAAACTCATAAACTATGAAAGGCCTTTCTAAAAACATAACCAATTTCTTGAAGGTACAAGCGAAGAACAACTACAATTATAAGTTCCTCAGTTGATCACTACTTGCAATTAAATGTAAGAAAGCCCATAATCTTTACCTATAGCCCATATAAATATTAGAAAAATTGCGATTACCAGAACAAAAAATAATAATTTATAATACAAATTATGCACTACGCAAAAAGAGTAATGTTATATTTGGATATGATATGCAAATTTACGGCACTGTTTTAATTTAATGTTGTTGGACATGAGCGCAAAAACAAGCAAAATAGAATGCAATTTCTGCAAATATAAACAGCGTAGTGAAATATTGAGATAGCTATATTTTAGACATAAACATTCGACATCATTTTTCTGAAGAATTACAATGGCAAGCTATTGGGCAAATAACAGTTCATAGTTAATAATTTTACGTAGCAAAGGGTCATGAGAGCCCTTCTAAAATTCATAAACTATTAAAGGCCATTTTAAGAACAGAACCAACTTCTTGAAGGTACAACCTAGGAATAGCTAGCATTATAAGTGTCGCAGTTGATCAGCACTTGCATTAACTGTAAGGAAGCACATAATCTTTACACCAGTCCATTTCAGTTAATATCTTCTAGCAGCCATTGAAAGGCTGGTGACCAGGTTAACTGTATGCAGAAGGTTACAATGAGGAAGGTTGTGCGCAAGACGTCGGCATTTCGTGTACTCCGCATAAGCGAGATGCAATGTTTTATATGTTTCCATTTTTGTATTCACGGTAAAAAAAAATATAGTTTCTCTTTGATATCTAATTTATAAAGCATGATTTGATTAATGTGTTTAACCAAAATTCATTCATTTCTAATGAATAGAAATTTCTCAATAACAATTTCTCTGACTTTTCCAAAATTTTTTAAATCAATGTTCATAAAAAAATAATAAAAATATTTTTTTTACAAAAAGTCTAATTAATGACGTAAGAATTTTGTTATTTATTACCTTTATAAAAATTAGAAACTAGTATTCTATACCCTAAAAATATTTTCCTAAAATTACAGATTCAATTAACAGAATTTTACATTAATTTCATTAGAGAAAATAATTTTACGCGATAGACTAAAAATTAAATGATTTATATACAATGGTCTTCATTCATAAAATATAATAAACCTTCTTTTTTGAAGGGAGACGTCTGAAATAAATTAATTTATGTCTTCATCAAGTGGATTTTCCATAATCGTTATATTAGCAGTTCTTATAAGGAAATTAATTCCTTCCTGAATAGAGAAAATACACACGGCATATTCTTGGATCGGGATAAGATAGGAAACAATTTCAGGAAATTAATACCTCCTGGGAAAGCTTTTCTCTTTATTCAAATGCTTGTAACTTTACACGGCTCAAATAACAATTCCGTTTAAGCTCTTAAGCCAAGACATTGAATTTTACCACAACAGTAAGTCGAAACTAATCCTGTAATGAGAAAGACCGATTCCTATTTACCAGAGAACTGGGCACAATAATGAATGGAACTTTGAAATCGGAGAAATTAGTAGAATTCCAAGAAAATAATATGTATTCTAGGGTATTTTAAAATACATCAATTATCAAGTCTTGATAATTTAATTTAATGCCTTTTTCACATTTCTTTAAAACAGAATAAAAGAGAATATCTCTAATAATTTTAATATGAATTGAAATAATTGTTTTACTAACACTTATTAATTATTATAGTGATACTAAATATGATTTACACTTAAAGTGGTTTAACATGAAATAAAAACTGCTGAGTAAATCAATTTACAAATTTAGTGTTTAATACTTTTCTATGCATACTAATGAAAAAAATCCTTACAAAAGTATGAACAATTCTTTTAAATGAATCTTGAGATAAAGAATAAGGAGATATCTTAAAATTGTATCTCCCATACAAGTTATCTTGATAACAATTACTGCGATTTATAATTCTGAGAAAAAAATTAATTAAAGATTCTCTACAACAAAAAATTTTTATTTATAAGAATTGAATATAATTTAACATTTGCTATTTAAGCCAAATATATTTGTCATGAAGAATGGCGCCTTTAAAGAGATTAAATTATTGAATAGAAAATAACAATATTTATATTATCCTGCATGCCTGACCGGGAAAAGAAAAAACTTAAATTTTGTATAGGTATCAGACATTGTTCATCAGAAATTAAATATGCATATTGTTTTACAGATATATTCTTATTAAGTAGGGTTATTCTTAAGTTTAAGTTCTTCCATGCCGATTGTTAAGTCATATTATAAAAGTTATATGAGTTATATTATAACTAATTTTGTTACTTTATCAGATAGTATTTTTTTAGTATAGAATAATTAGAACAATTTTAGAACAACCATAATTTATATAGCCTGATTCGAGGTCCTTGCTTAATAAATTTGCATAATTGTGGTAAACTGATTTTTCCGAAGAGCCTTATCAAATTAATTCCATTAAAAATTATATTCTTGAATGTTATAATTGTAATTTATAAAAAATGAATTAATTTAAAGTTAATGATAAATTAAAAGGTGAACAAAAAGTAAGATCCTAAATTTTTGTAAGTTATTCAACAATTTAGCTTAAAAGTTTTTTAAAGGTAATTTACATTTGTGGATAAACGACTAATCTCTCAAACCTTATGGTAATTTTTTGTAAAAAGTAGGAGTATTATGGATTTCGAGGACTTTTGTCTTTTCTTGCTACAAGTATTGCTTATTATGATAAAAATTTTAGTAATTTTCTTATCGTCTCATGAAAACAAATTAAATTTTGATATTAAATACATAATGGTGTAATGAGTTATTTCAATAAGTTAGAAGTATGCAATTTGGTCCCAGTTCATTAAAAGTTACCGTTAGGAAATAAGCTATAATTTTTTTTCGTATCAATCTAAGCATTTTTTGAAGTGATGCTCTATTTCCATTTTTTAAAAAGAACCCATATTTACCTACCCATCTTACCTTCAAGATCCCATACTTACCTACCCATCCTACCTTAAAGATCTTATACTTACCTACCTATCCTCCTTAAAGAATCCTTACTTGCCTACCCATCCTACCTTAAAGATCTCATGCTTACCTACCTATCCTGCTTTCAAGATCCCATACTTACCTATCCATCCTACTTTAAAGATCATATTTACCTACCCATCCTATCTTACAGATCTCATACTTACCAAGCCAACCGTCTTAATTTCAAGATCCCATACTTACCTACCCATCATATCAAGATCACATACTCACCAACCCATCATACCAAGATCTCATATTTATCTACCCATTCTACCTTCAAGATCCTATTCTTACTACCCATCTTACATTCAAGATCCCATACTTATCCACCCATCCTACATTAAAGACCCCATACTTACCTAAAAATCATGTGCAACCTTAGTGCCTATTTTTGAAATTTAACTTTTAATTTCAAATGAATAAAACTATAGTTACTTTATCATTATCATTCCTTATTTCGAGAAGGTATCATGAATGAATCATTTTATGAGGCAATTTTAATAATATGAAGCTCACTTCTACAAAGTATCCATGAAGTTCAATATTTAAGAAGTACAGACAATGAACAATTTCACTCAATATTTTAATACAAAACAATTAAAAAATTAAAATTAAATTTTTAAAGAATTGAAACCATCTTTGTGAAATTCCTCAATCAATTGCTTTTATACACTTAAATTGAGCAATATATATTACTACCTTAACCTGAATCAATCAACAAATCTTATCGTCGCTAAACTTTCCCGAAATCTATTGAATCCATGACAATACTTCAGAAATATGTGAACAAAGAATTAATTATTCATTGTACTAACTTTGTTAATTGGATAAGTCTGTCGTTAACTGCACTTGCCTCAAAGGAATCTTGGATCGTTCAAATTACTAATGCTCCTTAAAATGCTTATTTTCGAACATTTCTTTTCTACGAGAAGCTTCATTAAAATACGTATGGATGAATAAGTAGCTTATTAGAATTAAATTCATCTGCACGGAAATAATTCGAAATTTATATTAATTATCTCTTCGCATGAATGAGCCACGTCTTCTTCATTTTTATCTTGATATTGAGAAGGAAACGCTATTCTTTCAACGGTTGTTCTTTCTTCTAAACGTTATTTAAAATAATAATAAGAAAAATGATTAATGATTAGTTCAGAAAGTTTCACTCAAGGAAATTCCTTTTAGAGCTTCTTGAAATAATAGTTATTCTTTGGTAATTTTTCAAAAAT
Organism: Caerostris darwini; assembly: GCA_021605075.1. Taxonomy (NCBI): domain Eukaryota; kingdom Metazoa; phylum Arthropoda; class Arachnida; order Araneae; family Araneidae; genus Caerostris; species Caerostris darwini. Next base: position 167,566 of record BPLQ01014608.1, read on the forward strand.
TTAATGCGTAGTTCATTTATACTAAATTTGAAGAAAAAAGACACGTGATAGTTACTATCAGATTTAAAAGTTCAGATAATAGCCTATTTTGTTTCAATAAAATTTTAATTTTGTGCCAAACATTTTTGATAAATATCTCAATCAAAATTTTCTGCATTATTTAAAAATTAAATAGTGTAAAAAATGGAAATTTAAGACAGGCAGCTCACATATCAGTTGGAACATGAAAAAGAAAATCTTTTCTAATTCATTAGTTTCTTCTAAATTATGTATATACGCCAAAAAATAGTAAGTTGATGGATTTACTGAAAGATTCATTATTTTTCTTCAAATATTAATTCTGGAATTTTATTTTCTCATTAAAAAATTTTTAATGAGAAAAAATTGTTTTCAATTTTATAAAAATTTATTTAAAATTTTTTTGGTAGTCGCAGGTTAACTTTTAGTAGTGTGAACCTGTAGGAATTTTGGTAGGTGTACATAAAACCAACTTAACAAGCCTACGTACAACCTGCGTTACGTTCTATCTGGCTAAAACTTGTTACATTGTTGTTACAAAGATCAGTGAAACATGAATTAGATATATTTAGCTATATGGAATTTAAAATTACCAAGGTTAGTTGTAAATTGAGTAATTCTGAAATAGGAGAAGAAACATTGAAGGATAAATCTATTAAGGAAAAAAAATTTTGTGATAGCATTTGATGACTGCTTATACAATTTATTTCAAAATATTGTCTTAAGAGGAGGTTATTGAAATTGTGGATCTGTAGGAATTTTGGTAGACATACACAAACCCTACCTAACTAGCCTATGTGACAGAATGCTAATGTAAAACCTACGTTACCATTCTATCTGTCCAAACCTTATTACATCGCAGTTACAAAGATCAGTGAAACATGAATTAAATATATTTAAATATACATTAATCTGTCCAAACCTTATTACATCGCAGTTACAAAGATCAGTGAAACATGAATTAAATATATTTAAATATACATTAATACCAAGTATTACCGTAGACTGAGTAATTCTGAAATAGGCAAAAAAATATTGAAGGACAAGTCTATTGAGTTAAAAGATTTTTTGTGATAGCATTTGATGACTCCTTATACAATTTAATTCAAAATTTTGTCTTAAGAGGAGGTTATTAAAATATTTAAAAAGGCAATTGGTTTGTTTATTTTTTAAACGAAATATGTTTCGTTAAAATTGGAAACATAAAATGATATTGTAGCTAATTTAATAATCCTTCATGTATACAGCGTCTCCACCATTTTTTTAAAAAATCTAGTGCAAAACATTTTTTTCATCCGCGATAGTGATCCTGAAGAAAGCTTGGAGGTAACAATAAAAAGTTATGCTTCCAGAGTTCAAAATTAAAGACTGAAGTTTGTGCCTTTCTTCCGTCTTCCCGCTTTCGTGCTTTGAATCACGAAAAAAAAAAAAAAAATATCCAAAGAACGCATCTTAACAAAAAAAATAGAACGAAAAAGAACCGCTCGTTTACACGCTATAGCTTTAGAACGCCGTTTCCAAGTGTGTTCCTCAGAAGAATGGATGAAAACTGCCCGTGTGAAGAAGAAAATCACTAACACGTGAAAACTTTCGGAAAACTGTTCCATAAAGTAGGATGATAACTACGTTGAGAGACATACAAAGAGCCCCCTTCGAAGTTGAATCGCCGAATATTTCTTTTTTAAAAAGAATGTATGGGATTTGTTTCTTGCGCACGTTCAGACGTCATAGCCTTCTGTTTTGAGCTATGATTACTGTTTAGTTTCTCTGAGGTGGAAGGGAGAAGAAAGATTCTTGCCCTCAGGGGGGGTGTTCCAGAATTTGCTTTTCTCCCTCCTTCAGTGATTGTTTACTCTTCGAAAGGAATTTTTGTTCTTAGGAAGTCCCTTTTAGTTGTCGCTGTTATTTGGCTTAGTTAAAAGATTTTGAAATATTTAACAAAGGATTTTTCGGTGTTTTAAAGCTATATTTGGAGAAGTTGTTAATTGTGAGACTCCCCAATCTTATTGTGTCGGACATTTTTATTTTGGGAATTGATTCGAAGCAATTTCAGCACATTATCAAACACTAGTAAATTCGTGGTGTAAAAAGCGTAAAGTAAAGGCTTGTTCAGCATTTAAATAAATTAAAATGAACTCAATTAAATATTTTCTTTTATTTTGTTGAAAAATTGATTACACTTAATTGTTTTATATACTTTTTAAGAAATTAGTTCATCAATTTATAAAAAACATGAATTTATGCTTTATGAGTGCAAACTAGAAAAGTAAAAATATAATTTCTTTTGAAAAAATGCCTGTATTAAGTACTATTTTTTATTCTTTCTAAAAGTGGGTTGACCTGAAATATATATATATATATATATATATATATATATATATATATATATATAGATAGATAGATATATATATATATATATATATATATATAACTTAGGATCAGATTTTAAAAGAAAATACTCAAATTCAATTCTCAATTCAAAAGAAGTCAAATCCATAGATTATGTATAACATTTTGTAATCTTGGAGAAAACTTGGATCTTCATAAAAATTAATCTTCTAGTAGAAGATTAATTGGTATTTTAACTAATTTTAAAGACTAACTTAGACAAAAGCAATGAAAAAGAATATGTAATTAAATTTTTAAAGTGAATTTATTAGAATTTAAACAATATTATTATAATTTAATTAACTTAATTAAATTCTAATAATATTGTCTTGAAAGTCAATTTCGTGAATTATGTATAACATTTTGTAAACTCAGAGAAAACTTGGATCACAATTACAATGAATCTTTTTGTAAAAGCTTAATGTTGATTTTAAAGATTAACTGTGAGGTTTAACTAATTTTAAAGATTAATTTTGAAAAAATGAATGAAAGAGAATAGGTTATTTAATTTGTAAAATTAAATGAATGTATTTAGTATATGGTATAATTTAAAAATATATCACTAACTTTTAAAAATTATAATGATAATGCCATATTATTCGTCTAAAAGGATTCTTTTGTAAAAAATTTGTAAAAAATAATGTAATATTGCATTTTTAAATATAATTACATGATTTTATAAACTATAAAAAGTTAATTTATAATGTTTTTTAATTTGAAATTTTTAATTTTTTGATGCATATTTCAGTTAAAGGTTTTGTTAAAATTCAATAAATTACTTTTAAAAAAAATATTTATTTTCTCTGTATAGATGTACTGATGTCATTAGAAGAAATGTGGTTTCATAAATGCTTGTTTAAGCAAAAGAATTTTTATATTAAGCTGAAATTAAGAAACGACAATGCGTTATGATTTTCTGTTTATAGGTTTTACAAAGTAACTATAAAAATTTAGTTTTTCATAAGGTACGAATTTATTTTGTAATCTAATTTGTAATTATATTCATTTTTAATTTACTTTAAAGAATGAATTGTTTTGAACTGATGTCTTTTTTTAAGACTGATTAAAATTAAATATGGTTACTTAATAAAAAAACTTTCTTTACATCTTTAATAATTAGTTTATTCTCATTTGAAACATCTAAGAAAGTTTTATATCCAAACAAGTTACAAATCTATTCATACACACTTTAAATTGCATTATTAAGCAAGTCTTTAAAAGTGTTCTTTTTCTACAAGAATAATAAGCGTTAGATTAGAAAGAAATGAAAGTGTAGAAGTAGAAAAATAATGTTTAATTCAATTAGCATAATTAAATATTTTAATACAAGTATTATTTTTTGTTTTTAATTTAATAAGTTAGAAAAAAAGTATTATTTTCTAAACTTTTAAAAGGATAAACAACTAAAACATATCAGTATAATTTTTGAAAATTTAGTTAAGAAAATTGTAGAAAACTACTCTAAGCATGAATTCTTCATTAACAGTAGAATTTAATGAAGGTTTCTAAAAGAAAGAATTATTTATAAGAAGAAAAGTATGTATAATATTTCTTTAAAAAGAATTCCATTTTCTAATATTTATTATCTAATTTCTTTATTTAAAGAACATCAGAAGAAAAAAGAAAATATACTGTAGAGTATACCATGTGGATTTAAATTAAATTTCTTCGTATTTAATAATGCATTATTTTGGGATCTCTATTTTAAAAGACATTAAGCAGCAACATTCTTGAAGCTTTTAAACTTTCGTATGAAGCTATTTTTAAAACGTCCGTAGAAAATTTTAAAAGAAGGCATTCTTTTAAAAGAACAAACACTTTTAATAAATGACTGAAGCCATTCCTCTCTTTTTTTTATGCTTAATAATTTTGGAAAATAAAATAACCATTAATTTCAAGAACAAAATCTTTTTTTATGTGTCGCTTTTCCTGTACGAAAAAGAAGCAAAAACAAATAAGAGAAAGCAGAAAGAAAAAAAGAAGACAAAAAAAAAAAAATCCAACTCATTAATGTCATTACAAAATAGTAAAATTATAGCTAGGAAAACAAGTTTAATGATGTTCACTTAATAGAAGTAAAGAGGCTTATTACTCACCTTGCAACATGACATGATAATTTTACACCGCCTGAGTTAATCGAATGGGCTGGAGCATATACTTCTGAGATGGGCAAAGAAAGAAAAAAAAAAGTTTGCAGCAGCGAATGCTAAAAAAGGCAACTTCATTAGTCCTGACAGCGGGTCGTTAATTAAGTTAACGGCAATTTCTTCCACCTAAGTCTCAAGATACTTCTTTTACCTTAATGAAGAAAAAATTAATTAATTCTTGGCAGACAGTAGGCACGCAGACTTCAAAGGGACAACAATGAATTCCCGGTATCTATCTACTTGGTGCACAATTAGGATTCGTGCCAACATGAGACATCTCTCACGAAATAGTTTTAGGGAAAAGTCTATTTATAGTAGAAGTAGTTCTGGGTGTAATTATTAGGAGGACATGTCAAGTTTGAATGTATGTATGTAGTAGAAAATATTCATTTCAAAAGTAAAATTTTATTGCAAATGTACTAGAATAAACTACAGGCACTAAAAATATTATTTCATTTTCAAATGGATAATAAATAAAACACAAATACGAAACAATTTATTAGAATGAGACAGAAATGAATTAAAATTAAAAGGTATGACATTTCTATTTACAGTATTAACTCATCGGTAATAAAAATAAAATATCTAAACAGACAATAATGATTATTTCAAACATTATAGAAATATTTCCAATTCACTTTTGAGAAATACTACATCATAATAACATAATTTTCATTCAAAGCTTCAAAAGGAGAAAATTACCCCACTTCTTAATAATAATAAAAAAAGCAGATTGGAAAACATTCCATAATAAAATAAATGTCTGAAAGCGTTAGATATACTAGTAATTTTAATACAAAGAATATAAAGAAATGTACACCATTTAAAACATCACACATTTGATATTTAAATAATTAACTAGTTTTTTAATAAATTAGATAATTATTTTTTGCATTAAGGCAAGGCTGAAATTATGAATTAAAAATTGCGAATATTAACCAGCAAAACATCTATATTACATAATAAACATCGATATAAACATCTATATTAAACTGGGTATATTATATATTTTTATTCCTTTCAAAAAGTAAAACTATTTTATTGCAAATACAATCAAACAAACCATAAGCACAAAAAATATCATTTCCTTTTTAAATGGATAATAAATAAAACAGAAATACGAAGCAATTTATTATAATGAGACAGAAATGAATTAAAATTAAAAGGTATGACATTTATATTTACAATATTAACCCATCGAGAAATAAAATATAAAATATAAACAACAATAATGATGATTTCGAATATTATAGAAATATTTCCAATTCACTTTTGAGAAATACTACATCATAATAATATAATTTTCATTCAAAGCTTCAAGAGTAGAAAATTATCACGCATCTGAATAATAAAACAAAATAAATTGGAAAACACCCCATGATTAAAAAATGTTTGAAAGCTTTAGATATACTAGAAATTTTAATACAAAGAATAGTAAAGAAATTTACGCAATTTAAAATATTACATATTTGAGGTTTAAATAATTAATTAATTTTTTAATAAATTAAATAATGACTTTTGCATTAAGGCAAGGAAAAAATGGAATTAAGAATTTACAATATTAATCAACAACTGCATTATATAATTGAGTTAAATTTTGTATATTATATATTTTATTAAGAATTATACATTCAATGTAGTTCTTGAATATCATTCATATTTAAGAGTAAAACCCTTTTATTGCAAATACACTAGAATAAACAACAGACACTAAAAATATCATTTCATTTTAAAATGGGTAATAAATAAAACACGAAAACGAAGCAAGTTATTAGAATGAGACAGAATTTGACGGAAATGAATTAAAATTAAAAGGTGTGACATTTATATTTACAGTATTAACCCGTTGGGAATAAAAAAATATATATATAAACAACAATAATGATGATTTCGAACATTATAGAAATATTTTCAATTCAGGTTTGAGTAATATTATGTCATAAGAGAATTTTCATTCAAAACTTCAAAAGGAGAAAATTACCACATTTCTTAATAATAAAACAAAGCAAATTGGAAAACACTTCATAATAAAATAAATATCTGAAAGCATGAAATAAGCGAGAAATTTTAATACAAAGAATAGAATGAAATTTACACCATTTAAAACATTATACATTTAGCGTTTCAATGATGAATAACTAATTTGAATAAATAATAATTAACTAATTTGAATAAATAATAATTAACTAATTTAAATAATAATAATTAACTAAATAATGATTAACTAATGTAGATAATGACTTATTGCATTAAGGCAAGGCAGAAATTATGAATTAAAAATTGAGAATGTTAGCCAACATCTACATAATATAAATGAATTAAATTGTGTATACTATACATTTTATTAAGAATAATGCATTCAATGCAATTCTTCAATATTATTCATATTAAGTGCAATTATTAAGAATCATCATATCATAAATGTATTTATTGAACTTCATTGAATATTAATTATGATTTTCTACATCATTATTAAAATCAATTCAAACACTGCATTAAACGTTTATATTGCTTTATAATTCTTATTTCATTTCTTAGTTTTTTAACTCGTGGCCTTAGGTAATTTATTGAGCATTTTTTGCTTTTGTTCAATATGAAGAATTAGCAAACACAATATACTAATAAAATTATTGCATTTACAAGATCTTTTATGGCATTTAAATGATCAGTTTTTTAAAATCCTTAAAAAACATCAAAATTAAATGTTATATAAATAGCAATAACAATATACCAATTTCAATATCAATATATAAATTTCAATATCAATATATCAATTTCAATATCCATATATCAATTTCAATATCAATATGTCAATTTCAATATCATTATATCAATTTCAATGTCAATATATCAATTTAATACTCAGTATGAGTCATATTTAAAAGCTTATCACTCAAAGAATAAAGTTTTTCTCACAATGATCCATTTTGAGTATATACTGGGGAACCATTACATGCAAGGGAATTACAATTTCCATTCTGAACTGAGCTAAGAAATTGCTTTAATCCCCAACTGTCCAAGAAATTATCATCCACAGATTTTTCAAATTTTTCAACTAACTTATTAACAAATGGTGAAATTTCAGTACGAGATCTAGCCCTTTGACACAAGAATTTCTGTAAACATTTAGGATCTTCGATGCTTCTAACAAAATACTTATTGAATATATCCAAGATTTTCTCAACATGAAGAATATTATCTCCATCAAGACTTCTTGCAAATCCACTTGCAATAGTTGATGTAACAGATGGCAACATGCCGGCACCAAGTGTTTTGAGAACTTGAAGGACGCTCATTTCGGCAAAGAAAGCAATAGGTACAATAGCAACGGTCAATATAAATTTAGGATTCACGAGTAGCTTTTTAATGTAAGACCAAAAGCTAGGTCTTTCTGCCATTTCAGTTTCGATTTTTTCTAATTCAGAAAGAATTTTCATACCTTTGGTATTTCTATCCTTTGCTGATTTTGATTCCTCGCTTGACATAAATCCATTGTGTTGATCGTTGTCATCAAAAGGAATCTCTTCAACATAGTAGTTCAGTTTCATTGTTTCTTCATTAGGCACATAAAATCCACCTGGACTAAATGAATATTTATCGTCGATATCACTATCAGAAACAGAATCATCTGAAAGTGAAATATCCATCTTACTGTTCTTGTTATTTGAGTTATAAGTACGCCATGAATCTTGATTGCCCATAAGTCCAGATCTTCCACGAATTTCCCTTGTGATATTCACGTCATTTCTTGTATCAGCAAAAGAAAATGATGCAGTACAAATTAAGAAGAAAACGAACCAGTTCATCTTTGTGCAAGGAGCCATTTTAAACTGTAATGCAAACGAATTTTCACTTTGAAGTTTGAGAATGAATAGATACTATGATGTATGAGAGTTAAAGCTGTTTGTTTGTGTCTTTAACTTATGCTGAGGTTTTATATGAAAGGTGTTGTAGGAAACGCCTTTAGTTATTATGTAATGTCAATACAAAATATGCGAGTAGTGGTATTGAAGGAATTTTAGAAAACAACTTTACATGAAGTGATTGTGCTATTTTATGCATCGCATTACTTAAAATTGTGATGCTGAATAATTAACTGTGTCATGAATGAGGCGTTAGATATGAAAAGAATCTGAATAATATTGCAGTAAAATACTTTCTTTTTAAGTACACGCAAGAGCACACACGAATTTAAATTTTTCCTAAATAACAAAACTTTCTATAACGTTTGTTGCATAAATTTTTCAAATAAAAATACAAGCAAAGAATCGCAGAAGCTTGACTTATAATTTAAAATTGTAATTGAACTAGGTAATTAATTTTTTTTCTATAATTAATCTATGATAAAAAAAAGTCTTTTGAAATATAAAACGTGTCGCATTTTAAAACTCATGTAAGGATATTATGTGTGAAAATTATTTAAAAATTGATTAAATTAATGCGTCACTATTTAAAAAAGATGACAGAAAAAATTAAATGCAATTACTAGACATTTTAATACAAAATATATGAAGAAATTCATAGCTTTTAAAACATTACACAGACTTCTGATTACGGGTGATCCATCACAACAAATGCCCATTTCCCTCCATCCATGAGTAGATTACTCATGGGATAACCATCCCTCACTACAGGACACCTAGGATTAGCACAACACGTACAAAACATCACACATTTCATGTCGACATATTGAATTAATTTTTTAATGCATTAGATAATTATTTTCTTCATTAAAACAAGTAGCCTCTACATTAAAGTAATATTGAATTAATTTATGTATGAATATGGTTTATGAATGTATATTTTTGTATTACTAAAATAATAAAAATTATCATTTTATGATAATTAAAATTAATTAGAATTTGTAATTAACTTAATTATTTATTTGTATAGTCAATTCTATATTCTATTTTTATAAAAGATTCTATTTATATTATTGTCCAGCTAATTAATTTAAAATTCGTTACCTTTACTTTAATATCAATCTTCTGACGGAATACCTTTTACAAAGAAAGAGACTATAATTAAATTTACGTACTTTTTAAAGTTATTTAATAAATATGAAATATTATATTTATTCATAAAATTTTATATAAAGGTATGCATTTATCAGAAATTTTAATACTTTTATAAAATAGTAGACCTGTTAGGAAGGAATATTAACGCACTTAAGTAATATATAAGTGGATATTATGGTTAGAAAAATATGATCATGGGCTACTTTTGAGTTAAAAAACCCATAATAATTCATTTTTGTAATCAGTTATAAAATATTGATTTGATTAAATAAATATTTTTATTGCTGCAATATTTTTAATCACTTATAAGAAAAATGAACTTTTATCTGTAAACCATATATAAAAAAATGAAAATTTGGTCTAATTAAGACTAACAACATAAGATATATTATAACTTTAAAATACATGGTACTTACCAAATTATTATATGTACAATATATTAAAATAATAATATTGAACTTACAGAATTTGAATACGTAATTTACAATCAATATTTTATCAATGCTTAATGGAAGTGTTGCAATTGTTTAGAAAAGAGCAAATTACCTAAAATAATTAATTATTATTATTATTATTTTTTTTTTTGTAAAATATCTAAAAGTATCTTATATAGCCATTTAATGGAAATTTTGATGCATAATGTATCTTTTATAAAAAGTATTTTGTGAATTAAAAAAGGAATTAAAAAATTATAAAAATTTCAAACATGAGAAACATTATGTGATCTCTAAAATAAGAAGGAAATACAACAAATACAATTTAAGTGATTTTGAGATCATGCTAAGAATCAAATTTTTAAATTTATTATTAAATATAATCACTTAATCTAGCTTCAATTAGAAAATATTAGTGGCAAAAATATACAGAGTAATATGAAAAATAATTCATTTCTTTTCGTTATCAGTCAGGTATATACTGTCTAATCGCCTATAAAAATATAATAAATATTCATAAATAATACTATTATGTAATAAAATATTTTGTTATTTAGATAACATATTCCAGGAAGTAGAATTACATCTAAGTACCTATAAACGGGAATAAAATGGAAATAAAACTGTGGAAATCTGTGTATTTATATCTTTAATATAAATTTCAAAATGTAATGTAAGTTTTAATATGTAAGTTTAAAAATAACTACGAATTATTGAAATGTCAACAAGGTATAGCTATACTATATAATTAAATCTTCCATTATACACTGTATAAATATTTTCAATAAGAAGCATATAAACAGAGAATTTAGTTCAAAAAAATAAATAAGCGTCGATTTATTTATTTTTAATAAATAGTAGTCTGCTTAAAAAAAAGAAGTCCAATTTAAATTTTATAATGATACACATTCAAATGTAATTTTCAGAATTTTTATTTTTTATTCAAAATGTTTGCTTCTGTAGTAAGAAGATGATGAATTTTTGTATTTTACAGATTTCAGAAAGAAAAAACTTGATGGCATAATTTTGTTCCAAATTACTTTTAGTTTCTTTACAGAAATAATAAAAAAAAAAAACAACCCTCAATGAATTAAAAAAACTCTTCATGTAAGAATTAAAATAATCTTTTTTTAAATAAATGCACATTTTTATGTATTGCCTACAATTCATGAAGAGATTTAAATTTAAATCTCTTTCAAAGATGTGGACGTATAATATTTGAAAAAGGAAATTAAAATTTTTATTGGAAGCGAAAAATAATCTGAAGTCTGCTTCTTGAACCAAATTGTAAATAAGAGATCAAGAATTTCAAAGCAAAAGAAAGTAAATACTACATAATAATCATTTTTTTTGGATTAATATTAATTTGTTCTAAATTTTGGTTGTAATAGAAATGGAGTAGTACTACAAAATATGATAAGATTTGATTTTTTTTAAAGATTTAAATTAGTTTTTTTAATGTATCGTAATTTTTCGGATTCATTTCTTTCGAAAAGAAGATATTAAAAGAAACATGTAATTTGAATTAAAATAAATAAAATTATATGAATCTCCTGGTTTTATTTTTTATCTCTTATTTCTTGTTTTATGTTTGTGAATAACAATTTAAATGGGTTATATTTATTAATAAATAAATAAAATAGTAAGATGATTTATTATTTTGCTAAAATAATGTGAAAACATAATACGTTTTTAAACATTTTTATGCCGTACATTATAAATTTAAAAACACAAAAATAAATTATTAAGATATCATTTTATGTTAAATAGTTCAATTGAATTCTAATTGAATTTTGTAAGATTATAAATTGAATATTTCACAAAAATAGGCTTAAGCGCACAAAACGGAATACATATTTATTAACTCAATGAAATATATGATAGACAATACACTTTTGAAATTTGAAAAAATGAATTTAATTAAAAAATATAAAATAGCAAGACTATCTGCAATATGAAAAGGTACATTTTATTATTATTGAAAAAAAATTAAAAATTTATATATATTGCATATTTATTAGTTCACAATATTATTTAACCAATCTTTAAACAGTCTTATTCTAACCTTATTGAAATTTTCTAATTAAAGCATTCAAAATCCCCATCACGATTCAGAAATGATTCGTTCACCGATTTTAAAAATTTTAAAATAACAAGACAATCTGCATTATAAAAAGGTACATTTAATTATTATTGAAAAAAACTCTGTTATTTACTGCAAATTTATTAATTCATAATCTTATTTAAGCAATCTTTAAACAGTCTTATTCTGCCCTCATTCAAGCTTTTATTTAATGCATCAAAATCCCCATCACGATTCAGAAAATGATTTGTTCTCCGATTAAAAAAATGTAAAATAATAAGACTATCTACAATACAAAAAGGTACATTTAATTATTAATGAAAGAATTAAAAACTGTTATTTATTCCATATATTAATTCACAGTCTTTTTTAACCAATCTATAAACAGTCTTATTCTGCCCTCATTCAAGTTTTATTAAAGCATTCAAAATCCACATCACGATTCAGAAAATGATTCGTTCTATGATTCAAAAAAATGTAAAATAACAACAAATATAAAATACCAAGAAATAATTGTAAAATAAAAAGACCAATATAAAAAGATACATTTAACTATTATTGAAAAAATTAATACCTGCTATTTGTTGCATATTTATTAATTCACAACCTTATTCTTATTTAACAAATCTTTAAACAGTCTTATTCTGCCCTCATGCAAGCTTTTATTTAAAGCAATCAAAAACCCCATCACGATTCAGAAAATGATTTGTTCTCCGATTAAAAAAAAATGTAAAATAATAAGACTATCTACAATACAAAAAGGTACATTTAATTATTAATGAAAGAATTAAAAACTGTTATTTATTCCATATATTAATTCACAGTCTTTTTTAACCAATCTATAAACAGTCTTATTCTGCCCTCATTCAAGCTTTATTAAAGCATTCAAAATCCACATCACGATTCAGAAAATGATTCGTTCTATGATTCAAAAAAATGTAAAATAACAACAAATATAAAATACCAAGAAAACAAATTTTAATTAAAAAATGTAAAACAACAAGACTATATGCAATATAAAAAGATACATTTAATTATCATAGAAAAAAATTAAAAACTGTTATTTATCGCATATTTATTAATTCACAACCTTATCTAACCAATCTTTAAACAGTCTCATTCTGAACTTTACTCGAGCTTTCTAATTAAAGAATTCAAAATCCCCAACACGATTCAGAAAAACGATTCGTTCTACGACAAAAAATGTAAAATATCATGAAAAAAATTTAATTTAAAAAATTTAAAATAACAAGACAATCAGCAAGATAAAAATGCACATTTAATAATTATTGAAAAAAATTAAAAACTGTTATTTATTGCATATTTATTAATTCACAACCTTATTAAGCAAATCTTTAAGCCTTCTCATTCTGAACTTTACTCAAGCTTTCTAATTAAAGCATTCAAAATCCCCAACACGATTCAGAAAATGATTCGTTCTCCGATTTTCAACTCATTACTTCTAAAACACAAAATGAACGCAGAACATAAATGAAAGTGAATATATTTGATGGACCTTTGATATTAAATGACATTAAGGATAATGATTTCCCCATTTCTAGTCCATTCCACTGCGTTTGAAATGCCTCTCCCCCTCCACCAAATACATTTATTATGATTTATTTTCCGAGACATTAGAATAAAACTATGCCCACTTGCATCAGAACATTCCAATTAAATCTAGTTTCAATTTATTTTGGTGTCGTCGATCAGGAACGGTATCATTATGGCATCTATTTTATTTTGGGTATCCATAAAATCGTTCTGTCGCAAACCATTTCTGAATCTAATGGCGGCAATCTTTTTTTTTAAAGGCTTTCGTGTATATGTAACCATAAAAGAAAATGGTTGCACTTAAAAGATGCTCATCAAGGATCCTTATTTTGGAGTTTAATGATCGTGTGCTGTATAAAGTAATAAAAAATAAATGTAGTGATTTTTTTTTGTGAAGGAAGCTTCAGTTTTTAATTTTGTTAAACATTTTTGTCGATGAACGATTCATTTAATGTGTCACTAAGCATTTCAGTTCTAATATGATTGAGAATGACATATTTTAGAATATCGTAACGAATAATATCGTAATATCGAACATTTTATTGCAAATAAAATCATTTGATGTGTTAGAAGATTTGAAACTTTATGAACGTTTTAGAAATGTGACATAAAATAAATATTATAGGTATTAATGCATTAGGATAGGTTACTAACAGCCTATCAAAAACTTAATAATGTCCCCGTTTGGCACAAATTAATTGATGAATTTTACACAATTTGCAATTATTGTTATGATGTCCACGTTTCGTAAATTGCATTTCAATTTTGATAAATTAGTTTATAAAAAATATTTCAAGGACGGGACCATACTTTCTAGCTAATTGAAATTTTTGAACAGTTAAATTATCTGGCACAAAATAAATATTGTAGGTATTAATGTATTATGGTAAGCTTCTAATAGATATAACCTAGTAACAATGTTTGGCAAGTTTGCAAATTAATCGATGAATTTTTCACAATTTTCAGTTAATGCTATTATGCCCACGTTAAAATCAGATTTATTAATAATATTTGGCAAGTTAGCAAATTAATTGAAGAGTTTTTCACAATTTTTAATTAAGGTAATTATGTCCACGTTTCGCAAATTATATTTCAAATTTGATAAATTAGTTTATAAAACGTATTTGAATTTGTCACAATTTTCAGTTAATGCTATTATGTCCACGTTTCTCAATTATGCATTTAATTTACATTTCAAATTTGATAAATTAGTTTATGAAATGTATTTCAATGACAGAACCATACTTTGTAGCTAATGTAGAGTTAAATAGATTCATTTGTTAGATAATCTATTGTTTTCAACCATTTGAAAATTATTAAAATTAGTGTGCTTTATAAATCAAACATTTTATTGTGACACATCACCAGTAGTATTAAAAGTCTAAAGCATATAAACAAAAAATTAATAATTTAGAATGAATTTTGAATCGTGTACATTTATAATTATATACATTTAATTAATGTCACTTTTTTGAGTTGACAGAAAATATAGGGATTATTATTGAGACATATTTAACATTATATTACAAATTATTAAAATCTGAGAAAAAATGTGTCAAAAATTCTAGAAAACAAACTTATTTAAGTTAAAAGTGTTCTACATAACAATGTATACCATGTTTAACAATTCCATAATCTATTAAATTATTCATAAATTTTGTTCATACATTTTAGATATATTAATAAAATATGTTTATACAAATGTATATACAATATATAAATAATTGTATATACATTTTAGATTGTGGCTTGAGCATAGTTCCTGTAATAATGCAAAAATCGGCATCAAATGTTAAACATTGCTTTATGAAGCATAGTGAACTATTACCATTTTTAATATACGGTTTGAAATTATGTTAAACTCTTTAATAATATTATATTATTAAATTATATTATATTAAATTAAAAAATATTATATTAAATTATTTAAAACTAAAGCGCTACACAACTTTTAAAAATATTATTTCTTTTATTTTATGTTTTATTCTTGAATTGTGTTTTTTTTTTTAATTTCAAATCCTTATATTCATCTGCTACATTATTCAATTGATACAACTTTAAAAACACTCAAGCGGTATTCTTTGGTGAAGCATATGTTCTATACCTTCATCCTCAGCACTTAGACCAACAGTCCCTCCTCTTTTTCTGCTGAATGGTAAAAGATACTAAAGAATACAATTACTATTCCAATAGTCGATGGGCATTCACACAGACAGTGCACAATCGGACAATCCCCCCTCACCCCCAGCTGAAGAGAGAGAGAGGGGGTGGTCGGCCCCTAGTGAGCACTTAGGGCACGTGATGGCGTCCCAATCAATCAGGAGGGGTCAGTGATTGCCCCGGTGCGTGACAAGAAGCAAGAATCGCCGCCCTTGCAAGACGCTTGTTCCCTTTTGCCTGCGATTCGAAAAGGATTCCAAATGGTAAAACGGATGCAAGGCTGAAATCATAGTTTGTGTAGTCTTTGGGTATTTGTCTTTCACGCGACGATGGTGTCGAAGAAGATTTAGCAGAAATGTGATTATGTTAATGGTTTAAATGCACTGCGTATGATGGTGGTTAAATGCATTGCGTATGATGGTCGTTAAATGCATTGTGTATGATGGTGGTTTAATACATTGTGCATGGTGGTAGTTAAATACGTGTATGATAAATACTTTGTGTATGATGGTGATTAAATACATTGTGAATGATGGTGGTTAAATACATTGTGTATGATGTTGGTTAAATTGATTGGGTATGATGATGGTTAAATGCATTGTGTATGGTGGTAGTTAAATACGTGTGTGATAAATACTTTGTGTATGATGGTGATTAAATACATTGTGTGTGATGGTGGTTATATGAATTGTGTATGATGGTGGTTAAATGTATTTTGTATGATGGTGGTTAAATACATTGTACATGATGGTGGTTTAATACATTGTGTATGATGGTGGTTGAATTCATAATGTATGACAGTGGTTGAATACATAGTGTATTATTGTGGTTTAATAGATTGTGTATGATGGTGGTTTAATACATTGTGTATGATGGTTTATAAATCTAATTTAATCTGCCACTCTTTGTATAGAAGCAATAATTGCTTGACTTAATTATCAAATAACAAGATCGGTGGAAGTAAATTTACAATGATTATTTATTGTATTTGGATGCTATGCCCTTTAACCTAAGTCGTTCATCACTAGCAAGGCAGATATGTAGTTGATAATCCTTTACCTGGTTGAACCACACAGAGCCTACATTTGAATGAACATTTTGCCAATATATTTTTGAACTTTTTCATTCCATAAGTATTATTTCTGTTATTCAGATCAAGGCCACAATTTGATTTACAACAACTGTATTAAATCCTAAAACTGAATATGCAGTAGTCAACAGCAACATAAATCAAATTTAGAAAAATATTTGTTTTTAAAACTAATACATCAGAGCATAGAACTTTTCTAAATAGTTAAGTTCGAAGTTTTCCTATTTCGAATAATCTAGTTCTTATATAAAATTTATTTACTTTTATTGTTTCAGTTGGTTTTTTTTTTAACCAATGACGACCTGCAAACAAGGTAAATTTTCCTTCACTGAATCACAAGTATAAAAAAATTCAATTACAATGGATCATTTCAACTGAAAAATCCACCTTGTTTTCCAAATTAATCCTACCTACCTTCAGAGAGAAAAATAACAACCATAGTTCGAAAATCAGAAGCTTTGTTGATTGTACGTTATTTTCTTTATCCGTCTGAGCGAATGTCAGAAGCCCAATCAGACAAAATTCTTCGGATTTTTCGGGAATGGTAAAAAGAAAATACTACACATAGCATAGAAAGTTTCGCTCACTGCGGTTGCAGAATCAGCAAAAGTATTTACGCAAACAGAAATCAGAGCGGAGAAGGGCAAAGAACGAGCAAAGAGTTGCAGACTTGAGTCAATACACATTCTTTGCGTTTTCGCTGCTCTTGCAAGTCAAAGAGGAACTGGCTGTAGTGGAATTCTTCCGAGTAATACCTAACAAGCTGCTTAAAAAAAATCTGTGTGTTGAAAGAGGCCAGAATTTTTTATATACAAATTTTTTTTTGTTCCTTTTCTTTAAAATAGATTTTGAAATTCGGAAGAAAAAGTTATTCTACATTTACTTTATTTCAATAAAATGGGAAACTTTGTAATTTGCTAAAGACTATTTTTGGCATATGATAAAAATTTCAGCTTTTATCTTTAATTTAAATTTATTAAATATTTTCCCCATTTTTATAGCATTAAATTAGATGTACATATCTTTCATAAAGTATTGAAAAAAAAAATTTTTTTTTTTAAATTAAACAAAAAAATTATATCATTAATTATTTTAACTATAAAATCATTTATTTTTTTATTTTTTGTTTTTTTCTGTAAATATTCAACCCATTTTTCAAAATTTTTCAGGAATAATTATTTTTATGGGGCCTGATGGCCGAGTGCCTAGCGCTCTGGTCTAATACGACTGACTAATCCTGGTCCTGGTCTAATACGATTGTAGAGCATTGGATGTATGGCTGACAACCCTACATTATCAAAAGACATTATCAAATTTATAAAAATATTGGTTATTAAAACTAAGACATCAGAGTGTAGAACTTTTCCTAATTCGAATGATCTAGTTGTTATATGAAATTTATTTTATTTTATTGTTTCAGTTGATTTTTTAAAATCAATCACGACATGCAAACAAGGTAAATTTTCCTTCACTGAATAACAGACATAAAAAAAAATTCAATTACAATGGATCATTTCAAGTGAAAAATCCAACTTGTTCTCCAAATTATTCCTACCTACCTTCACAGCGAAAAGAAAAAAAAACCATAGTTCGAAAATCAGAAGCTTTGTTGATTGTACGTTATTTTCTTTATCCGTCTGAGCGAATGTCAGACGCCCAATCAGACAAAATTCTTCGGATTTTTCGAGAATGGTAAAAAGAAAATACTACACATAGCATAGAAAGTTTCGCTCAGTGCGATTGCAGAATCAGCAAAAGTATTTACCCAAACAGAAATCAGAGCGGAGAAGGGAAAAGAACGAACAAAGAGTTGTAGACATGAGTCAATACACATTCTATGCGTTTTCGCTGCTCTTGCATGTCAAAGAGGAACTGGCTGTAGTGGAATTCTTCGAGTAATACCTAACAAGCTGCTTAAAAAAATCTGCGTGCTGAAAGAGACCAGAATTTTTTTATATACAGATTTTTTTTCTCCTTTTTCTTTAAAATTGATTCTGAAATTCAAAAGAAAAAGTTATTCTTCTACATTTACTTTGTTTCAAAAAATGAGAAACTTTGCAGTTTGTTAAAAACGTTTTTGATGCATGATAAAAATTGCACATTCTATATATTTTTCAAAATTATTAAATATTTTCCACAGTTTTAAAGCATTAAATTGGAAGTACATATCTTTCATGACGTATTGAAAAAAAATTGTGTTTTTTATTAAAATTAAAAAAAAACACAATTATATCATTAATTTTTTAACTGTCAAATCAATCATTATTTTTATTTTTTGTTACATTTACTTTAAATATTCAAACAATTTTTCAGAATTTTCCATGAATAATTATTTTTATGGGGCCTGATGGCCGAGTGACTAGCGCTCTGGTCAAATACGACTTTACTAATCCTGGTCCTGTACTTGTCCTGGTCCTGTACTAGTCCTGGTCCTGTACTAGTCCTGGTCTAATATGATTGTGAAGCATTCGAAGTATGGCTGACAACCCTACCCCGCAAAAAAGACATTATCAAATTTATGAAAAGACTACATACATCAAATTAAAAAAAATATTGGTTTTTAAAACTAAGACATCAGAGCATAGAACTTTCCTAATTCGAATAATCTAGTTGTTATATAAAATTTATTTACTTCTATTGTTTCAGTTGATTTTTTTTAACCAAAGACGACATGCAAACACGGTAAATTTTCCTTCCCTGAATCGCAAGAATAAGAAAAAATTCAATTACAATGGATCATTTCAACTAAAAAATCCAACTTGTTTTCCAATTTAATCCTACCTACCTTCAGAGCGAAAAAAAAAAAAACCATAGTTAGAAAATCAGAAGCTTTGTTGATTGTACGTTATTTTCTTTATCCGTCTGAGCGAATGCCAGAGGCCCAATCAGACAAAATTCTTCGGATTTTTCGGGAATGGTAAAAAGAAAATACTGCACATAGCATAGAAAGTTTCGCTCAGTGCGGTTGCAGAATCAGCAAAAGTATTTACCCAAACAGAAATCAGAGCGGAGAAGGGAAAAGAACGAACAAAGTGTTGTAGACATGAGTCAATACACATTCTATGCGTTTTCGCTGCTCTTGCATGTCAAAGAGGAACTGGCTGTAGTGGAATACTTCCGAGTAATACCTAACAAGCTGCTTAAAAAAATCTGTGTGCTGATTTTTTTTTCTTCTTTTCTTTAAAATTGATTTTGAAATTCGGAAGAAAAAGTTATTCTTCTACATTTACTTTGTTTCAAAAAATGGAAAACTTTGTAAGTTGTAAAAGATTTTTTTTTTTTTGTATATGATCAAAATTGCATCTTTTCTAGTTGATTTAAAGTTATTAAGTATCTTCCTTTTTTTTAAACCATTAAATTAGAAGTTCATATCTTTCATAAAGTATCAAAAAAACAGTGGGTTTCTTATTAAAATTAAACAAAACAACTATATCATTGATTCTTTTAACTGTCAATTCATTTATTTTTTGTTTCTTTTACTGTAAATATTCAACCAAGTTTTCAGAATTTTCCATGAATAATAATTTTTATGGGGCCTGATGGCCGAATGACTAGCTATCTGGTCTAATAAGACTGTACTAATCCTGTCATGGATTAGTCCGGGTCTAATACGATTGTAGAGCATTGAACGTATGGCTGACAATGCTACCCCGCAAAAAAGGCAATATCAAATTTATGAAAAGCCTACATACATCAAATTTATAAAAATATTGGTTTTTAAAACTAAGGCATCAGAACTGCATAAAACTTCTCCTGGTTCGAATAATCTAGTTGTTATACAAAATTTATTTACTGTTATTGTTTCAGTTAATTTTTTTGAACCAATGACGACATGCAAATACGGTAAATTTTCCTTCACTGAATCACGTGCATAAAAAAATTCAATTATAATGGATCATTTCAACTGAAAAATCCAACTTGTTTTCCAAATTATTCCTACCTACCTTCCAAGAGAAAAAAACATAGTTCAGAAATCAGAAGCTTTGTTGATTGTACATTATTTTCTTTATCCGTCTGAGCGAATGTCAGAGGCCCAATCAGACAAAATTCTTCGGATTTTTCGGGAATGGTAAAAAGAAAATACTGCACATAGCATAGAAAGTTTCGCTCAGTGCGGTTGCAGAATCAGCAAAAGTATTTACGCAAACAGAAATCAGAACGAAGAAGAAGGAAAAGAACGAACAAAGAGTTGTAGACTTCAGTCAATACACATTCTATGCGTTTTCGCTGCTCTTGCATGTCAAAGAGGAACTGGCTGTAGTGGAATTCTTCCGATTAATACCTAACAAGCTGCTTAAAAAAATCTGTGTGCTGAAAGAGGCCAGGATTTTTTTATATATAGAATTTTTTTCTTCTTCTTTTTCTTTAAAATTGATTTTGAAATTCGGAAGAAAAAGTTATTTTTCTACATTTACTTTGTTTCAAAAAATGGGAAACTATGTAATTTGGTAAAGACTTTTTTTTGGTGTATGATAAAAATTGCTGCTTTTATCTTTAATTTAAAATTATTAAATATATTGCACATTTTTTAAAGAATTAAATTAGAAGTTTTGTATATAATAAAACGAAAGTAGTTGCTTTAAGTTTTTGAAAACTTTTATAGTTTCTGTATTATTTCAAATCTTTCATGAAGTATTGAAAAAAAATTTTTTTCCTTAAAGTTAAAAAAAACAATTAAGACATTAATTGTTTTAACTATCAAATTATTGTTTTTTTTCTTTATTTCTTCTATTGTAATTATTCGATCAATTTTTCATGAATAATTATTTTTATGACGCCTGATGGCCGAGTGACTAGCGTTATGATCTAATACGACTGTACTAGTCCTGGTCCTGTACCACTCCTAGTCCTAGTCTAATACGACTGTAAAGCATTGGACATAGAGCTGACAACCCTACCCCGTAAAAAAGACAACAGTTCCAGTCTTGAAATCTGCCAAAATTCAGAATAGTTGTCATAGAAAATATATTTACTTTTATTGTTAGAGTTGATTTTTTTTTAACCAATGACGACATGCAAGCAAGGTAAATTATCCTTCACTGAATCAGAGGAATAAAAAAAAATTCAATTACAATGGATCATTTCAACTGAAAAATTCAAGTTGTTTTCCAAATTATTCCTTACCTACCTTCGGAGAGAGAAAAAAACAAAGTTCAAAAATCAGAAGCTTTGTTGATTGTACGTTATTTTCTTTATCTGTCTGAGTGAATGTCAGAGGCCCAATCAGATAAAATTCTTGGGGTTTTTCGGGAATCGTAAGAAAGAAAATACTACACATAGCATAGAAAGTTTCGCTTCGTGCGGTTGCAGAATCTGCAAAAGTATTTACGCAAACTCAAATCAGAGCAGAGAAGAAGGAAAAGAACGAACAAAGAGTTGTAGACTTGAGTCAATACACATTCTATGCGTTTTCGCTGCTCTTGCATGTCAAAGAGGAACTGGCTGTAGTGGAATTCTTCTAAGTCATACCTAACAAGCTGCTTAAAAAAACCTGTGTGCTGAAAGAGGGCAGAATTTTTTTATATACAGCGACTTTTGTTTAAACTTTTTCTGTAAAATTGATTTCGAAATTCAAATGAAAAAGTTATTCTACATTTACTTTGTTTCAAAAATTGGGAAACTTAGTAATTTGGTAAGAACTTATTTGGTGTATGGTAAAAATTGCAGCTTTTATTTTTAATTTAAAAATTTACATATCTTCCACATATTTAAAGCATTAAATTTGAAGTTTTGTTTATAATAAAATGAAAGTATTTGCTTTAAAGTTTTGAAAATTTTTATAATTTATCTGTATTATTACATATCTTTCACAATATATTGAAAAAATTGGGGGTTTTATTAAAGTTAAACAAAACAATTAAAATATTAATTGTTTAAACTATCAAATTAGTGGTTTTTTAATTCTTTGTTCAACCAGTTTAATTATTCAACCAATTTTTCATGAATAATTATTTTTATGGAGCCTGATAGCCGAGGGACTAGAGCTCTGGTCTAAGACGACTGTACTAGTCCTGATCCTGATCCAGAATAAGTCCTAGTCTAATACGACTGTAAAGCATAGGACATTGAACTAGCAACCCTACCCCGTAACAAAAAAAAACCACCTTCTGTCTTGAAATCTGTCAGCATTCAGACTAGTTGTTATAGAAAATATATTTACTTTTATTGTTACAGTTAATTTTTATAAACAGATGACAACATGAAAACAAGGTAAATTTTTTCTTCACTGAATCACATGCTTAAAAAAGTTCAATTACAATGGATCATTTCAACTGAAAAATCCAACTTGTTTTCCAAATTATTCCTACCTACCTTCAGAGCGGAAAAAAAACAACCATAGTTCGAAAATCAGAAGCTTTGTTGATTGTACGTTATTTTCTTTATCCGTCTGAGCGAATGTCAAAAGCCCAATCAGACAAAATTCTTCGGATTTTTCGGGAATGGTAAAAAGAAAATACTACACATACACAGAAAGTTTCGCTCAGTGCGGTTGCAGAATCAGCAAAAGTATTTACGCAAACAGAAATCAGAACGGAGAAGAAGGAAAAGAACGAACAAAGAGTTGTAGACTTGAGTCAATACACATTCTGTGCGTTTTCGCTGCTCTTGCATGTCAAAGAGGAACTGGCTGTAGTGGAATTCTTCCGAGTAATACCTAACAAGCTGCTTAAAAAAATCTGTGTGCTGAAAGAGGCCAGAATTTGTTTGTATGCATAGTTTTTCTTCTTCTTTTTCTTTAAAATTGATTTTGAAATTCAGGAGAAAAAGTTGTTCTTCTACATTTACTTTGTTTCAAAAAATGGGAAACTGTGTAATTTGGTAAATAATTTTTTTTGGTATATGATAAAAATTGCAGCTTTTATTTTTATTTGAAAATTATTAACTTTCTTCCCCATTTTTAATGCATTAGATTAGAAGTTCATATCTTTCATAAGGTATTGAAAAAATTACGTTTTTATAAAAATCTAATAAAACAATTAAAACATTAATTGTTTTAACTATCAATTTATTAATTTTTTTTATTCTTTGTTTCTTTTATTGTAATTATTCAACCAATTTTTCAGAATTTTTCATGAATAATTATTTTTATGTAGCCTGACGACCGAGTGACTGGCGCTCTGGTCTAATACGACTGTACTAGTCCTGGTCCTGTACTGTACTAGTCCTGGTCTAATACGACTGTAGAGCATTGGACGTAGGGCTGACAACCCTGTCCCGCAAAAAAGACAACATCTCTTGTCTTGTCTCTCCAGCATGCAGACGGCCTAGGAACATCATTTTGCTGTTGCGCCAATGATGATGATGATGAATTATTTTTATATTTTTATTCAAGTTATTCAAAAATATATATTTTAACAAATTTTAGTTAAATCAAATATCTAGCAAATATACTATATTTAAACAAAGTTGCTTAAAATAAAATATAATATTTTAATTAATTATTTGTTTACGTATTTCAACATTACTATATTTAATTAAGGTTTTCCTAAATTTCTCTCGAAAAATCTAATTGTTTTTAATAAACAAAATAATGAAATATTTTACTTATTATATTTTAAATTATTATTTTTTATTTCTCCTAGTAATTGCAGATATAAAAACGAACTCGCAGGACATTCCAGATTTTTTTAAGGCTACATACTTAAAAATGAAATTCTCTTAGATGAAGACCCATGAAACGAATAACATTAAATGCTCAATCGTTACTTTAAAAATGTGATTTATGTCATAATTATTCTTGCAAAATATTTTTACTCTTTCCAGTAGCTCATTTATTACATTTCTTCCGCCTCTTAGACACTTTTATCATTAATTTCAAAATGTATGTAGGCAAAGGCTTATTTTAATCTTAAAGTTTTGCATTAGTAAATGAAAATCAATAAAAATGTTGAAACAAACTTTTTGTTAGAATTACATATTCCTGCGCTGAATTATTCAAGTACATAATAATTTCAAAGTAAATTTGAATTTTATAGTATAACTTTAATAAATTTAAAATAAAAAAATATAAAAATTATTTAAAGCAAATGCTAGTTGAATTTTACTTTTATTTTAACGAATAAAATTCATCATATGTATATTTAATAAGTATTAATTATGTGATGCATATTTAAAATTATATAATGTTACAAATTGTCAAATTGTCGTTAAGGACAATACTTAATAGTAGTACCTGTAGAATCTATATACTTATGCAAAAACTATACATAAATAATAACTTATATGGTCTTTGATAATATCTTAATCCATTTTAAATCAATTTTTCAAAATAAATCATTAATAACTATCTTTGATCTATAATGTATATTGAACTCATTGAAAATTTCAATTTTCAAGTCAGTAAAATTTAAACGAAAAATCATAATTTTGAAGTTTGGTTTGTGGCTCTATGGTAATTTTGTATACACTTTAGGCTAATTAGAATGAATTCAATATGCATTACATATATTAACCACTAATACTAACTATACAGAAACTACAGTTTCACGTGGATTCCTAGAAACCTGATGGCCAATTGGCTAGCACTCTGGCAATTGGTACCACATGCTCCTGGTTCTAATCCTGGCGTTGGCATGGATCTTTTTAAGTGGTTCGCAATCCACTTTAAACAGTAGATCACAGTCTGTTTAGCCCTCGTGTGCACAAGATGACCGTAGAGCGACAAACCAAAATTATCGTGGATTCCAAACCATTAACAAACAACCCTGCCACAGTCAGAGGATTCGAAACTGAAGCCTGTGGTAAGAAAAGCCAGAGAGTTAGCCAATTGGCCATCAGGCAGGCATAATTTAGAAAGAGTTTTCAAAAATAATTAAAACTCATTGATTTCTTGAAAAATATTAAGGCTATTTAAAAAAATTTGATTAATTCAATAAATAAAATTTCGAAATTAAATTAATGCTAACTAAGTTTTGTACGGCTTATTCGAAAAAAAAATAATTTATTTCAATTTTTACATTTGCTTGCATTATATGGAATGGGGAAATTCTAAATCTGGAAATGTAGAATTTGTTTATGAATATGTTTATGCATTAATATATTTTGTAAAATCCTTCATCAATTAAAAATTTTTAATAAAAATTCAGTTTTTTTAAGCAAATTAAAGCATTTCTTAAGCAGTTTAAAATTTATTCCACTAATTTATAAGTTGAAAATTTTCAATCATTAAATAGACGTTTAAAAAGTGATTCACATGTGTGAAAAAAACTAAATTGTTTTAAATTTAATTTTTAAACAATAGCAAAAAAACAATTGTTTTAAAAGTAAGAGCATTACATTTAAATTCTTTTCGAATTAGATTTATTCACTCATTAAATTCGTTTCTGCCTCTCAACTTCTTAAAGGTATAAATTAGAAATAATGCATTTTTTTCCCAACAACAGGAATATTTAACTTTTGAACGCCTTAATGGGGGAGAAAAAGACTTTTAAAAACTTGGTTCTAAGAAAAAAAAATCTTCGAAGAATAAGCACATTTTCTAAGAAAGCATTCGAAAGAACACGAAGAAAAAAAAATGAGTATTAAACTCTAATTGCTTTTCCAAACAGAGTGCGAATGAATATTTTTCTTTTAATTAATTGGTTGATTTCTTAAGCATTCAGTTTTTCGGCACCATTAATTATTCCGTAGTACTTTTAAGCCTGCAAAATGCACTAATAATTTTAAAAGATGAAACAGTTACGTTTGTTTTCTAAGGGATAAAGCCCTTTTTTTCAAAGGGAATTGTCAAATTTTTTTTCTACATGAGGTCTATGATCAGGGCTCAGCTTTTAAAAAAAAATTCAACGCTATTAAGACTTTTACGAGTATTAAAAATTCAGTATTTAAAATAAGAAAAAATTTCTGAACGTTAAGTGACTTGATTATTAATTAGTGAACGTAACATTTAAATTGCAGAGGGAAAGTAGTAAAAAAACACATATATTCAAATGATTTCTGTAAATGCGGTTAATAGGAAGAGCTCTTATAAAAAAAATTATGCAAATAATCAATTGAAGTATTAAAAACCTAAGTATTAATATAACAATGGATACCAGTTTGGTTAAAGTTATCAACACTATTTGATTTATAAAAAAAAATATTTTTAACCTTAAATTTAAACTTAAGCTTCAAAAATAGTAATTTTTAACCTTAAATAAAATTTCTAAAATATTTATTTGTTACACATGTGGCTTACTATTAGAAAACGTTTTCCATAGATTACATTTTAATTTTCTAAGAATTTCAAAGCTTTTTTACTAAATATGTATTAGAAAATTGTTATATATGTTCGTATATCTGCATAGACAAATGCATATACTATTATTTATATGTGTGTAATAAATATACCCCTGTAGTTCAGTTCCTACACATTATTTTGTTATTCATAAAGATACAGATTATCGTAAACATATAATGTTTATTCGAAAAAAATCCTTTATTTCAATTTTTACATTTGCTTGCATCAATTGCTTGCATTGGAATTTTTAATCTGAAAATGTACAATTGTATACATTAGTACAATTTGTTTATGAAAATGTTTTTTGTATTATTATATTTTGGAAAATCTTTCATCAATCAAAAATCTCTAATAAAAATTCAATTCTCTTACGCAAATTAAAGCCAAGTTTTAAATTTTTTTCTATAATAAAAAATTCTGATTTCTACTAATTTATTAGTTGAAAATTTTCATTCAATAAACAAACGTTTAAAAAGTGATTCACGTGTGTGAAAAAAAATAAATTGTTTTAAAATTTATTTTTTAATACCTCAAAACAATAGTAAAAAACAATTGTTTTAAAAGTAAGAAAAATCTATTTACATTTAAATTCTTTTCGAATTAGATTTATCCACTCATTAAATTCGTTTCTGCCTTTCCACATCTTAAAGGTATAAATTAGAAATAAGGTATTTTTTTTTCCTCAACAACAAGAATATTCTACTTTTGAACGCCTTAATGGGAGAGAAAAAGACTTTTAAAAACTTGGTTGTAAGAAAAAAAATAAATCTTCGAAGAATAAGTACATTTTCTATGCATTCGAAAGAACAATCAAAACGTCACATCTACTACAAATAATAATTTTGAAGGTTTGGTTTATCGCTCTGTGGTTATTTTGTACACACATTAGGCTAATTATAAGGAATTCAACGTGCATTACATATACTAACCACTAATACCAATTATACAAAACATACAGTTTAATTTGGATTCCAAACCACTAACAAACAACCGGGGTCCAGGATTCGAAATTGAAGCCTGTGGTACCAAATTCTGATCTCATTGGCTATCAGGCGGCCATAATTTTGAAAGAGTTTTCAAAAATAATTAAAATTTATTGATTTCCAGGCAAATATTAATGCTATTTAATAAATTTCATTACTTTAATGTATACAATTTCGAAATTAAATTAATGCTGACTGAGTTTTGTTTAACTTTTTCGAAAGAAGACCGTTTATTTCAATTTTTAAATTTGCTTGCATCATATGGTGTGGGGAAATTCTAAATCTAAAAATGCAGAATTGTATTCATTGGTAAAATTTGTTTATGAATATGTTTGCGTATTATTATATTTTGAAAAATCTTTCATCAATTAAAAATATTTAATAAAAATTCAATTTTCTTATGTAAATTAAAGCCAAGTTTTAAATATTTTCCTATAATAAAAAAAATCCTGATTTCTACTAATTTTTGAGTTGTAAATTTTCATTCAATAAATAGACGTTTAAAAAGTGATTCACGTGTGTGAAAAAAAAAATAAATTGTTTTAAATTTTACTTTTTACCGCAAAACAATAGCAAAAAACAATCGTCTTAAAAGTAAGAGCATTACATTTAAATTCTTTTTGAATTAGATTTATTCACTCATTAAATTCCTTTCTGCCTTTCCACTTCTTAAAGGTATAAATTAGAAATAATGCATTTTTTTTCCTCAACAACAAGAATATTTAACTTTTGAACGCCTTAATGGGGGAGAAAAAGACTTTTAAAAACTTGGTTCTAAGAAAAAAAATAAATCTTCGAAGAATAAGCACATTTTCTATGCATTCGAAGAAAAAAAATTAGTATTAAACTCTAATTGCTTTTCCAAACAGAGTGCGAATGAATATTTTTCTTTTAATTAATTGGTTGATTTCCTAAGCATTCACTTTTTCGACGCCATTAATTATTCCGTAGTACTTTTAAGCCTGCAAAAATGCACTAATAATTTTAAAAGATGAAACAG
Organism: Caerostris darwini; assembly: GCA_021605075.1. Classification (NCBI taxonomy): domain Eukaryota; kingdom Metazoa; phylum Arthropoda; class Arachnida; order Araneae; family Araneidae; genus Caerostris; species Caerostris darwini. The sequence goes on from BPLQ01014608.1 coordinate 196,660, forward strand.
TTACGTTTGTTTTCTAAGGGATAAAGTCTTTTTTTTTAAATGGAATTGTCACATTTTTTTTCCATATGAGGCCTATGATCAGAGCTCAGCTTTTTTAAAAAAATTCGACGCTATTAAGACTTTTACGAGTATTAAAAATTCAGTATTTAAAGTAAGTAAAAAAATTCTGAACGTTAAGTGACTTGATTATTAATTAGGGAAAATAACATTTAAACTGCAGAGGGAAAGTAGTAAAAAAACACATATATTCTAATGAGCTCTGTAAATGCGGTTAATAAGAGCTTTTATAAAAATTTTATGCAAATAAACAATTGAAGTTCTAAAAACTGAAGTTTTAATATAACAATGGATATCCGTTTAAGTTAATTTGTCAACAGTATTTTATTTTATAAAAAAATGTTTTTAAGGAAGAGGTCTTATAAAAAATTTTATGCAAATAATCAATTGAAGTATTAAAAATTGAAATTTTAATGTAGTTGGTATCATTTTAGTTGAATTCATCAGAACTATTTTAGTTAATAAAAAAATATTTTTAACCTTAAACATTAATTTCAACTTTCAATTTTCAACAACCTAAATTTCTCAAATATTTATTTGTTAAGCGTGTGGCATACTATTAGAAAAGTTTTCCGCACATTTTATTTTAATTTTTTAAGCATTTCAAAGCTCTTACCTGAATACATATTAAAAAATTTATTATTTGACTTTTTTTGAAAGCAATAATATAATCATTTTAAAAAATAATTTTATACCCATATATTACCAATATTTACACACAGAGATACCAGTAATTTTAAATAAGGAAAAAAGTTAATTTTATAAAATAATTACTTTTATTTTGTGTATACCCCCTAAATGTATTTTTCTCACAAGAAACGTACAAGAAAATGCAAACCTTTATATTACTGAATTGCTTGATATAATGTACATATTTTTTATGCGCACATGGACATAATAGTAAAAGAACATATCATTTAATACCTGATATTCAATGAGTTTTGGTTTTAAAAAAGCATTGCATATCTGACATTTAATGATTAATTATTATGCACAAATCTTCAAAATCTGTTGTTTATGATCTCTAATTAAACATAGTTTTTCCTAAATGCAATATATTCAAAATATGTTTTGAAATATAAACATGACATAAAAAGGAATCTTTTTAAGAAGAATCTAAAAATATGAAATTACAGTTACATTAATTAGTTATCGAATCGATAAGTATATTATTTTAAAGTAGATATTGAAATTTCATTTCATATCACTTTCTGTGATATGTGAAGATTTTAAATGTTCCTGCTACACAAATTTGGTGTTATTATCACACAACATTGAAAATGCTGATATCCATTTTTAAAACAGTGTTCTATTTATACAATAGTAGTAACAATTCAACTATTCTGATATAATAAAAATAAAGACAACTTTGCTACAGTTATATTAATTTGCTTTTAAAAATGTTGTTGATTAAGATCTTCAAATACTGTTGATCAATATTTCTGATTATACAGAATTTTACTTGAATGGCCATAAAGTTATCGACTAATCACATTCAAAGTATATTTCGAAACATAAAGCTTGAGATAAAAAGGAAAATCTTAAAGAGGAATCTAAAAGTATAAAATTGCAGTTAGTTTAACTCCTAAATAACATTTATAATATTTTAAAATATATATTGAAATTTAGTTTCCTATTATTGTGATATTTGATGATTTCAAATGTTTATATTACATACATTTGGTATCCTTCAAGTATTATTAACAGCAACATGGAAAAAGTTGATATCCATTTTTAAACCATAGTTCTATATATACAACAGTAGTAACACTTTAATTATTCTGATAAAACAAAAAAAAGACAAATTTATTACAGTTAAATTAATTTACTTTAAAAAAAAATTAATTAACTTAAAATAATCTTAAATAAATTTTTATTAAAGAAAGAAAATTAGAAGCGGCATATAAATTGAGATAATATTTCCTTTCCTTTTTTTCTATTCATTGTTTCTACCTATTACATGAAGTCTTTATAGATCTTGCTTTAGTGTATGAAATGTATTTCAATTCTTGAGAAGTTTTTGCAGAAGAAACAAATGAGAATTTTAATTTGCTATCTTTAAAATATTTTATTTTGAATAAAATGAATAAAAATCAAATTAATGAAATGAAATGTTTATTTCTTAAATATGTCTAAAAGGGAATACTTAAAATTATTTTTCTCTTTTTGTGATGCAAAAATAATTTCTTGAGTAATCATACCAAACAATTGACGAGTTTATTAGTCATAAAGAGTAAAACGACCCCTTTCGAAGCAATGACAGTTCAAGTTCCTGTATTCAAGTTCCGGGTCATTCACTGCTTATGAATGCACCTCCCTCTTGTTAGATATATCTGGTAACATAGAGTTCCGAGCCAAGTACCATAATCTCAAATGTTAGGCTTTCAAGAGTTTCTTAATATAAAAAAATATATATATATAAGAAAGAAATATATATGTCTTCGTTTTGTTGTAGTATCCTATTATACTAATAAATAACAAGGCAAATTTTTATCATTACAATCTCGATCATACTAAATATTAATTACTTTTTGCGAATTTCCACATTTGCAAAAAAAAAAAAGAAAGTTACATAACTCAAACAATTTCCAATATACTTTTAATTTCATAAATCAGAAGATTTTGTGTTGTTTTGTTATACTAATTGGGAAAATACAGGAAAAGTAGTAACTAATTAAGATTTAACTTGCTAATGTGATATTTGTTTTAATAATAACATACTTCGCCATTTACACCATACTTCACCATTTTATTTTTTCTATATATTGTTCTTTAAGATTTTTTTTTTCTCCAATCCTATAAAATTTTCATTTCGTATCAGTTATCATGCGAGATAAATGTATTTTTTCCAAAATGCACTCCAAATTTAATCTTGTGAAAATCAGCCTTTTGCATTTCAAATTCATCATTGTACAGTTAAAATTAAAATTTTTGTATTTCTAAATCACCCCTTTGAAAATTAAGGTTTATTTATAGATGAATACAATTTATGCATAAGTACTTTTATCACGTTTGTATATGTATTGTCAAAAAATATAATTATTGGAGATAAAAATAATTGGGAAGTATATACTGACTTTCTTATGTTATTTCAGGTTTCGTCAACCACATATAGATATCGGAGAAGGTAAGTTTCAAACATTCTGCTGTTATGATTTCCTAACATTAGTAACTAAAGTTGTAAGCTTTAAAATCGCAATTAAAAAGGGGCACAAACCTTACTTTTATGCAGTTTATTGTGCTTTGTAAATTATTTGTACTCTTTCAAAACGTTACAAATCTCAACTTCTAAAACGCAACAGTTGCATTTAAAGAAGGCTTTTCATAAATTTTTGATGCAGATGTTTTAGTTTACGGTAAATTCAGGATCATAGATTTTAATAAATAAGTTTGTTTCAATGCACTTAAAAAGAATATAAAAATAAGATAAAAAGAGGCAAATTTTAACATTATGCTCATTTTTTGTAAGCACAAAATGTTTTAAGTTTTATTGAAAATAAAATATAAAAGTTATTGAAGCATTAAAACATAATTTACAAATATTTCAGTTATATGGAATTCAAACATGATTATAATTAACTATTTATTTAAGATAAGTAATTAATTATATTTAAAGTACAATAAATGATTAAAACCCCCTATGTAATAAAATTAACCATTATTTAATAAATATTAAACACTTTTAACCACCATTTTCTTTATATAGAGAAAAATGAAATAAAATAATTTAGTTGAAATTTAAAAGACTCAGAAGTATTGACTTATTTATTACTAAAATTGATCTCTGAGGTATGCAGTTAAATATATAAAAAATATATATGCGAGTGTTATATATATATATATATATATGTGTGTGTGTGCATGCGTGTGTGTGTGTGTTTTTTATTCTTTCTTTTACTCTGCAAATGATGTTACAGCCTTTGAACCTTTTGATATGTGTGTCTAATTATTTCCAATTTTTTTGCTGCAATTTACGCTCACTTGGGAGCTAGACATTATTTTTTTCATGATCTCAATGTGAGGTATTACAGAATTATTGTATTGCTAAGTCTATAATCGCTTTGTTATAAAATTTGCGTGTAGTAAATAGTGTTGTGGCCTCTTTATATAAAATGATCATATTTCTAATTTCAATCCTCAGGGACTAATCAGAACCACAATCACTCTGTATAAGAACGCTAACAGAAATTTTCATGTGTACAAAAATTAATCCTACCATTATATGATATTACTATGAATAGAAAAATTATTAGAATATTATCTCCAGATCCAAAGTGAGGGTTAGCTGTTGATATGAAACTGATAATTACGTGCGAAATAAACATATTAACTTAAGTACGACATACATAAATATTTTTACTTATTGCAATTTTATTTATTTTCTCTAATTATATATGCATAAAAATATACGAAATAAAGTAGGGTATAACCCCAAAAAATGGTATTGTGAATTTCAAAAGATTAATTTGCTGTTAATACGAACAAGGAATAGAAATAATTGAAGCACAATCATCCACACGTGTTAAAATTCGGAATTTTACATTTTTAATCAAATATCCTTAAAACTATAAAGCGGATTGAACTGAAATTAGGTACATACATGTATTGGTTTAAATAAGATATGGTCACAAAGTAATTATGAGACAAAGAAAATCGCTCGCAAGACTCATCAGCTCTGGAAGGTCTAAAACAGAGATTTAATTATCAAACAAACAATAGATTAGTAATTTCTTTTATAGCTGAAATTGCAACTTGCATTTATACTGAAATTAGACAATTTAAGAGCAAATTCGATCCATTTTTCTAACAACGGCATTTGACAGGCTTTTGGTTTTATTCAGGCATTTGATCATTCTAAAGATGCACAAAGGGAATTGTAACTATCCTTCCTGGAGCATCTCAGATATATATCATAATGTTAATGTTTAGGAATTCTGACCTGCCATTCCATCCAGCATATGTCTTCATTTTCCTGACATTTGTCGACCAAGTGTACATTCATTGCCATTTATTAAAATGAAATCAGGACCAACAGTATCCTTGAAATTTTAAACTGACTTCAGCGTCTAATTCACAGCAGTTTCAGAACTTGTGACAAATAAGTGGTAGTCTGTACGTCCACCTATCATAATGCTTGTCTACATAATCAAACCTCTACAGCCATGTTAGTCTCCTTCCCGGGTGTTGGAGGCCAGATAACCGTCCTCCGGTTCTTTCTAGATGTACAAAAGTCAATAATCAGGGTTTCGCCTGAACTGGAACTCATCAATCAATAGAGCGGTGCTACACCTATATCTGGTCCAAAGTCATTCTTCGGTAATCCAAGCTAAACAGGCTGTTCTTTGGGCAGGAGTTCACAGAACAAAAACAATGGTTCTTGTCAACACATCTTTATTATGCTGCCTTTTGAAAACAATACCCTTGACACCCAGGTTTTTTGTGATCCATAAAGGTTACAACAGAGGTCAGATGCTATTGCACTTCTGTCACACCTAACTGAATTAGACAACATATATATATATACTACATATAAACGAAGGATTAAGGATTATTTCGGATTACATATAAACGTATAACATCCTTTTGGTGCGAGTAAATTAATTGCTATTGTAATGCTATATCACTGTGAGTAACTTTTTACGAGTAAATTTAATGCTATTGCTACTGTATTACTATATTACTGCGAATAAGTTTTTACGAGTAAATTTAATGCTATTGCTACTGTATTGCTATATTACTGTGAGTATATTTGTGCGAGTAAATTTAATGTTATTGCTATTGCTATTTTATGCTAGAAAATTTATTGTAAAGGAAATAACACCACTATTTTGCAATCAAGATTACGTAATATACTTAGTAATACTATAATAGGAAATAGACACCTTATTAGTAAATAAATTTTCATATGGACAAAAGTTTTTAAATACAATCTTTACAAAAATTATGAGCTTACTCATAATTTTTGTATGAGTAAGCTCATAATTTTAAGTTCATATCTGTAATCTCATACCTGTTATTAAAGTATAATTCTTTCATCTCATGATGTTATTCTCTATAGCTGATAATACATTATATGGAATCTTCAGCTTAATTCAGTTAAATATCCGAATAAAACTCGAAGAATTCTATTTTCATCAGCAGACGCCTCTTTCATTTAATTGTTTCAAAAGCAATTTCCTAATCACTTATCCTGTTAATGTTTCCTTTAATCTCACAGGGAGGCGACATGTCCAGATGTATTCGACGTCTAAAATTCTTCGTTTTCCAGAACACTAATTAGGAAGAGGATGCAGGGTTCCGCACCAAAAGGAAAAAAAAAATATGGGATGTAGTTATTTTCTGAAGAATGTTCATCCTTTGAACTCTCCATTTAGGAGAAAGGAGCGAAAAATACGAGCAAATAAGGATGTATCAATTACGAACCAATTTAAATAATTTAAATTTACATCATTTCCTGACGAAGGTTTTGAAACGGCACTAGAAGGATTGCTGTTGAATTAAATTAGCTCGCTTATTATTGAGGAATTTAACGAGTTCTTTTTAATTAAATTTTTTGTGTGTTATGAAAATAATTAAAAATCGTTTTTTTATTACAAATTTTAATTTAATTCTTTTTTCTTTTTGTGAAAACTTTTGTGTGGCGATTTTTTGATACCTTTAAATGAGAAAAAAGTTTTAACACATATTTTAATTATACATTTTTCACATTAGTTTTAACATATAATTCACTTTAGTATTAACATGTTTAATTATACATTTTTCCCATTAGTTCTAACGTAGAGTTTATATTAGTTTTAGCATATAATTTACATTAGTTTTAACATTTAATTTACATTAGTTTTAATGTATAGTTTACATTAGTTTTTACACATAATTTACATAGTTTTAACGTATAATTTACATTAGTTTTGCATATAATTTGTATTAGTTTTAAGATATCGTTTATAGTTATTATTCTACATTGAAATTCAAGTTTCAAAATATATGATAATAAAAAGAAAGGTATATTCATCTTTCCATTCCACTTAGTTAAATGTAAAATTGCAAAACAACTCAATTGTAATGTTTTTCAAAATTTTAAATAATTAAAAGTACGAAACAAAAAAATAAAAAAAAAACCTTTAAATAATTAATTTTAAATAAAAAAACAAAAGCTAATTTGAAAAATAAACGAATTTGCAATAAGATATTTCATGTAAATATTACAATCATGTTGCCTATCATGATATAAACATTGCCTCTCCAAATTAATCTTTTTTCAAATCAAACTTTCCTTTTTGCGTATCAAATTAACCTTTCTGAACATTAGTTTTATTTATATGTGAGTACATGTTCATATATATGTATATATATAAATATGTACTCACATATATTTACTACGTATTCATATGCATAATTTTGAATATATATATTTGTCTATACAGATATACGAACATATATAATCATACTTATATTAATGTAGGCACACATAAAGGGACAAATGTATGGACATATATGAATGCAAGAATACATAAAGGGACAAATGAATGACACATATTTACAGTTAGAATTGTATAACTGTTTATGTAGGTGTCTGTTATTCGTATATGTATAAATAATGTAGTGTATGAATCAGTGTATGTAATGTATGTCATATTTAAAAGTGTTTATTTTAGCTCATGTTGTATTTTCAATATCAAATATGTACATCCATAGGCATGTAATTTATATGCATATGTAATGTGTGTCTATGTATACATAATCGTATACATGATTTTGTATGTATATGCATACGTATGTATATGTTATATATATGTATGTATATATACGTATGTATACTTGTTTTCCATGTACATGCGCTTTCAAATATATTTGTATGCAGATGAATGTGAGCCCATTTGAATCTATGCAATATATATCATAAACGCATGTACACGCACACACACACATATATATAGATATACATAAATACACACGCATGTGTAAATACTTTCATTTATCACTATATGTATAATTACATATGTTTGTGCATTTGTAAAAGAATGAAACAAATGAATAAACATGAAAAAGAATTGCTGTCATATTTTCGTAGTAAATATATACTTCTAATTAAACGAATTTCATAGGCATACATATTTTCTTCTAATGCAGCTGGCATGCAGCTTCTAATGACCGTGATCTTTCGCCATAAGGGCTGCGCCGATGTTACTCACTTTGCATTACCCAGGGGGCGCGTGTAACTTGATGGTAAGCCACGGACGCGGAGTAACAATGCCCCCGCAGCGCTCTACGGTCCTATTAGGACCGGGACCTACGGCTTAAAGTGGATTCCGAACCACTACAACACCCATGAGCAAAGCCGGGATTTGAACCCGATACCTGTGGTACCGAACGCCAGAGCGCTGGCCATTCGGCCATCAGGCCCCATAGGCTTACATATATAACGTGACAAACATATAATAAAACCCGTTCACTAAAACAATATCCATAAATTTGAGTAATAAAATAATATATAAACTAAATGATAAAACTATTCACATTATATCTTATATTAGACCTAAAGTTCTTTTTACAGATACGTTTCTTCTTTGTTTGTGACAGATACCTTTCTAAAATTACGAATACAAAATTCATGTAATTTATTCGGATAAAGAATCTTCAATTAATTAAATGTAAATTTAATAATTACATTGCTTACCATTTGTGACTATTAGGTAATATAATTTATAATTTTCAGAATATTTCTAAATTAAGGGTTTTTTCTCTTATTTATTCTTTGGGTTGATCGTTTAAAAAAAGAAGAAAAAAAAATAATGTTGATATCCAATAAGCGTAGAAAAAATTGTAGAATAAAAAAGGTCTAAAAATTCTGACTTGTATCACATTACTGAACAATTTTTCCTTTATCTTCTTTTACATGCATTAATTATATCAAAAAAAGAGACTGAACAATTTTTTTTAAATCGCTTGAGCCTCCCCTAAAATTCTATTCATCATTTTTATTCAGCGGAGGATCTGGTAACTTAACAAAATGAAAAATCAGCCCGAAAAACAAATTTACTTCCATGCTATCAGCCATCTTCAAAATTTCACCGCAAGCTACAAGATTTATATATCGCAAAATAAAATAATATAAACCAGAACCTTGCCTGTCACAGGAGACGCGTACTAAAATATAAGACTCGCATCAGAAAAGAAGAGCAGCAAAAATAAAAACTTCTTCCCATTGAGTTATTTCGCCAAGAGTTTTCTGATGGCGAAGCTTTTGGGGATTTCTGGATTATTTATAGTAGGTTTTGGTTACTTACTGGAGTAATCTGGGCTAAGAACGGAGGACCATTGCTTCAGGCTACTTGGCTTGCTTTTAAGCCATGAATTACAGATGTTCTTTCAGAAGGTTTTCATCGTAAAACTTTTAGTGGTATCGGGAGATTTTGAGATTGTTCAATATGTTTTTAACATTCTGGTCCTGAAGTAACATTAAGATTCGATACACGAATTGCAATGCCTGATCTTTTCTTTTAAGAGATTTTTCTGCAAATTTTGCAGTTCTTCTTGCATTGGTTTTAATATTAGATTTGATTTTATGGTTATTTACCATGCCAAGAAATAGGGTTTATTTTTTAATGGTAAGAAAACTGAAATTCTTATTCTGGAACAACTTTAGGTAAATTGTGATGGTTTATTTATAGAAAATTCAAGAAGTAATGGTTTAAAACTTAAATTGATGGCATTTTATTTCAGTAAACTAGAAGAATTTACTTAAACATTTTTTTAAAGTTGAAATTTTTTGATTTCTTACTGAATTAGTTATATCAAACTAAAAATTGTGTTTCTAATTTTTAGGAAAAATAAATATTTTCAGTATTAATTGTTTAGCAATTTGTTATATGATTTGTATTAATTAAAAAAACAAATTTTGGTTTCAGTAATTCAAAATAGATTTCTTTCCACACAAGCAAAGCAATTATTGCCAGTCTACATCAACAGATAAATTCCATATTTTCGGATACTCTTTATAGGAAATGAGACATCTTAAGTTTTAATCTTTAAAAAATAAATACGGTATTCCTTTTAATTTATTAATTTGGATATCTATATTGTATATTTTGTCTTTTTAATAATGAGCATCTAACTTCAATATGTTGAAGAAAATTGCATTGAAGTATTGTAATATGCTGCAATAATGTAAATAAAATAATGTAAATTTAAATTAAATTAAATTTAAAGATATCATTAAAGTTTTCAGTGGAAATTGTTTTAAATTTAAAAAAAAAACATTTATCAGAATATTTATTTCTTAGAAAGGTTTAAATAAAGATTACCTGCAAATATAATTGCATACCCTCACGGCATAACACTTATTTATAATATTTATCTTCCTAAAACTTTGCAGTCTCGTTTATTTAGGATAAAAATTTATTTCATATTTGTTTAAATCTTAATACAATAAAAATGTAGGTTACGGCATATTTATCAAAATAGAATTATCTACGCTTGATTTACATTCTATTGGATATATTAAATAGACTTTGAAATAATATTAATGCAAAATTTTTGTTTTTTATTAATAGAAATTAAATTTTATTAGAAAATCTAAAAGTTCTTGAAATTTACGCAGTTCAAGATTATGTACAATCGCATTTTTCTGCTCTATTTTACAAATTAACTTGGCACGTAAAATTCGCCATCTGGTATTTAAAATTATCAATGAAGGATTTTCTAATCATTAAAATGATTGTAAAATCTGTTATGGTAATAAATGGCACAAATGCTAGACGCTTTATACACTTCCTCAGTAACATCTTCAATTATATGACCAAATTTGTTATAATTGAGCAATTTTTCAATGTGTTTAAGTCAAGTAAATGATTTTATAAAATTATGTTATAAAAATGAATGATTAACATAACATCACAATTTTATACACGTTAAATTAAATGCAGTATGTAAATTCATATGTGAATTAAAATATTTATGACTTAAATACAAATATTTAAAAACTAATAATAATAACAAATTAGATTATTTAATAGCAATAAAAAAATTCAGCAGAATATAAATATAAGATTGATGTATTGTTTTAACAATTCCTTTGAGAAAAATGTGCATGCTATGATAAAAGAAGACTGCTTAAGAAACTTTGCATCTTTATTTATGCATTCCATTTCTGCTCGACTTCCATCGAATTGTTCCTGTACTTTATTCATTTTCCACCCCCAACCACTAAACTTTCCTCTACTGGATTTACAAGCGCCATAAAAATCCTCTCTTCACTTTTCCACATTTTCTTCTTCATGCAAATATATTTTTATTATTTTCTACATCCTCGCACTTCCGTTTTATTATGTCCCACAAGGGTTAAAAACGATTTTCATCTTTTTTTCTCCGCCACGCATCAATTGCAGAAACAAAACGGCACAGATGATATTCATCCTTCCCTTTTCCCAAGTAGATTTGCAAAAAAAGAGAAGAAGGAAGAAGACATTTTTTCCTTTCTTTTCTTTCTTTCTTTCTTTTTTCGTCCATCCCAAACCGAGAAAGAAATCTCTCAGACGTTGCATTTTCCAATGCCCCCATACTCCACTTCCAGAACTATGAGCACATCCTGACGTTCATAAACTCCGCGGGATGATCCCCGGAGCACTTTGGGATGGTGACGTTGCCATGGTAACGGATCCAGAGCTTCCTTCCGAAATATATGTCAGGTGACATCTCGATCCTGGCACGGTGGGTGCGTGAGTCTGGGGTGGTTATCTCTATAGCTCTTTATGGAAGAGATATTTCTTTCCTTTTCGCTTTTACACCTGTCATCGCACTAGCGCGATAAAAGTGCAGAAGGGAACGCAGTACCTATCTCCGTGTATCTGTTTAAAGTGCGACCTATAAGGCATGGTCTGCTTCAGACTCGCTCAGAACAGAAATGATCTAAATCCAGAGTAGACGAGATGTATTTAAAATGTCCTCCAATCTTGATGGTTAGAACATAAGTAGAAACAGTGCAGTGAATGGTTTAAAGACAAGAAGTGATGTTTTCATTTGCAATCATTGTTTAGTTAGTATTATCTAGATAAGCTTCAGTAGTCTAAATAAACAGTCAATTTTAGTTTACAGTTATCGAATTCATTGCTTAAATGTTTTTTTTTTCGTTTGCAAGAGTTGGATAATTTTTTTAAAGAAATTAATATCTTCATTAAAAAGGTTTCTTTTGAGGATCAATTTTACTCTTTTTCCTTCTCAGGGAGAATAGCAGTAGTCTACAATAATAATACATCCTAGACAATATTGACACTGCCAGTTTGCCTTTCAATAAAGCTTTACAAATCTGCATAGTTATTAAAACCCTCGTTATTTATCAATATTATGAAAGTAAAGTTTAAAATATAAAGTAATTAATTATAACATGCTAACTACTAACATACATAGTTATGGGTCATTTCTAAAAAATACTATTGAATATATAATGTGTTTCACACAGTGGATTTATGAGTGTCTCCAGAATAAATGCAATCCACACCACAGGAATCTAGAATAAATACAATCTAATATATATATTACAGTAATCTATTTTATTGCGCTGCTTATTGGTTAATCAACATGTTTTTATATCCACTTTAAATAAGTGCTGATATTGTAGTATAATTGCATTACGTATTGTTAATATAGCCTTCCGTTTACGAAATCTATTGCTATATATGAATAAAAATACTTCTTTACATTTTATTTATGTTTACAATATTTTCTTTGCATTTTTTATGTGTAATATACAATATATATATATATATATATAGATATTTACTGTTCTCATGAAAAGAAATATTGTTAATTTCTTTTGAATTGATTTTCTTTGAAATTGATTTTCTTGTTGTTAGAATTAAAATCGTGATAACCTCATTTACAATATCTACTGATTAATATTTTTTTTATTTTATTTACAAAAGTTTCTTTGGTTGGATAGAGGGAAATGTTGTTTGGCGTTTATCGATTTACAAATTTATTAACTTGAAGCATTGCATAAAGAAATTCTGCTCTAGCACTTACGCAGTAGATACTTTGCTGGTATTTATGCCTTAAATATATTATTTTTATTACCATTCTATTATAAAATAACTTCTAATTTTTATGTTAAAATGAATTTTACATTTAAATTTTAAAAAGCACAGTTTCTATTTGAGATTTTTTCCAAAATATATTTTCTAAAAATAAAATCGGTTTTATATATCATTTTATGTCTCCAATAAAGAAACTTATCATTACCATTAATGCCATATTATATCAAAAATATCTATATTTTATAATAAAATACTTTTTGATTTAAAATAATATTAATTTAAATTATAAGTATCTAATAAAGAAATTTTTACAACCTAGTTATAGACAAAATTGATCATCACTATTGAGTTTTATTTAACCAGTTGATTACGTGTTTCATCACGTTGTTAAGATAGTATTTAATGTATATCTAGTTAATTATCATTTATTTCTTATTATTATAAATAATATTTTATTTTAATATTTATCATTTATTAACATAAAACATTTTTGAAAAATATAATTTTCCTGATACAAATATACAGTATATTAATTCAAGGCACATTAAAATAACTTTTATCATAAATTGAAAAAAAAATCATGATATTCTTAATAACATATGATAAAACATTTTTTATGCAATTCACAATTAAAATACATGATACTAAAATTTTTAAATTCACTATTTATATGTATATATTTCATTTGCTGCAGTATAAATATTTCTCAAAAGTTTAAAAAATATAAATATCTATAAAAACACAATTTTTTTCTATCGAAAAATTATATTAGAACGGAAAGGCATGCCGCTTTAGCACATATCAATATTTGTCATTTATCAGTTCATTGTTGATTTCAAAATCATTCTAAAACATTTTAAGGTTAAAGTGACTTGTATAATTTTAAATTATTAATTTTTATTTTATTATTTTTGGGGATTTTAAATGAAATAATCTGCCAAGTACCAGAAGAAGTATATGCCCGGCATTATATGCCTTTTGAGTTTCACATGAATAGTAAAGCAACTGTTGCTACCAAAAATATTTGCGATGTTTATACAAGTGTTTAAGATGTCCATAAATGCCAAAGCTGATTTTATAACTTTAGGTCCGCTAATTTTGATCTTTTGAACCTGTATAGATAAGTAAGACCAACAATTTTAGACAATGACGTGTTAAGGGGGAAGTAGAAGAAAACCTGTGTCAGACAATCGAGGACCGTCAAACAGTCTTAATCAATTTTTTAATATTTGCAGCAGATTGGTACAGTATGTTGAGCTGTTGTTTCAGTTCTGCAAAAGTTGTTCAAAGAAAACAGAGTTAATCGATCCACCACATGCAACTTATTGCTTGAATGGCAAAATACAGAGTCATTTTTTGATAACTTGATCACTGAAGATGAAAAATTAGTTATCTATGAAAATTCAAAACTCAAAAGACAGCGATTCTTTCCGAATAAGCCAGATTCACATTCCAAAAAGCAATTTTCTGTGTTTGATGGAATACTCGGGGAATCTTTTATTTTGAAGTGCTGTAACTGGACAAATTGTTAATGCAGACCTTTACTGTCAATAAATGAATAGATTAAATCAATCTTTAATTGTAAAGTGTCCAACAATTATCAACAGAAAAGATGTTATTGTTCAACACGATAATGCAATATCAGATTGCGCAAGACGTAACTTGGAAAATGAAATAAAGGGAGAAGGTACTGCCTCAAACACCATACTAGACAAATATTGCACCATAGTAGCTCCATTTATTTCGATCGCTACAACACATTCTGCGTGACAAAAAATTTGAAAATTTGCCACCTTAATGGCAATCCAAAATGCCATCTCCAAATATTTTGCTCAAAAATAAGTTGATTTCTACCTAATCGGCATAAAAAATGTGCACACTGGCCAAAGACTGTTGATAACGAGGTTGATTACATCAATGATTAAAAATAAAAACATGTTACACATTTACTTGTTTTAACTTATTGTAAAAAAACCACGTTGCTTTAAGATCTCACTAATACAAGAATTTGTTGTTGTAATAGTTACATGATTATAAAAAATATTAACATGATGCTTGACAGATGCTTGTTAATTTTAGAAACTTTGGTAAATCATAAATTAACATCATAGAATGGGAAAAAAATCTTACAATACATGTAATAGTGTTTCAATTTTTTTTGTTTAAATTTAAGTCTTTAATAATTTATTAAGAGATTTTAACCATCATTAACAAAGAATTTATTCAACTTTATTTTCTTATTTTTATATTTTATTGATATAAATATAAATATGAATAATATAATTCATAAGAGCATTAACAAATAATCTACATTTTATATTTTTATATAAAAGGAATAAAGAAAGGACGATCTTATACCACTTTTCATAGAACCAAGTAGCTCATTGTTATCAAAAAAGGTTTCCAACCTTCCTGCAGAGAGTAATGTCTCGAGAAGGTACTCGTCATTTGAAGTTTATCCAAAGTGTCCAACAAAGTCGTAGCTCGTCGAGATCTACTTTTCGCCATAAAAGTTAGATGACATCCATTTACGTGATTTTTGATCTTATACTTTTATGTTCAGGTTAAAAGTACCTCACTTTATCTGTCTCAGTTCCAAAGTGCTGACAAGGGACAGAATAGCAAATTGCGTTTCAGAAAATGCTTTGAAGATTTTGCACTTTGTGGAAATTACGTGCTTTCAGAGATGTATCTTTTATGAGCATATTTCCTCTGTATTTTATTCAGCTAATGCTCTTTATAAAAATGGAGATCGCAACAGAAATTATCTTTTAACATTATTTCGTCTCAATAACTTAATACAATCGAATTTAAAAGAACAGTTATCATGTAATGCACTTAAAAATGCATAATAAGTTCAAAGAATATATTAAAAAGTTCGAGTTTCTTTATCTATAAATATAATGGAGTTATAGATTGTTATTTTAATGACCATTATCTCGTATATTATAAGTTTGTATTGCCAAAAAGTGAAATTAAGTTTATTATAAAAAGTGAAATTAAGTTTATTATAAAAAGGGAAATTAAGTTATTGAAATTATTATTTAAGTTAAGTTAAGTTTTTATATTTTTTGTTATAGCAGTTTTATGTTATATTGATAGACTTAAGATAATGAAGTTATTCAATGATAGATATAGAATAAGGAGGATATGACTTTTTACACAGACACAAAAAGTATATATTTTCAATAAGAATATTTGTACTTTAGTAAGATATAGAGTTTAAATATTTATATTAAAAATATATGCTTTTTATGTCTGCGTAGAAAGTCATATCCTGCTTAAAACCATAGCAACAAATGTTAAATTCCTATATTTATCATTAAATAACTCTATATATTACTACGTCTAGCATAATTTATTATTCATTTTACTTCACTTTTTTATTCTATAATTTTGAATTTAAGAATATTATTTTTATTCTGAATTACTTTTGGTCGTTTATTGTTTCGATGACTGGCTTTAGGGAGTAGTATCTGTTGCTGCTTATTGAGTGTTATAGATATCTACGTCAACAATTTAATTTAAAAACAAATAAAAGTGTAAGTTTTTTTATATAATATTCTTTATTTAGGTGCAAAAGATTAACTTAGCCAAACAGTAAATTCGTGATTAGTTATATAATTTATTAATTGTTAGAATTATTATATGTCTGAAAGATCTTAAAAAGTCCTTTGTCAATTGAAACACGCAAAGGCTTTTACGGTTGCTAGGAAGTACTTGAAAAATTGATTAACAGATTTATGGAATACAGAAATGAGGAGTGAAAATTGCTGCCGATCGATAAAAAAAATTGTTCAACTTCGTCAAAATGTACAACTGTTAAGAAGTACAAAATGCACAATCGTTACAAATTGTACAATTGTTATACAATTGTTAAATGTACAATCGTTAAATATACAATTAAATGTACAATCGTTACATATACAATTAATTGTAATCGTAAACAAATCGTAGACTACATCTTTAATTCTTTATGAATAGCTTCAGGGCCTGTGCCTGTGATGATCTTTTATTTTTTAGTCGTATTATTCAACATTCTTTTCAAAGTCTGTAGAAGCACAGAAGGCAAGACCCTAATGATTCATATCATATAAAGAATATATTCTTAATCCTTTGGGTTCTAGATGCGCATTTTTTTCAGTAAAATAAATATCGTGAAGCCCATTTTCAGAATAAAATTTTTAAATACTTAAAATAACTTAAACCTATTACATTAAAAAACAAGAAGATGCAATTCTTTCATCTGTGCTTTTTTTCAATTCCTTCTATTAGGTCACACTCTCCCTATATACATATATCTTGTTCAAATTTTCAATCGTTATTAAAATACTTTTAATTCATCCACTCAAGTTCAAATACAAAATTTTTGAACATGTAGTGGATGACACTGGATGTTAATACAATTTTTTTCAAATATTAATTCAGTAATTCAATTTAATTAATTAATTTTAGTTTTTTTTAGATTTAAGTTGCATGTATCTATCGATAGATGACGCCAGATAAACTTAAAAAAATGAATGAAAATTATTTATAAAGGACTTTCTTCAATAGAGTGGAAAAAAGGAGGAATTGACTTAAATTTTTTTTATATATATTACTTGTTTCTAGGAAAATTAAAGGATAAAATTCATTATTCAGTACAGAATATTTTAAATTTTATGATTAAAAACTTGCCAAACTTGAAAAACTGTTATCTCGAACAAAAATGTTAAATGGCAAGAACGGAAGTATTATTTATATTGGTAATCCCAGAAGTTTTAATACTATATAAATTTGTTGAATATATTCATATGAGAAAAGTCATATTTAATTTGAAGTCCGTAAAATTAAAGAAAATTACTTTTATTTCATTCTAACTCATAGATACATAATGGTTCATAGACTTTGGTAATGAAATTATGCTGTGAAGAAATGCATATACAGGGTGATTATAATTAAAGTCTCACTTTAAAAATGCTGTAAAAAAAGAAACACTCTTCATAATGAGTTCAAATTTGTACTGAAGATACTTGAAAAAAGGAGAATCGATATGGCATCAAAAAAAAAAAAAATTCCAAAAAAGTTCCACCGATTTTTCCCATCCAATTTGGTGTGACCTTGTCTTGGTAGATGGGCTTTCCACTAACAGCGTCACAACTGTTGAATGACTTGGAAGTCATTTTTTCCGGCAAAAAACCGAAACAGTCAAGCACATCGAACAGTACAGTTGGTTTAATGTGCAAATCATGCCAAATATTTTGTAATGTCGATTCAAAATATCACTGGCAACCAAATTCACTTTCTTTTTGTCTTTGAATTGAAATGTTTATTACAACTGTCATATAGAGAAAAAAATTTATTTTCATTAGTAACTATTTAGACATAAATATAAGATAAAATGTGTTAAACTTACAATGCCATCTATTAATGCACTTTGGAAATTTTTTTGATACCGTACCGTTTCCCCCTTCTTCAAGTATCTTCAGTTCAAATTTGAACTCATTGTGACGAGTGTTTCTTTTTTTTTACAGCATTTTGAAAGTAGGACTTAAATTATAATCACCCTGTATTCAGCATCTGTAAGAAACCAGACATGAACAAACCCTTCCATTTCAGATGTCAACAAGTTATTTAAGCAAACAACTGTATGCTTATGCGGGAAATTAAGTAGGTTGAAACTGATAAAAATAATTTTGTCCAAATATTATTTTTTTTATATAAATTTCTATTAAATTACTATAATAATGATATTTACAAGTTGTTATATTCAAGGAATATATCCTTCTTTTGGATATAAAGTCTTATTTAAATAAATAAATGTATTGTTTAAGACTTAAAAATAATCTCTATATGAATTTAATTCCTGGAAATTCTAGACAAAGCACACATATAAAAAGTATTTCAATGTGCATTTTCTTATTTACGCTGTAGTACGTACTAATCAGGCTGAAATAATTACAACTTTCTTTCAGCCTTCCTTTGTCTTAATTGAAAGCTTCAAAAACACATTTTTCGCGAAAATACCCACCCATCCTTGAAAAAGACGTCTTTTTAAGCATTGGTTTTGTAGCTTGTTTGTTCTAAATTAATTACGAACGCGAAAGTAAAAATAAATGAAAAAAAAAAAAAAAAAAAAAAAAAGCTTGAGTAAAAGTATTATTGATTATATTTTAATACTTTTTTTTTTTCACTTCGAAGAACTGAATCTGTCTTCCAGTTCTTTTCTTTTCATTCCCTTCCTTTTGTTTAACATTTTTTTTTTATTTCTCGCAAAAGGGTTTGTTTCTCTTTTTATTTATATTTTTTTTTTATTTTCAACTCAGCCCCTTATTCTCCTGTTCGCAGGGAGTCGGTGTAACCATGGCAACGCTGGGTACACTTTTCAATGACGAACGATCCTTCTTGATTTTGATTTCACCGAAATGTTTGTTCTAAGGGAGTGTTTGCAAATAAAAAATGACAGCATAATTAGTTAAGGCAATTCTTAAAAGATTGAAATGTTTATTACAACTGCCATATAGAGAAAAAAGTATTTATTTTCATTAGTAACTATTTAGACATAAATATAAGATAAAATGTGTTAAACTTATAATTGGCACTTTAGCCACATTAAGTAAGATTAAATATATATATAGATATATATATTAAATATATATATTTAATATTATATTATTATTATTATTTAAAAAAAAAAATTTAATCAATTTAAGCAGTTAGTTGTAAACAACATATTTTGAAAGGATACAATTTTAAGAATCAAAATTGATGGTGTGCTTATGGCATATTTCTTTTTTTTTTTATCTTAACTTCTTCATTAGTAACTATTTAGACTTAAATATGAAATAAAAAGGGTTAAACTTATAACTGGCACTAAGCCACATTAAATGAGATTAAATATATATGGACACAAACTATCATTTTTTAAAATTAAACTGAACCAATTTAGGTAGATTGTTGTAAAGAATATATTTTAAAAGTATACAATTTTAAGGGTCAAAATTGGTGTTTTGGTGTACTTGTGGCATATTCCAAGGGCAGTTAAGGTACGATATTTTTTTTTATCTTAGTTTCTTCTTTAGTAACTATTTAGACTTAAATATGAAATGAAATGTGTTAAACTTATAACTGGCACTTAATCCACATTGAATTAGATTAAATATATATAGAAACAAACTATGATTTTTTAAAAAATTAAATTGAATAAATTTAAATAAGATTTTTATTTAGGTACAATAAACTTTTTATCTTAACTAAAAAGCAAATTAAAATATAATATAAAATTTTGATTGAAAATTCATAATTATTGAAATTATGCATAATTTATAAATTCATAATTAAAAGTTTTGGGAAACTTCTTTTTAAAAAAGATAAAAAGGAGTATTTTTAATAAAATATTTAAATAAACAAATTTTAAAAGGGATATGTTTCTTCTTGCAACAATACATTCTTGGATATAATTATTTCATTTCATCGTATTAATGTTACTTATGAATTTTGATACAAACCATACTTGTTATCTTTATTTTCATTCTAAAATAAGGAGTGCCCAAGACATGTACCTTACTTTTAGGCTAGTGTGTATTAATATTTATCATTACAGTTTTATAAACAATATCTATGGTATTCTTTGTTTAATTTTGATATTCACTTATTAATTTATTAGAAATTGCACAGTAAAAACAATTTTTGTCCAATGCATGTTACATAGGATCCAAAATTTAAAAATCAGGCTTTAATGCACTGATAATAACTGGCTTTTTTTATGTTTGTAACCTAAAGTTATTCAAAATAATTTAAATTTAAATTCCATTATTGTATCTGAAATTTAAATTTCTATTCATACTTCAACCATCAGATTTTACTGCATTCGAAACTTCAGTTCAAAACTTCTTTAGTGATATAAAATTATATTAATATTTTTATAGTTACTGTAAATGAAATTTTAAATAAAAAAATATTTTGATAACGTAAATAGTAATTCGGAGAAAAGATTGCAGTAAAGAACATTTAGGTTTCTTGCAAGCTTTGACAAAAAAATAAATGAATAAATAAAAATAAATAAACAAATAAATAAAAAAAAAAATCATGAAATGAAACAAACAAAACATATTGCTACAATTATACGTTTGATAGTTTTTCACTGAAGTAATTCGAAAGGATTTATATTTGAAAACATTTCACTTCAGAAAAATGATGAAACTTCAATTGCATACCCATTATAAATTTTTATGTTAGTGATTTTCAAAGTATAGGGCATAAACCATAAAGAGGTATGAAAGATTGGTAGAGCCCCTGACGTAACAGATAAAACCTAAATAAGATGACAAATTAACAAATTAAATAAAAAAATTTGTCCACTACTTTTATTCATTAAAAATTTCAAAATTACTAATAATTACAATCTTCACGACTTTTAATTAAAAAGAGTGAACAAATCTGAATTTTTTTGGAATTTAAGAAATATTTTACTGTATAGATACAAATATTTTTAGCAAAAATCTCTAGTTCATTTCATCTTACTTAGTAAGAGTTAATATAACGAAATTGAAAATTCACCACTTCAATAAAAACTTAAGTATATTTTGCAAAATAATAGTAAACAATATTATTACAGAAATTATAATATTACCTAATGCCAATAGAAAATGAATTATTTAATGTGAAAGTATTCAAAATTCCGAGATAAAATTAATTTAATATTAATTAGATTTTCATATAAATAAGTTTACTAAATTACCCCACCCCTCTAGATTATGGCGAATAACTTTATTTGATTCTTAAAGTTTAACTAAAAAACTATTACATTTTGAATAGTAACAAATAATGTGAATTAATATAGCAGTATGCGTATTCATATGTTAGATCTTTTCAAAATGTTAACAATTTAATTTAAATTAAATTAATTTTATTATTAATTTAATTTTAATTAATTTTTAATTTTCTTTCAATTAACTTTTTTAAAAATATAGCAGGAAATATTTCATTGGTTCACTACTGATTTTAATTTAAATTAAAAAAGAGATTAATTTAAAAATACAGCAAGTTGTAAAAAAAATCAATGAAATTTAATATAAACACGTTTAAATAATTAATATAATTATTTAATATAATTACACGTTTGAAAAAAAAATCTTTAATTTTTTTTTATTCTGAACCATCATAAAATATTTTTTTAATGGAATTGGAATTCTTCAGTCGTCAAAAACACATAAAAAATACAAATATTCAAAAATAACTTGAATCAATTATTTTAAGAAACGATAAAGCAAAACTCATATAAGTTGCTATATAAATAAAACATAAAACGCTCTCATTCAGAACGCTAAAGATAATACCTTCCTTTCGAATAATTTTCATGGAAGCATTTCCACGAACAAAAGATAATTTCATCCCTGCATGCTTGAGTTAGTTTAAATCGAAGGCTTTTTCAGAGTCAAACGGATGATAGGATCGTATCTTTTTTTATTTCTGATTAACAGTCTTTTTCTGATGGATTAAGTACCTCTTCCTTCCTTTTTCTGTGAGGGATCCACTACAAATGTCAGAAGTGAACTTTATCGAAGATATGATGCTTTATTTTCTTTTTACAATCATCTAACAGTTTGAGTAAAGACAATACAAATTTTTTATCAGTTTAATATCATCTCATTCATATTGTAGATTCATATTTTCTGAATAATAAACAAGCATGCCACAGTTATTAAAAAATTTAAAAATAAAATTAATTTTTCAAAATTGTGTAAGCCCATTATGATTCCTTTAAACGTGTATTATTAATATTGTTAATTATCTTTAATTTTATTGCTAATTATTGTTAGTTATCTTTATTTTTTTTGACATTCATCTAACAGTTCGAGTAAAGACAATACAAATTTTTGTGTGTTAAATATCATGTCAATCATACTGTAGAGTAATATTTTATGAATTGAATGTTGAATAAATATTAATATTGAAGATAAATTTAATTAAAATATTGAAGTACAACGAAAAATTTAATTATTGTAAAATAAATTGACATCAGTAAGAACATATAGGATATTCAATACATAATTAATAAAATTCCAACTGGCTTAGTGCTTTCTAAGAATAAACATAGAAGGCGTGTACAATACAAAGTACATTGCGTATATATATTAACACTTTCAATGTACTTTGTAATAAATGAAGTAATAATACTGTAAAAAGTAAGTATAAAGTAATAAACCTTTGTAATAAATATTAAAACTTTCAATAAACTTTGCAATGTACCATAGTTTAAAAGACATTTTAATTGAAATCCATAGAGTTTAGGTAAATAAATATACTCTCTAGTTTAAAGGGTGAATTTTTAATGCAGTAATGATAGTATAGCAGTAATGATAATAGTAATGATTAGCAGTATTGATAATAGTAATGGTTAGTATAGCAGTAATGATAATAGTAAATGATTAGTATAGCAGTAATTATAATAGTAATCATTAGTACAACAGTAATGATAGTATAGCAGTACCAGCATCATTGGCAACCTAATCAAAACTTTTATTGTGAGAGCTTGAGGAATTGCATACAAGTGTTATGGATTACTTCATTTTCCTACATACAGCTTTGAAAGTTATGGAAACAAGATCCTGAAACAAAACCCCATTCTGTACCAATTCGGTGTTTGCTTTGCTACAATCGATACCAACCATCTGCACATCGTTTAGGAAAAGCCGTTTCCTCATCAACTTATCATGGATCTGCTCATTGCCTCATGTGGACATTTCATTTTCTGCAAAATGCAGCACCACAATCGATTCCCCACCGTAAGAAAAGCACTTACAAGGGCATTTGCAGACAACCCCGCACCAGGTAGCCCACCCCCTCCCTTCGAATCAATGGAAGGAAACGGGAAAATAATTCGAGTGAAAGCGAAATAGAGAGGGGGCCCCGATGAGGACTCCCACATCCGATTCGGACGTTGTTCCTTCTTGTTTATCTTGTGATACTCTTTAGTTAGCCATCTACTTCGTTTGGTAGGCAGGGAGAACTTGTAATGAGTTGGGGATGGAGTTTCGGCTCAATTCGTATGGTAATGGGAGTCGGTTACCATGTTAAAGAATGGCCTCTCTTCTTGTTCTGTTTTTTTATTGCCTTGGTACGTTACTTTATCGTGTACGGCATACAGCTGTGAGTAGAGTAGGTTCTTAAAGACAGATTGTGGTTTCTAGAAATGCTTTATTTTCCAAGAATTGAGCACTATTAGTTCGTACAATTTGGTTCATATTTATGGTCCATAAGTTCTCAATAATTTATGATGTAGTAATTCACAATTGATTGACAAATGCATCAATAAACATTAGTTTTATTTAGATAAATGTATTAATAAACATTAGTTTTTATGTAAACAGTTATATTAATAAACATTAGTTTTTATGTAGACAATTATATTAATAAAGATTAGTTTTTATGTAGACAACTATATTAATATACATTAGGTTTTATGTAGAAAACTATATTAATAAACATTAGTTTTTATGTAGACAACTATATTAATATACATTAGGTTTTATGTAGACAACTATATTAATAAGCATTAGTTTAAATAATTGATAGTTACTAGATTGATATTAGCTTAAATAGGCTGATAAATTTCTTAGTTTAAACTAATAAATTCCAATTTATCAATGAATTTGTCTATGTTTAAATTGTAATCGTTGTTCCTTCTTGTTTATCTTGTGATACTCTTTAGTTAGCCATCTACTTCGTTTGGTAGGCAGGGATAACTTGTAATGAATTGGTGATGGAGTTTCGGCTCAATTCGTATGGTAATGGGAGTCTGTTACCATGTTAAAGAACGGGCTCGCTTCTTGTTGGGCTTTTCTTTACTTTATCGTGTACAGCATACAGCTGTGTCTAGAGTAGGTTCTTAAAGTGTGTGTAAAAGACAGATTGTGAGTTCTAGAAATGCTTTATTTTCCAAGAATTGAGCATTATTAGTTCGTATAAATTGTTAAGGAGTTTTTATATTTATGGTCTATAAGCTCTCAGTAATTCATGACGGAGTAAACCATAATTGATTGACAAAGACATTAATAAACATCAGTTTTTATGTAGAAAACTATATTAATAAACATGTTTAAATACATTGATAATTGTTAGATTGATATTAGCTTAAATACTCTGATAACTACTAGTTTAAACTAATAAATTCCAATTTATCAATGAATTTGTCTATTTAATTTGTACGCGTTGTTCCTTCTTGTTTATCTTGCGATACTCTTTAGTTAGCCATCTACTTCGTTTAGTAGGCAGGGAGAACTTGTAATGAGTTGGGGATGGAGTTTCGGCTCAATTCGTATGGTAATGGGAGTCTGTTACCATGTTAAAGAATGGGCTCGCTTCTTGTTGGGATTTTTTTTACTGCCTTGGTACGTTACTTTATCGTGTACAGCATACAGCTGTGTCTGAAATAGGTTCTTAAAGACAGATTGTGGTTTCTAGAAATGCTTTATTTTTCAAGAATTGAGCATTATTAGTTCGTATATATTGTTAAGGAGTTTTTATATTTATGGTACATAAGCTCTCAGTAATTCATGATGGAGTAATTCACAATTGATTGAAAAGTACATTAATAAGTATTAGTTTTTATCTAGACAACTATATTAACAAACATTACTTTTTATGTATATTAATAAACATTAGTTTTTATGTAGAAAACTAGATTAATAAACATTAGTTAAAAGACATTGATAGTTACTAGATTGATATTAGCTTAAATACGCTGATAACTACTTAGTTTAAACTAATAAATTCCAATTTATCAATGAATTTGTCTATGTTTAAATTGTAAGCGTTGTTCCTTCTTGTTTATCTTGCGATACTCTTTAGTTAGCCATCTACTTCGTTTAGTAGGCAGGGAGAACTTGTAATGAGTTGGGGATGGAGTTTCGGCTCAATTCGTATGGTAATGGGAGTCTGTTACCATGTTAAAGAATGGGCTCGCTTCTTGTTGGTTTTTTTTTATTGCCTTTGGTACGTTACTTTATCGTGTACAGCATACAGCTGTGTCTAGAATAGGTTCTTAAAGACAGATTGTGGTTTCTAGAAATGCTTTATTTTCCTAAAATTGAGCGTTATTAGTTCGCATTATTTGATAAAGAGTTTTTATATTTATGGTTCATAAGCTCTAAATAACTAAGTTCATAAGTTCTAAATATGGTCTATAAGGTCAATAAACTAGTTTTTATTTAGATAAATATATTAATAAACATTAGTTTTTATGTAGATAGACAACCATATATTTTATGTAGACAATT
Source organism: Caerostris darwini (assembly GCA_021605075.1). Lineage (NCBI taxonomy): Eukaryota > Metazoa > Arthropoda > Arachnida > Araneae > Araneidae > Caerostris > Caerostris darwini. The sequence goes on from BPLQ01014608.1 coordinate 223,007, forward strand.
ATATTGATAAACATTTATGTAGATAACCATATTAATAAACATTAGTTTTTATATAGACAATTATACTGATAAACATATGTATGTAACTATATTAATAAACATTAGTTTTTATGTAGAAGACTATATTAGTATACACTAGTTTAAATATATTGATAGTTACTAGATTGATAAAATTAGTTTAAGTGCGTTGATAACTACTAGTTAAAACTAAAAAACTGATATATTTCAAATCATTAATGAATTTGTCTATGTTGAAATTACATAATGTAGTTATTATTATTTTTTTTTACAATTACATAAATTAAAAATTTAAATAAAAAATAAAATCTTTTTTTTTTATTTTTTAAACTAGAGAAAAACATTTTACTTTTTATGTAGAATATAGTAAAAAGGTTTTATAGGAGTATAATTAAGAATTAAAAAAGCAATTCTTTTATTTACTTTAAATATTAATCTACAAAGAAAATTTAAATGAATAATATTATGATTCAAAAAGTATTTTATATTCTGATGAAATTTCTTTCTTCGTTTGAATGCAATAGAATGAAATAAAGTCTATATAGTCTTTATAGTCTATAAAGTCTTTTGTTTAAATTTTAATCGTTAAAAAGGATAATGTAGCTTTTGAGAAAAGTTTATTACTGCAAAATTGTTTAGTAAATTTAGAAAGACAGCCAACAAGATAAAAAAGGGAGATTGATTTTAAAATAACGATGTAAATCAAAGCATTACGTTATTACAAATATTATGGAAGTAAGATTATCATTTCTTTAAATAAATGGTAACTCATAAATATACTACTGTTAAACATTTCAGATAATTAAATAAAAAATTGTTAATATTAATAGATAAATGAATATTATACGTTGGCTTATATTATGAATTTATAACCTTGGATATAATATTATTACCTTATTTGATTTTATTTGATCTTGTTGATTTAATTATTTCAGTTCCCTGAATTTTAAAATTATTAATACAGAAGAGGTTTTATTAAATAAAACAATTTGATACATTTAAATTTCAAAACTATTTCTTCAAACATTTTCTCGGTACTTTGCTATGTACCCTAGCCCTCAACTTCCTTCATGAGCTACTTCCATGAAAATATTTTTACACTGTATTCAACTGAAATATGAACCTAATATTCCAAATTTCGCCTGAATTTCAGCATCTTGCACATTCACATAATCTGAAATTAAAGCTAAAATGACAGAAAATTTGAAAAATTTTGCATTTTATTAATTCGTTTTTATACGCAATTAATTAACATTGTTTCTAACATTATAAACTATTTTCTAAAAATATTTCTAAAGAAATAGACTTTTTTGAAGGTCAAAAGGTACTGTGTCAAATTAATTTAAAATTAAATTATTTACTGTTAATACAATCATCAATAACTGTTACGATTATTGTAAGATGCATTTTCGGCAACTGCTATATACAATAGCTATTTTATTGATGAGCATAGATGGAGGAAAAACTAATGTTAAGTAACATACATTAGTGGCGATCGTAAGAGATTTCTCAAGATCCTTCACACATAACAATCACTTTTTACATACATTAGTGAAATGTATCTTTTAGCTGATTTAATTCAATTTTTCAACCTATACATTGTTAATGTTTCCAATAGAGGCGTTAACAATACATAAAATAAGATATAAAATAAAATTTAGTTCAAATGTTAAAAGATCATTTCAATTTAAAACGATACATTGAATATCTGGGAATTATAGAAAATCTTAATGGTATTAGGCATTAAATCCATGGAACCCTCCTGTTTAATACATTTCTAGAGTTACATTCATACACTTAAAAATTAGAAATAAGAAAAGTTTCTTGAACAGAACCTTGAACAGAGTTTCTTGAACAGTTTCTTGAACATTGGCAATTTTATAACTTGGCTTACAAGAAAAAAATAGATTAGAATAGTTTCCAATAATAATAATAAGTGCACATTATATTATTAAAGTGTATTTCTTTTTTATTATTACTTTATAAACAATAGCGATTCTTGAAACATTATATTTGTATAAGTATTTCAAATTTGTAACTGTGTGGTTATTTTTACTAGGTAAGGGTTCTTTATAATATATTTTATAAATGTAAATACAGGGCTTTAAAAACTTTATTAAAGGGACATATATATTTTATACATAATATAAAATATTTATCAATGAGATTTAGCATTTTTTTGGCATCTAGCTCCTCATATTTACATTATACCATATCCTGGGGCTCTACTACATAACACGTATCAAATTCCCTAGATCTCTATGTATATATAACACTAGGTTGGCACACATAATGCTGCACATGAGGCAGTGCTGCACTCACTTATACAGGAGAGGAAAAAGCAAGAAAATGAGGTAGGATGCTTTCCATCTGCATAGCCTGAAGCCTCTCCTGTTGCCAAGGGGATGAGTAAACTACTATTTTTACTAGTAATATGTCTGGAGAAAGTGTATTTTATTTTTGCACTGGATTTTAGAGGAACGTCAAATACCAGGACGTTCTTGATTTAAAATTTGGATTTTATATTTCTGAGAATAAAAAAAAATACTGAAGATAAATAGTTAAAAATACTGTTTATCTTCAGTATTAAGTTAAAGTTTATATTAAAGTTAAATAGCAAAAAATAAAATCTTTTATATTTTAAAAACGTATTATTTATTGTTATGATGATGATATTATAATTTGGTAGTTTTATTAATATTTTGAATTATTATTTTCTAGAATTATTTTTTTCTAGAAAATATTTTAAGTAATTGTGAACTAAATACGTAACAAAATTTTGTACATAATTTTTGATAAAATTAATTGTGATGTGATAGATGTAAATGTGACAATTATTTTGAATAACTTTTTTAAATTGCTGTAATTTTTATGCATAGTATACTCATGCACATATTTCAAATAATAAAATCAAACTAGAAATTTTTGTAGCATGATGATTGAATTTAATAATTTTCTTCTAAATTTGAAAATTGAATTTCACATAAATATACCACTTACTGTGTTTAATTTGCCACAGTAATATTCTGATAAAAAAAAACATTTTTTATCGAAAATAACATTTCATCTTAAATAAAAGATGAAATTATAATAATCATAGAAAAAAAGAATAAAGGTATTTTATTTTTAAAATTTATTTAATTTATTTTTAAATTTTTTTTATTTTTTAAACTAATAATGTTCTATTTTTTAAATTATTATTAATAATTTTATTATTATTTTAATAAAGGTATTTTATTTATTAGAATTTATAAGAATTTCATAAAAATTATTTCGTAAAGTTTTTCGTTTCTATAAACTGTTACATTATAATAAAGATTCCCATAAAAGCATTGAGTCTCGTCCGAGATTTCATGAAAGTCCTTTTGTAGCATTACATCCCTCAAATTGTATATCTCAATCATAGCTGAATAGAGAAATACTCTACAACACAGGAGAAAAATTATAATAATTTTAAAAATAAAGACATAAAATCCATGGCCAAACGAGAGCTTTTAAGCTTCTCAGAGCATTTGAGTTTATTCAATAACTTCTTTTTATAATATATTTGATAAATTTTAGATTTACTTTAATTATTAAGTTATATTTTGTCTACAAGACTTTTTTTGAATAACTAAAAGCATCGGCAGACTTTAATAAAGGCATTTTATTTATTAGCATTTCATGAAATATTTTTAATTTCATTTATTCTATAAAATGTTACCTTATAATAATAAGAATTCCTATAAAACCATGCAGTCTCATCCGAGATTTCATGAAAGACCTGTTGTAACATTACATCTCAATATTCTTTCTTTCAATCATAGCTAAATATATAAATACTCTATAACACAGGAGAAAAATTGCAATAACTTTATGTCCTATGCCAAATATCCTATGCCTATGTCCTATGAATGTCCTATGCCAAACGAGAGCTCTTAAATTTTATAGATCTTGAGAACATTTAAATTTATTCAATATTTTCTTTTCAGAATATATGACATAGATTAGATATATATATATAGATAGATTAGGCAATATATATATAGATTAGGTCTTAGATGATATTATAATTATTTAGAATAATTAGAAAATAATTAGATAATAATAATAATTAGAATCACTTTGAATATTAAGTTAAATATTATCGTGAAATTGTCACGAGCATCTATAAGGCACGAGGTTGCCACGAGCAATTCTATTATTCATTCTGTTAATAGTAAGTTTTGCAGTTTGTCAACATAACAGTTTTAGAATAGTGAGTTGATATTATGTTTTGCATAATATCAACTCACTCATCAATTAGATTTTGCATTATTGTTCTATATTATATAAGTGAATAAGAACAAATATATTCATATTATAATTTACATTTATTGATTTTGATGAAAAATGGGCGAATGAAATGAAATTAGGATATAGTCTCTTACAAGAGTGATGAATAGATTTATAAACTTTTATGTTTTTATTTTCTTTTATTGCACAAGCAAAAGATTTTCCATGTATACAGTAATCCTAATATGTAATAATGCTTTTATGTTATTTCTGTGTTTCATATAATAGAAATGAAAGTGCATTTTAGTGAATAAGGAATCTTTTTTTTTTTCTTTTTGGTCACCAAGTTGGCATTTGATTGGTTTGGTTTGCCGCTCTACGGTCATCTTGTGCACAATTTAGGCTAAATACACCTAATAATAATAGGGATCTACAGTTTAACGTGGATTCCGAACCACCAGGCATTTGATTATATAGAGAAAATTAATCCTACAACGAAGCTTTCTTGAATTTTCAGTCTTGAATTTTCGAATTTTAAGAAAAATTTAAAAAAGGATTGATTTTAGGAAAATAAAAACATTGAAATTCTGAAAATTTTGAAACAAGAATTTTGAAAACACTGAACATATTAAAGAAGCAAAAAAACAAAAACAAACAAAAACCTTATTGATATCATATATAATTTTCTAAATTAAAAAAAATTTTAAAAATGAATTTTCGTGGAAGAAAAAATGCTGACATAGACATGAAAAGCACAAAAAAAGCGAATTTTAAGAAACTTCATGTATTTACTCAGGGTAGAAAGTCTAGGATTTTGACGTCGTATGATGAGGATCAATAAAATGAGTAGACTTCCTTGATGTCTCTCAAAAAGGCTTTAAAACGCTTTTAGGAACAACATCCCGTGAATTTGATGACACATACTCTTGGTATGATAATGATCAAAACTATTTTTTTCAGGAAATACAGACAAAAAAAAATTGATAAACAAATTCACCAGTTTACAAAATCAAACTGACTGAAAAAAAATCAATATTATTTAAAGGAAAAAATTATCCAATATTACTAAGAATGGATCACAAAAGGATGTAACAAAATATAAAATGGACGAAGGATAAGGGAATGTATTTTCAAGAAGAAAGAGAAATTTCTAATTAAAATCAAATCATGGAAACTTCTTCTAAGAAGAAATTAACTGCCAGCAGTTTATTATAGATATATTTATTGTATTGCTTCACTATTTTAAATATTTTTCAATAACCTATTTATGAATCATATAAATCCAATACACATCTCCATTTTTATAGCCTCGAAAATCTGATGTTCAGTTCAAATGAATGTAGTTTTAGTATCATAATAAATATTTTGCGTTCAACAAAGCAGTTGAAATCAAATTGATTATTTAAACATCTATAGCATCATTACTTATTCTAAATATTAAATAATGGAACTTGTTATCAATTCAAATAATTAACTCTTTTGTATAAAATAGGTAGAATGTCAAAATTCAACAAAAAATTTCCTTTTCACAAAAAAGTAGTTTTTCTTTATTCTTTCGGAATTAATTCTGTCATTTTGTTTTTTAAACAATCACCCTAAAATATATTTTATTGAAATATAGATATTTACAATGTTTTTTGTCATAAATTGAAAATAAAATGCAAATGAGTGTTGCATAGCTACAATTTAACTAAATTCTCATTACGACTAATAAATTAATAAACAAGTATAGTTTTTCCTCTTTTTCACTTCACTAGAAACAATCTGCAATCCGGTTGTACTAAAAAACATTTTACATTTAACGCAATCATTATTTTAATTTGAAATTTTGTCTTTTATCATAATAGATGTAATATTTCCATAATTAATTCATTAGTCATAGAGAATCTGGAATTTCTTAGTTGCAATTTTAGAATCTTGACAATTTTGTTATTGAAAAAATTCAAGTTAGAGCCATTCTACATGTGAAAGATAAAACTGTATTTTACAAATCTAAAAAAGAAAAGTATATATCTTCATATTTTAGAAAAATGTTAAGCAAGTGATAAATATTTATTATAGATGTAATTTCACTTCTTAATTAATACATTAATCATAGAGAATTTGGAATTTCTTCGTTGTGATTTTAGATCCTTGACAATTTCTTTATTGAAAGTTAAACCATCCTACATGTGAAAAATAAAACTGTATTTTACAAATCTAAAAAAGAAAGGTATATATCTTCATATTTTAGAAAAATGTTTAGAATGGGATAAATATTTATAATAGATGTAATTTTTCTATAATTAATCCATTAAATATAAAGAATCTGAAATTTCTTTGTAGCCATTTTAGATTCCTGACAATTTTTTTATTGAAAATTTCGAGTTAAAACCATCCTACATGAAAAATAAAACTGCATTTTACATATCTAAAAAAAAGTTATATATCTTCATACCTTAGAAAAATGTTTAGCATGTAATAAATATTTATAATAGATGTAATTTTTCTTCTATAATTAAACCATTAGTCATAAAGCATCTAGAAAATGTTTTTAGCCATTTTAGATTCTTGACAATTTTTTATTGAAAAATTTCAATTTAGAGCCATCGTACATGTGAAAAATAAAACTGTATTTTACAAAGCTATAAACGAAAAGTAGATATCTCCATACTTTAGAAAAATGTTAATCATGTGATAAATATTTATTATAGATGTAATTTCTCTTCTTATTTAATCCATTAGTCATAGAGAATCTGGAATTTCTTTGTAGCTATTTTAGATTCTTGATAATTTTTTTATTGAAAAACTTCAAGTTAAAGCCATCCAACATGAAAAATAAAACTGTACTTTACAAATCTACAAAAAAAAAACCATATATATCTTAATACTTTAGAAAAATGTTTTAAAACTTGGAGGAAGTAGAGCATATAGGCTCATCCAAATATTATTTAAAGCATTTTAGCTCTGCCTAATAGCTTTCTCAACTAAAGCACTTATCCGGAGAAACATTAAGGCAAAGGAAGCGATTATGGAAGGTATTTATCATTACTCTTTATATTTCCCTTTTAGAACTGCATTTGTACTCGTAGTAAAAAATATTTTAAAGCTTTCTAAAATATTTCCACTTTACTAAGCAGAAAGTTGGTGCACTTATCTTCCGGAAAACTACTCAAGAAAGTCATTTTTTTTTCTATCCAAATTTCAGAACCGATTAAACTGCACTTTAAAATTTCCTGAGTTGTAATTTATTAACAAATAATTAAAGAAAGCTCATACTGTAAGCTATTTTAAAATTAAAATACAATATATTTTGAATTTTCGTTTAGAATAAAGTATTTTTAATAAATATGTTCTTAGCAGCGTTAATGACTTAGAATAGCTGTTATTTGTTAAATCTTCCTAATATAATTTGTAAAATATTAATATATTATGTTGCAATTAAACTTTACAAAATATTTTTAATAACTTGAGGTAAAATGATTAAAGATTTGTAATTTTTATAAGAACTTTAGAAAATTAAAAAAGTGTAAAAACAAAATAAATGATAAACACTTGCAAATATATTGTATTATCCAGGCTTATATGTATAAATATATAATTTATATTTATTTATTATATTTATTTTTATATATTTATATTTATTATTATATAAATTTATAATAATATATAATATTGTATAAATATATTGCATTAAACTGGCTTAATTCTTTGTTTAGCATATTGTATGTTTAGCATTCGATAGTAAAAGATCTCCGTTAACCATATAAGATTAAAAAGCGTTTTGCATTTTTGAATTCATTAATTATATTAAATAATAATAATTATTAATTCATTAATTCTTTCATCAAAAAATTAAATATTTGTCAAGTTTAAATAAAATTGGAGATTATAATGCTAATAAATCTAATGAATTTAATAATGTGGGTTAATAAATCCAATAAATATGAACGAATTTTAAATTTTAATATTATGAATTAAGTTCATTGCAATTTAATGAATGAACAGTAATTAAGTTCAAAATATTTCATCAGTTTAAACATGCATGATGCATGTAGTTTAACAAAAAATTACTTTTTAAGCATGTGATGTATGTAGTCCAAATTAACCAAAAACAATGTTTAACAAAAAATCACTTTTTTAAATATGATTCTAAGAAGATCACTGTTATAATAGTTGTTTGTACATCAAGTTGTAGAACATAAAATAAGATTTATTTTAATTTGTCGATAATTTGAAGATGGATTTAATTTCTGGGAAGTAATAATTATGTTTATAAGATTTGTTCAGGCAAATTAATCACAACGTTGTAGCCAAACTGATATTAAAAAGTAATAAAGTTTTCAATCTTAAAATATAAAAATAATTAGAGTGACTTAAAATATTTCTAATCCATTTTATATGTTTAATTCAATAATAATTCATTTTTAAATCGTAGATACATTACATCATCAATACAATTATTAAAAATGGTTATGGTGTTTAAATGAAAAATAAAATGCAGTATAAAAAGTAATTGATTTATTATATTAATTTAAAGAATTTTATGAAATAAAAGAAATTACTTATAATGCTTTTGTTTTTGGCATTTGTCTATATTATAGCGTCATGTTTTTAAATTATAGCGGTTTATAATTGGTTCATTTATAATTCATTCATAAAAATGTAATATTTTTCGGATTATTATTGTTGAAATGAAATTTTTCTTAAAAAAATACATTTTGATATTAATAAGGATCTTTTGTTTCAGATTATACATACTATCTTAAAACTTGAGAAATGGAATATGATATATCTTGAAATTTAAATTTTTCAAACTAAATTTTTTATAAATATTCAATACATTTTCAATGTTTGAAAGATCCAGAAAATATTTTATTTTATTATTTTCACAACAATATATTAAACTATATTGAAAGCAGTTTGAATTATAATAAAATATTATTCTTAAATCACTAAAATAAATGACATCCTCATTTAATAGAATAAAATAATTTATAAAAAATAATACAATTATTTTTCTTCTAAAATAATTAATACAGAAAATTATAGAAATATCATTTAATTTTGAATTTAATCTACTGATTACTATATATTATGGAAATATATTTATTTTTCTATGAAATAATGCACAATATAAAAGGTAATTGGCGTATATTAATTTAAAGAAATGCTCATGCTTTTGACATTTGTCTATATCGAAAAAGTCGCGTTTGTAAATTATGGGGATTTATATTTGGTTTATTTATAGCATTCAATAAAAATATAATATTTTTCTGTTTATTAATGTTGAAATGAAATTTTACTTAAAATAATATTCTTTTGTAAGCGAAAAAAAAAAATTAATTCCTGTAAATGTGAAAAAAAAAATTTTTAAAATTTTAAAAATTTAAATGTGCAAAAAGATTTTAAAAAAACATGTAAGAAGAAACAAAATTTTTTTTTTTTGGAATACCACCGAAATATTACAGAACCCATTAACATTTAACTGGCATAAAGGATTCAAAGACAAACACAAAAACGAGATCGTGACATTTTTCTCAACGAGTTTCTAAAATCCTTCTAGACTTAAAATGCAAATTAAATTCCTGGAATTAGTTTTACTGTCTTTTAATATTAACAAACAAGTCAGTAATTCCTGCCTGTGCCGCATTAATCCAAACAAACAGCGAGAAAGTTTTTAAAAATATTCGACATTTCTTCTCGATCTTTACCATTTTTTTTTACTTCTCTGGAATTCTTTTACCTCTCTCGCCTTTGATGGCATTGTTTGCTACTAAAATACTTTATAATTGAATCGAGTCACTGTGGCCGAATTGCTCTCCTAAAAACGATTTAATTATCTTTTCAAGCTTTCCTGTCTCGAGCCATCTTCAAGATGGAGAAGACTTTTAAGGGCTTAAGCTACACTAATCCCATCTTTTTAGGCATGAACTTTCTTGTTGGAAAATCTTTGTACGCAAAATGGCTTAAGCTCTTCTGTAAGAATTTGTTCTTCGTGGTTTTGGAAATAGAACGAATCTTGTTTCTTTCAAAAGAAAAGATTTTTTTGCCTTGATATATAGGTAACATCTTAATTAAATTTTAATTGAAAGACGTTTTACTTAAGCATGGCATGGATTTATTCGAATAGAATACAATTAATGCAATGTTTGCTGAATTTTCTAGTTAAAAATTGTTTGATTCGAAAATTAAAGATGAGAAAAAATATTAATTGTTGGACCAAATACTTTATCGCATTAGCAATTCTAAAAGAAGCATCAAAGAGTAGATATAATAACTAAAACATAATAAGAAAAATTTAAATTTTGATTTTAATAAAGATCTGCTTTATTTCAGATTATACAAACTATCTTAAAACTTGAGAAATGGAATATGATACATCTGGAATTTCAGATCTTTCAAACGAAAATGTTTATAAATATTCGACCTATTTTCAACATTCGAAAGATGCAGACAAAGTTTTATTTCATTATTTGCACCAAAAAAATATTAAACTATATTGAAATCAGTTTGAATTATAGGAGAAATATTATTCTTAAACCACTAAAATAAATGGCATCCTCATTTAATAGAATAAAATAATTTTCAAAAAATAATACAATTATTTTTCTTCTAAAATAAGTAATAGAGAAAATTACGGAAATAGCATTTAATTTTGAATTTAATCTGCTGATTACTACATATTATAAGAATATATTTATTTTTCTATAGAAGAAAACACAATATAAAAGGTAATTGGTGTATATTAATTTTAAAAAATGTTCCTGCTTTTGCCATTTGTTTACATAGAAAAGTCGAGTTTGTAAATTATGGTGATTTATATATTAGGTTTATTTACATCATTCAATAAAAATATAACATTTTTGTGTTTAGTATTGTTGAAATGAAATTTTACTTAAAATAATTTTCTTTGTAAGTGAAAAAAATTCAAAGTTTTTAAAATTCCATGGAATGTGAAAAAAGATTAAAAAAGAAATTCAAGGAAGAAAACAGATTTTTTTTTTTTTTTTTTTTTTTTTTTTTTTTTTTGGAATACCACCGTAATATTACAGAACCCATTAACATTAAAGGATTCAAAAGCAAACAAAAAACGAGACCGTGACATTTTTTTCAACGAGTTTCTAAAACTCCTTCTAGACTTAAAATGCAAATTAAATTCCTGGAATTAGTTTTACTGTCTTTTAATATTAACAAACAAGACAGTAATTCCTGCCTGTGCTGCATTAATCCAAACAAACAGCGAGAAAGTTTTTAAAAATATTCGAAATTTCTTCTCGATCTTTACCATTTTTTTCTTTACTACTTTGGAATTCTTTTACCTTTCTCGCCTTTGATGGCATTGCTTGCTACTAAAATACTTTCTAATTGAATCGAGTCACCAGTGGCCGAATTGCGTGCCTAAAAACGATTTAATTATCTTTTCAAGCTTTTCTGTCTCGAGCCATCTTCAAGATGAAGAAGATTTTTAAGGGCTTAAGCTACACTAATCCCATCTTTTTAGGCATGAACTTTCTTGTTGGAAAATCTTTGTACGCAAAATGGCTTAAGCTCTTCTGTAAGATTTTGTTCTTCGTGGTTCTTGGAAATAGAATCTTGTTTCTTTCAGAAGAAAAGATGTTTTTTGTTATGATATATAGCTAACATCTTAATTAAATTTTAATTGAAAGACGTTTAACTTAAGGAGGGCATGGATTTATTCGAATAGAATGCAATTAATGCAATGTTTGCTGAATTTTTTAATTAAAAATTTTTTTGATTCAAAAAATTAAAGATGAAAACGATATTAATTGTTGGAACAATAAATTTATCGCATTAGCAATTCCAAAAAAACCATTATAGATTAGATATAAAAAATTAAAACATAATGATGAAAATTTAAATTTTGATATTAATAAGGATTTGGTTTGTTTCAGATTACACATACTATCCTAAAACTTGAGAAATGGAATATGATATATCTTGAAATTTGAATTTTTCAAACTAAATTTTTTATAAATATTCAATACATTTTCAGTGTTTAAAAGATCCATAAAAATGTTTTATTTTATTATTTACACATCAATATGTTAAATTATATTGAAAACAGTTTGAATTATAATAAAATATCTTATTCTTAAATCACTAAAATAAATGACATCTTCATTTAATTGAATAAAATAATTTATAAAAAATAATACAATTATTTTTCTTCTAAAATAAATAATACGGAAAATTATAGAAACAGCATTTAATTTTGAATTTAATCTACTGATTACTATATATTATGGAAATATATTTATTTTTCTATGAAATAATGCACAATGTAATAGGTAATTGGAGTATATTAATTTAAGAAAATGCTGATGCTTTTGATATTTGTGTAAATCGAAAAAGTCACATTTGTAAATTATGGGGATTTATGTTTGTTGTATATATATATCATTCATTAAAAATATAATATTTTTCTGTTTATTATTGTTGAAATGAAATTTTACTTAAAATAATATTCTTCTGTAAGTAAAAAAAAATTAATTCCTGTAAATGTGAAAAAAGAAATTTTTAAAATTCCTTTTTAAAATTTTAAAATTCATTTAAATGTGAAAAAAGATTAAAAAAATATATGTAAGAATAAAACACATTTTTTTTGGAATACCACCGAAATATTACAGAACCCATTAACATTTATCTGGCATAAAGGATTCAAAGACAAACACAAAAACGAGATCGGGACATTTTTCTCAACGAGTTTCTAAAATCCTTCTAGACTTAAAATGCAAATTAAATTCCTGGAATTAGTTTTACTGTCTTTTAATATTAACAAACAAGACAGTAATTCCTGCCTGTGCCGCATTAATCCAAACAAACAGCGAGAAAGTTTTTAAAAATATTCGACATTTCTTCTCGATCTTTACCATTTTTTTTTACTTCTCTGGAATTCTTTTATCTTTCTCGTCTTTGATGGCATTGCTTGTTACTAAAATACTTTCTAATTGAATCGAGTCACCATGGCCGAATTGCGTGCCTAAAAACGATTTAATTATCTTTTCAAGCTTTTCTGTCTCGAGCCATCTTCAAGATGAAGAAGATTTTTAAGGGCTTAAGCTACACTAATCCCATCTTTTTAGGCATGAACTTTCTTGTTGGAAAATCTTTGTACGCAAAATGGCTTAAGTTCTTCTCGAAGAAAAAAAGTTTTTTTGTCAAAATATATATCTTAATTAAATTTTAAATGAAAGACGTTTTACTTAAGGAAGCTATGGATTTATTCGAATAGAATGCAATTAATACAATGTTTGCTGAAATTTTTAATTAAAATTTGTTTGATTCGAAAATTAAAGATCAAAATAATATTAATTGTTGGAACAATTATTTTATCGCATTAGCAATTCCAAAAGATATTATTATTAAAACATAAGGAGAAATATTTAATTTTTGATATTAATAATTATCTGCTTTGTTTCAGATTACAAAAAAAAAATTACAAAATCTTAAAACTTGAAAAATTGAATATGATATATCTTGAAAATTAGATATTTCAAATGAAAATTTTTATAAATATGATTCATTATAAATATAATAATTTTAATAAAAATATGATGAATTAATAAAATATGATTATTTTATGATTTGCGCAACAATATATGAAATTATTTTGAAAGCAATTTGAACTATAATAGAAATATTTTTCTTAAATAACAATAATAAAAACGTCCTAATTTAACAGGATAAAATAATCTATAAGAAATAATACAATCCTTTTTTACTAAAATAAATAAGGCAAATAATTATAGAAATATCATTTAATTTTGAAATAAGCCAAAATAATATACTTCATAATAATGAAAGTTAAAATTCATTTTCTTTTGAAAATGTTATATTAAGATTTGTAGAAATATCTATATTTTAGTAAAATTAGCTTTTGGTAGCATTGTTCTATTCAAATATATAAGTGAAATAGCATTCCCATTCAAACACAATTACAATGATATGGAGTAAAACCACAATACTGATTAGATAAATAAATTTAATACTGGTTTCATAATTTTATTATTGTAAAAAAAACATGCATTTCCTTTTAAATCCCTAGTATAATGAAATAATGATGCTGAATCTACTTTGTTACATAAAACCACAGAAATACCTTATTTAAGAGAGCGTTCGCTAAACTAGGGTAAATAAGAAAAATGATATCTCTCTTACCTTAAATCCATTGTTCTTAAAATGAAAATTAATCATCTGTTTTCTAAAAAGTTAGTGATCATTTAATAAAATAAAAACACGAGCTTTATTCAAAACAATTTTATAACTTGTTTTAACTTGTTTTGAAATGAGTTATTTGATAATTCCAATTAAATTATTAAATTAAATTATTTCTTTGAAAAACTACACAATGTGTTAATATGATCCTTAAAGTATAATGTAACTATTTTATTGATTAAAAATGTTTCACATAAATGGTCAAATCCTGAAAGATCCTAAAAATACTAAAAATACACATTATTATTTATTTGTTAATTGCATTTTTGATTATTAGAATGTTTCTAAAAAATCACAAATAAAATAACCAGATTTTATTTTGCTATTTGTCAAGTATAATGTATGCTTAAAAATAAAGCAAAAATATTTTTATTTACGCAGGTGGTAAATGAAATTCCAACACTAAAAAAAAGTAGTTTAGAAGATAGAATTTAGGCAAAGAATTTATCTAGGTGACATATTTATTTTATTAAACTTTCAAGTTTGAGGGAAAAGTTATTTCAAATGGGAAATGATGATACAATAATAACTGCGATTGTCTTTACGATTTTGAATGCAATCATGTAAAAGTGGGACGGAGTTCCATACCTGGACAGTCAAAACAAAAACGGTCATTGTTGAGGTGGATGAGGAGGATGACTGTGGATGTATATGTCCTCCAATAATTTCCCACGGGAAAAATATATTTTGATGTCCCAGGCCGAGGAAATATGTTGGTGGGTGACAGTATGGATACGAGCTTATCCTGTTGGGAGCCTTTGGAACAATGATAAAAGCCAAACTCAACCAGTTAAATAAACAGTCTAATGTACAAATTTTCTGTCAAGTGGAGAGGGTAATGACGAGAGTGCTCTTGGTGTCTTCGGAAATTGCTCCCAAGACCATACTCAGTAGTAAGTCCAGTGTGTCTGTAATGGATTAGCAGATGGCAGTCTAAACAGGTTAGCTACAAGTGTTCACTTGGCTTCCTTTTAACCAACATACGGTCATCAATGGCGCCATGAGAGAAAGGACTATCATTAGAAAAAAAGAAGAAAACAAAAACATTGTTGTATAAGGAATCACATTTTATATTTTGAAGCAGGAATTTCTTATCAATCAATATTAATTTTATTAAGTATTAAGCTTATTAATATTCAGTATTTTCGTAGTTCATAATAATTAATGTACTCGGAGAAGTACTCTCTCAGTTTTTTTCATATATTTGTATCAATTTGAGGTATGTTTAATCTTTATGAGTAAAGAAATTCAACCTACCTCCACTGCTCTTCGGGGGAAGAGTCCTGTGGTTTGAAAAACACTGATATAAATAGTTGACTACGATGTTGATGTATTGTAGGTCGATTTGATTTCAATTTTCTGAATATTAATTTTGCAATTTGTATGGTATTTTTAAATAAAACTAACCAAAAAACATTTTATATTAATATAAATCATCACAAAATGATAACTGCTATTAGATAATATTGTATATATAATATTAGATACTTTTGGATATATTGGATATATAATATTAAATGATTTTGGAAATACTGGATATATAATATTTGATACTTTTGGATATATTGGATATATATATTACACACTTTTGGATATACTGGATATAATTAGACAATTTTTGATATATTAGATAAATAATATTAGATAATTTTGGATATATTGGATATACAATATTAGATATTTTTTAATGTATTGGATATATAGTATTAGGTACTTTTGGATATATTGGATATATAATATTAGACACATTTGGATATATAATATTAGATATTTCTGCTTATTTTGGATATATAATATTAAATACTTATATAGTTTTTATATCAAAATATTGCATCAAAACAGAAATCGCAATAGATACAAAAATATTTTTATTTTAGTTCACAAGTGCCAAGACGAAAACTAGATTTCTATAAAACTTCCATAATCTAGATTTTTCATTAAATTCTGAAAATTGTTTTTGTTCTATATGCCTCTGATATACATTTCGAACATAATGACAATATAAATAATAAATTGAAAATTCATTATCTACTCCTAACATCCATCTCTTCATTTTATATTAGATTTTTTAAAGCGCATGTAAATCAATTAGAGTCTGTTAAAACAACCGTTCATTATTTTTTTTCTTATTATTTGTTCGAAATTTCTCAGGAAATGCCATGGACAATATTTCTCAATCATCACTACTTTCTGAGATTTCATTCATATGTAAATTTTTAATGGAAAAATTTGAATGAATTATAAAACTTAAAAAAAAAATACTTTCATCTCTGAAATCCCTTCGAGGTGCAATTTAAACAGTCCACAAGAAGGTTAAGCCATAATAATAATAATAAAGAAAAATTAAACATTTTAAGACAAAAATCTTTTTTTACTGGAACCTTTAAAGATCAAACAAGAAGAGATGTAACAAAAAGGAAAAAAAAAAGAACTCCAATGATGATGATGATAATAATAATAAAACATGGCGATGTATTTACATTTAAAAGCGAATTCCAAGCTGCAAGGAAAAGAACTTCTTTATTATTCAAGAAGGTAACGAAAATCGTTTTATAAATTTCATCTCCACTTGCACCTTTCAAATGCAAAATACCTCAAGCAAAATAATCCGACTTTTCAGTACCCTTTGCGCAAGGAATTCATCATAACCATCAGTATTTGAAAAGTCATAAAAAAAAATAACACGGAGACGGAATACGCGCTGATATATGGTTATTAAGGTTAAAAAAATATTAAAACAAGATACCAGGATTCAATTTCAAGCAAGCAAACATCGAGTTTTAATGATGTGTACTTTCTACCGCCTTTGAAGATAACTTTTTTTCTTTTATTTATTTTTACTCTTACTTCTTCGTTCTGTGTTCGTTGGTTCGAATATTCTTTCTTTTTTTCATTCTTCCCGCATTTTTCATGTTGTCGATAGTGATTATAGGGGAAGCATAATGATTTGATATAGGAATTCGTTGGAGCGTACAGTTCCTACGAAAATGTTCTTTAAGGGCTCTTTTCTAGTTCGAGGGAAAAAAAAAAGATGGGATTTGTCCTGTCAATTATGAACTGAAGTGAAGTAAAGATTGGCATCTGTGCGTTAACTGGTGGCCGGGATGATTGTGCGGTTGAGTTGATAAATTAAATATATTTCCTTTTCTGCAGATGAAAGGAATTTCTTTTTTGAACAAACACAGAAAATTTCTTTTTTTTTCTTTTGCAAGCTTCACTAGATGAAATCGAATGTAAACTGCTCCAAGATTGTGTTGCTGAGAGTTTAGGTAAAGATCTTAAGGAAAGAATATACAAATAAAAAAAGGAGCAATTATAGTTATTCAGATATCTTTTCCTTTTGTGTGTTTAACAGTGGTTGGATTGAAAAGATTCATTCGACAATAAATTATTCATAATTCGTTATTCATATTTATTTTAAAAGATACATACATATATGCTGTAAAAAAAAGTCTGATACTATTTGCACTTATTTGTATTAAATTTACTCTGAAAGTAGTGCACATAAATGTTATAAAAGTTTAATTTTTTTATTATTCCATTTATATTTATTAGTAAGGACAAACTGTCTGTAGTTCACATGCTGGATTTCTGAACTTGGACAATTCATTTTGAAGTTATGTTTTTAATTATTTATTTGATAAAATGTAGTAGACATGTGAATAAATTTATTTGGATATTAAGATAAACCGCATTTATAAAATAATAAATTTTTCAAAATGATTATAATGACAAATACAGATTTTTTTTTTTTTTTTTTGCAAGCCTCACTGGATGAAATCGAATGTAAACTGCTCCAAGATTGTGTTGCTGAAAGTTTAGGTAAAGATCTCAAGGAAAGGAAATATAACAAAAAAAAAAAAAAAAAAAATGAGCAATTATAGCTATTCAGATATTTTTTCCTTTTGTGTGTTTATCAGTGGTAGGATTGAAAAGATTCATTCGACAATACATTATTCATAATTCGTTATTAATATTTATTTTAAAAGGTTCATACGTAAATCTTGAAAAAAAATTCTGGTTCTATTTGTATTTATTTGCATTAAATTTATTTTGAATGAAGTGTACATAAATGTTATGAAAGTTTAATTTTTTCTTATCCCATTTGTATTTATTAGTAAGTACAAGCTGTCTATAGTTCACATGTTGGAGTTTTGATTTTGGACAATTCATTTTGGAATTAAACTAGCATTTTTAATTCATAAGTTAAGAAGTAGTAGAAATGTGATTAAATTGTTTGGAGATTAAGATGAAATACATTTATAGTAGTAATTATCATTTCAGCCCAAATGTTATATGAATATTTTAATTTTTAAAAATATGATAATTAATTTATTACATAGTAATAAAATTATACATAAAAAATTAATTTTATTTTTTTTATGGTCAATCCAGATCAATCAATTTTTGTGTGTGAAAGAAAGAAAATCTGGATTTTTCTATGTAATATTTTTGAAAATTTATCATGGCTAAGAAAATAATGTAAGCAATAATTTTTTTTTTAAATTTAAACTATACATATGCCCTGATTTTACTAGATAATGTAATTAAAATAATAATGACACTCTGAATAAACAAATTATTTCCGTTTAATCTAGATCACATCCTATAAGTTGGACTACGAATAGATTTGTTGAAGCTCTAATATTTCTTAAAACAACAAATAATTTCTTGTTAACAAATTTTACTAAATAAATTCAGTTACAGAAAAGACTGATAATATTGTTGAAATTTACTGAATTTCACTCTCAGACTTGATGGCAAATTGGCTAGCGCTCTGGCCTTTGCTACGAAAGCTTCAGATTCAGATTGCATTCGAGATTAGCATGGATGTCTGTTAATGGTTCGGTATCCCCATTAAACTCTAGGTCCTGGTTTAATTAGCTTAAAGTGGGCACAAAAATGAACGTAGAGTGACAAATTAAAGCAAATCAGATCTTGCTGATTTAAGATAGCTTTGGCAAAACATAGCGCTTTTATGGCAAAACATACACTTTAAGCAGAAACTTTGACACTTCATGGTGTAGAGTAATTTATTATATGTCGTTTGAGTTGAGTGCCCTAGTGGATAACACCTTGGGTTTCCGCACTAATGTAGCTTGTTTTGGGCTACCTAAAGTAAGGATTCCGTGTCTATGTCGGGGAGGATGTAGATAAGTCCGTAAGCCGTCGGATAAATATATTATTTTGTTTGGCTCGAAGAGGTGTACATGGTATGAATTTTCCAGAAGCCCCCTTTGAAGGCGATCATTTTAAATTGCAGTGGTTAATTACAAGGTCAAAACAGCAAGATTTCCATGATACCCATTGAGTAAAGCTGATTGCGTTACATATATGCTTTCGTAGTGGTAGATGCACACTGTCAAAATGTTCTGCCCTCCCGCATTTTTGTTTGTTTAAAGATTAACTTAACATTAATTTTAATAAAGACCAACATAACCATCAATATATTGCTTAAAATAAGTGATATTTAATCCTTAAATAACCAGTTTATTGTCAAAATAGGATTCATCAGAAAAATAAATAAATTATAAAATTAAAAAACTATCAATCAGTCATAAGAATGACATAAAAAATACTCTAAAGCCTGAACTAGCTTTAATGAACACCAAACTATGTTTATTATAGTATTTCCTGAGTAAAAAAGGAACTGTTTTGTTAATTATTGCTTATATTGATATATCGTTAATGTTTTTAGCATTGCTATTAATTGCTATTAATTATTTATGTATCCGTTCAGTCAAATTAACAATCGATGTTAAATAAACACTATTTTTTATTAATTCCAGTTTGTAGATTTCTAAATTTTCAAGTTTAAAATAAAATAATGGAAAACTATCAAAAATACATGACTCAGACGCAAGAAAGTCTTTTAAATCTTGATCCAAAGGCTGAATATTGTAAATAAACTGTATAAATTTCTTTAGCCCCTCGCTCTCTTACCTATTTCTTGAAAAGAAAAACTAAATTTCTATATTGAAACTAATGTTACAGAAAAATAATTTGAATATATGTTAAGCTTTAATAACTAACTATGTTATTTACTCATTATTTCCCTGAAATGTTAATATAAAGCTATTTTTTTCTTCTTTTATCTGTTTCCTCTTCTTCATTGACACAACAGCCCAATGTTGAGCCAAGACCATCTCCTATCTCGAAATCTGCCAGTAGAGATAGGAGATGCTTTCTTATTTTACGGAGTATCAGTCCAACTCTCAATGTTCTACAGTCGTATTAGATCGGGACCTACTTCTTAAAGGGGATTCCGAATCACTACATACATCCATGCCACCGACGGTACTCGAACCCTAAACATGTGGCACCGAGCGCCAGTCACTCGGTCATTAGACTCCCTTTTGTCTGTTTACTATTTAAAAATACATGAACATATACTTTAAATAAGTTGTGAATTAGATGCAAAATTGTAAGGAAAGCTAGGGTGTTTCCAATATTTTCAATGAAATATGTTCAGTTATTAATTTCCAGTGATCCTATTTAATGAATATGGCATATAATATTATTATTAAAGAATTCAGATACATCCAACCATAAATATAAAATTTAAACTGCATAAAATAAATATGATATGTATAAAAGTAATTTAATTCAAATAATGTGATGTCGATAAGAGTTATATGAATGATTTTATATCAATAACTATAAATTCATATATTATCAATTCATAGTTATAAAATCAAATAAAATTTTACATTTTTAAAATCAAATGAAACTTTATATTGTTCTCAATTTTGTAGAAATTAAAAAAATTCTCGAATTGTTTTCAAATGCCAAGCATTTTGACCCAAAATTAATTCTCCTTATAATAGCAGACGTATAGGTTCTCATTTCCTTTTCTACCTCTTTGATATCCAGCATAGATACAGAATCTTTTTATTTTGCATTGCTTGTCGACTACCAAACTCAGTTATCTTAGTTAGCCTGAAAGCTAAACGCATTATCCTCTAGGATGGTCTGCACTACTTAAAAAATATATTCATTTATAAGTAATCCTATGGTATGCAAATAATAAATGTCAATGCACAAAAATTTTATACTGGGAGTATAAGAAATTAACAATGCATGGTAGGTCTCTCTTTCAATAAATAAAAATTATTTCCTACTATTTACAATTCTAGTTTTTTAAGCTGCGTAAATGCAGTTTCAAATTCTATGGGTTAACAGAATTTCCAATTCTATTTTACAACTGTCCTCAGAATATTATTATTATTTTACTCGGAAATTGGATTGCATTTTAAAAATTTATAAATGTCTTAGTTTAGTATGAAATTAAAAAATATATATATTTTCGAAACTGTGGGAATGTATATTATTTCTTAAATTATACTATAAAATAAATTTATAGTGTATAAATAAAATATGATGTAAATCATTTTTTTTTTATTTTTTTTTATTTTTTTTTTTACATATAAAACTAACCCAGTAACTAAATTTGTTCAATGCATACTTTTATCGATTAAACAAAAAAATTTTATACATTTTGAAACGATTTTATTCTTACCAATTAAAAAAATCATGTTTAGGAAATGATTATATATAAAATATTTTATTTGAACTATATTTTTTTGAGTTCTTTTCGTAAATGTTAAATTGTCTCATACTTTTTAATGGTTGTTTTAGAAATTTTGATAAAAAATTAAAATGCAGTTAATTTTTTGCCTATAATCATACTGATGCATGACATGGAAGCATTAAAGGTATTAAAGTTCTCTTATTCTTATCCCTTTTATCATATGCTGATCTAACACACTCTTCACAGTTTTAAATGGCGCACAATTATGTATGAAAATATTGACGTATTGATGTCATAATTATGTATCAAAATATTGATGTCTTGAAGTTACAATTATGTTTAAAAATTTGATGTATTGATGTTACAATTATGTATTAGAAATAAATGTAAGATAGTGGAAACAGGGAAGAAGATATGAATTTAAGAATCATGGACGGACATTTCATCATCGGAAAACAAAAGATAAGAAATTTTTTTGACGATTTATAAAGTTGGTACTGAAATGAAAATTGTGATCAGCAACACGATTTAGTAGTTAATTTGAACTTCTACAAAATTCCTTAAATTCATATTCATATTCCAAACCTTTTCCATCCCCCAGCACATATCAATATATGATTGCATCTATCAATATGTCTATATGTTCAATCTGTCATATGCCCATCCATTTGTAAAAGCCATCTTCTTTCCATCGTCTACAATTATAATTCACTTTTTAAGTTTGTTTAGAACATTAATTCGTTTTTCTCTCACTTAAATTTGTATCAGTATTATTTGGCAAATAAGCATTTTTAAGTATCGATTATATAGAATTATTTTTATGAATTATCTGAAAAACTTGGAAGAAAAACTATGCAATGGGAAATAATCCAAAATCCGAAAAAAAAAATTAGCATACAATCCATGGATTATAAGCTGAAAAATATGGTCCTAATTTTTTTTCCTTTTAAAAATATACTGGTCTCATACTGTTGTATTACTTCTCTTTTATTGCATCGTGGATGTATAAATTAGATACTTCTTACATATTTCTAGAGCCTAAGACTGCTACAATTTTGCCGACTTAGTAATAACATCAATAATGAAACTCCAATCCAAAGAAAACATCATAAATGTTAGCATTCCTTCTGAGAATGGCACGCACTTATATCTAATACAGTGCGGACAAATTGTTGTCGTCCTTCCATATTGGATGCCATCCAACTGTCGCAGCCCAAGAAATGATGACCCAATCACCAGAGCATATTTCGCCGTATATAAATATCGCTGTCTGCTGGTAGATTTTCCCTTCCCCATAGAAAAAGAAAAACAGCAAGAAAAGAGAATCCCCGAAAATCATTGAAAGTTATTTCTTTCTCCCTGGTGGACATAAATCCATCGTCAGTGTTCGCTTTCCACGGCCGATGAGGGAAAGTCTTCCCAATCGCCAAGACTTCAGGGGCCACCGGCTCTTGTCCACTCATTTCCCGATTATTATCACATATCAAGGATCTCTTCCGTTTTCTTGTGTCTCTATCTTTTTTCCATCTGCCAGTTCGGATCTTCTGAAGGAAGGATGTAAAGATGAGAAGATGGAGGAAGAAAGAAGAAAAAAAAAAGAAAAAAGAAAAGGATAGTAAAAAAGGAAACAAGGCAGTCGTAAATAACCTTCTCATGCCATCTGGGAGGGGACATCAAATGCATTTTTCGTTTCCATCTATTCTGGAAGGTAAAAAACAGTTTTGTTTTGTTTCGTTTTTTTACAGCTCATTTATGTTATTGGAAATGTCTGTAACAAAAACCTCGCTTGAAAGTATATATTTTAAATTGCATAGTATCAAGCTATTTTTTTACGGAATGCTGGGTCTGACGAAAATAAATTATACTTATTTTTTTATAAAATGCTTGTAGTTTTCTTCTTTAAAAACCTGAAGACAAGAAGAATTCCAAGATAAGATAGATATTAATAGTTTCTTCTATTTAGTCTTCATCTGTCACAGGGTGTTATATGTTCAGGGTGATTCATTGGGATGATTTATGGGACAAAGTTTGAGGGTCGGTATAGCGGTATATTCTTAGTCGGCGAACTGAAAATTTTGTTCAGGATCACCATTTAGCAATTAATTTTGCTTTCTGAAAATTTCTTTAAATTCTTATTTATGTTCATATTTCAGGCCTTTTTCACCTCCCAGCATATATCGATATATTATGTGCATCCATCATATATCGATATCTCCATATGTAAATCGATATGTCCATCCATTGGTAAAATCCATCTTCTTTCCATCGTCCACAAATATAATTCTTTATGTTTAGAACATAGGGTCTGAATGGCCGAGTGGCTAGCTCTCTGGCGCTCGGTACCGCAGGTTTCGGGTTCGAATCCCGGCCGTGATATGGGTGTTTGTAGTGGTTCAGAATCCACTTTAAACCGTAGGTCCCGGTCCTAATAGGATCGTGGAGCGTTGCGGGGGCATTGTTACTCCGCGTCCGTGGCTTATCTTCAAGTTACACGCGCCCTCTGGGTAATGCAAAGTGAGTAACGTCTGTGCAGCGCTTGCCTTAAGGCGTCCAAGACCAATCTGTCAAAGTGTTTGCCAACTGCATTAGAAAGAAGAAAAAAATTTAGAACATCATTTTTCCGTCACTTAAATTTTTAACAGTATTATTTGGCAAAAAGCATTTTTATGTATCTGTTATATAGAATTTTTTTATGGAAGTTCTGAAAAATAATTTCCAAAGATTCTATACAATAGCTTATAATAAACAATAAAAAAAATTAACGAATATTCCGTGGAATATTGCAAAAAAATTATGGTCCTACATTTTTTTGCCTATTAAAAATATATTGGTTTCATGCTGTTGTATTACTTCTCTTTTATTGCACCTCTATGTATAAATTAGGTGTTTCTTACATATTTCTAGCTTCTAAGAATGCTACAATTTTGCCGACTTAGTAATAACACCAATAATAGTAATAATAAATGATAGCAAAAGTTCTGAAAAAAAATTTCCAAAGATTCTATACAATAGCTTATAAAAAGTAACGTATTTTCCATGGATTATAGCAAGAAAATTAAGGACCAACAATTTTTTGCCTTTTAAAAATATATTGATTTCATTCTGTTATATTATTTCTTTTTTATCGTTTCCTCGATGTATAAATTAGATACTTCTTACATATTTCTAGCGACTAAGAATGCTACAATTTTGCCGACTTAGTAATAACACCAATAATGAAACTCCAATCCAAAGCAAACATCATAAATGTTAGCATTCCTTCTGAGAATGGCACGCACTTATATCTACTACTGTGCGGACAAATTGTTGTCGTCTTTCCATATTGGATGCCATCCAACTGTCGCAGCCCAAGAAATGATGACCCAATCACCAGAGCATATTTCGCCGTATATAAATATCGCTGTCTTCTGGAAGATTTTCCCTTTCCCCATAGAAAAGAAAAACAGCAAGAAAAGAGAATCCCCGAAAATCATTGAAAGTTATTTCTTTCTCCCTGGTGGACATAAATCCATCGTCAGTGTTCGCTTTCCCCAGCCGACGAGGGAAAGTCTTCCCAATCGCCAAAGACTTCAGAGGCCACCGGCTCTTGTCCACTCATTTCCCGATTATTATCACATATCAAGGATCTCTTCCGTTTTCTTGTGTCTCTATCTTTTTTCCATCTGCCAGTTCGGATCTTCTGAAGGAAGGATGTAAAGATGAGAAGATGGAGGAAGAAAGAAGAAAAAAAAAAAAAAGAAAAGGATAGTAAAAAAGGAAACAAGGCAGTCGTAAATAACCTTCTCATGCCATCTGGGAGGGGACATCAAATGCATTTTTCGTTTCCATCTATTCTGGAAGGTAAAAAATAGTTTTGTTTTGTTTCGTTTTTTTACAGCTCATTTATGTTATTGGAAATGTCTGTAACAAAAACCTCGCTTGAAAGTATATATTTTAAATTGCGTAGTATCAAGCTATTTTTTTACGGAATGCTGGACCTGACGAAAATAAATGATACTTATTTCTTTATAAAATGCTTGTAGTATTCTCCTTTAAAAACTGGAAGGCAAGAAGATTTCAAGATAAATATTAATAGTTTCTTTCAAGTCTTCTATTTAGTCTTCCTATGTCTATCTCTCTCTCTTATTTATATATATATATATTTAAAAGAGAGAGAGAGTTGGGTGATATAAGTACAGGGCGATTCAACTATCATGGGACAAAGTTTAAGGGGTGGTATACCTTACTAAAACAAAAAAAATTTTATAGGAATGTATGGTTCGAACTTACGCGTTGAAATACGAACACATTTTGAAGCAAATTTCTCGCAACAGCCAGGCACAATACGAACACTGCTACCCTTCACGTGACAAGTTTCAAGTTTTCTGTCGTGCAACTCCGATACGCACACTATTTTATTTTTACTGTGTGTTTACAACAGTGCTTTCATTTACGAGACTTCATTGTTTCAATGAACAACTGTAATTCCCAGATTGGAACTACATGTTGCGGACTTGTTATCAAAGTTAGAGAGAAAAACCATCACCCTTGAAATTTGAAGTAAATCAAGTTCATCTTTGGAGTTATTCTTTAATCGTATTATCTTGGGTACAGATATTGGGTACTTTCATTTACTTAACAGTGATATGACGTATCGCAGGGAGAAAATTCAGCAGGCATCCTGTCTAGCGGAGTGTATCTAGAAATACTATTGCATCCCAAATTGTAATGGAATGAACCAGACTTTCTTGTAGTCAATAACTGTCTTAACAGAGTGGTTTCTATTTCAGGAAATTGTGAGGCATTTTATTCGAAATTTGAAACTTTTGGAAAGAATTTGAAGACAAATTGCCTGAGTTTAAAATAATGCTAAATGATTTTGTGTATAAACTATTTAATTTAAGTAATAGTTATTTAACTGTTCGGATTTTGAGTTATGTTTTCAGGTTTTTACACGATTAAAAGAATCTTTTGTATAGTCAGTGGCCCTTGAAATTACAGAAATAGGCAGGGCTGAATCATGTCTGATACAGATGATAAAAATATAGGAATTTGCCTCAAAGATTCGAAACTTTTAGAGAAAGAAATATTTGCAACTCAGTAGTGAGTTAAAAAACTTACATTTCTTCTTGGACACTGAAGGGATATTACGTGCTGGTGACCAATTGTGCAACAACTTAGTTTTTGTAAAAAAACATCCAGCAAATTTCCCACAAAATGATAAATCTACATTTCTTGTTATTATATATTTCCACAAAAAATATCAGGTGTAATATCTATACTATATATACATATATTGGTACATCGACATTATGACATAATGTTCGAGAGAAAATTTGGACAATAGCTGGTCGAACAACTTCTCTTAAATTGCACTCGTTTGTTTTAAATGTATACCAGTTATTTCGACACAATTAAAGGGTAACTATCTAGAAATATAATTATTTTTTGATTATCTCTTGAATAGTTCTGATGCCGATTTTTGTGGTTAAAATTAATTCCATTCATGGTTAAAATTAAAAATTCCCGAAGAAGAATTCTCCATAAGGTGTATATATGTGTATTCGTATATTTTGTATTTAAGGTAGAGAGATTGTGTCGGATCTGATATTAGAGTCATGCATAGCTACACTAAAGAGATTAATTACACATATGAGGTGAGTATGCAAATAGTACTCGGGCAACACAAGGAATTTTATCGGAGCTCCTAGAAAAATAGAGAGGCTCCATAAATTAGTTAAAAAAACCTATGAAAATTAGCTAGTTATTTATCTGCCGAAAAAAATCTGCCGTCTTTCTCAATAAACAGGTCTATTAATTTAATTATTAACCCAAAGTTGACTAATTCAAGTGATAACAGACATAATAAATGGCAGAGATTACTAAAATTATGCAATGTATATGGAGAATGTGGCACCACAATTATTTGAACTAGTTACAAAAGGGCAATCTTCGTATTCGTGATTTGGTATTGCTGGTTGAGGACACTGGCCGGTCAATTTGCCGACTTATAAATTGGTTTTGGGTAGCATTATTACTGTATTTTTTGGTGCTGATGAAAATATTCGTGGAACTCAGATAAAAGCCCAGTCTGGCTGAAAAATCTGTTTTAAATTTGCATCTTGCCTATTTCTATTAGAGTGGCGTTTGCTTATATTTATAATATATTGTATATATCAATTTTTAATTTTTTGGATGCGTTTTATTTCGAAAATTGAGTTTTTAGTTCCACAAGTTATGGAATGTTTAGTTAAACATGTTAATGGTTAACAGAATATTGCCACATGAATAGAAATAGTGACATGAGTCATAAATGCTCTTAAAATATGAAGAGTAAACTAGCACCAGAGATATTATTACTTCCTAGTATGCCATTTGCATAAGATTGTTTTAACGAGCTAAAAGTGTAAAAAATTATAAAATTCTGTTTTTATTTTGATAAGTTTTTGAATAATACAGTCCACTGTGTATATGTATGAATCTATGGGAAGGTCATACTATTTTACAATTCCTATACAGAAAATTTAAGTTTTATAAGCTGTACCGCTCCTCAAAGTTTGAGTCTCGGTCTGTTTAGCCCTGACCGTTGAGCGACAAAGCAAACCAAACCTCAAAGTTTGTTCCATAACCTGTTCCATCCTGTATACACAGTAAAAAAGTTGATATAAAATGTATAGGCTTGGAGTTGCCTGATGATTATAAGTATAGGCTTCCAAGGAAACAGTTCAGTTAGAATGATAGTTCCTTGTTTACTTCGTAGAAGAACGAAATAAATACCCAAGTCAGAAAGAATTTTATTGAGTTATAATTTAAAGGTAGAAGGCATGCTTTTTCCGTGTATTGATTCTGAGATACCTATTTTAATCTTAGATTAGGGGATTAGAGATCAAAGTTCATATTTCAGTTGTTGACTTTTTCGTAAGTAATAAACAGATTTCGCGGAATTATTGATTTAACATATACAAGCGTAAATACCACCACAAAAATAATGTGTTAATTGTTATTTCTGCCTCAGAAACTTAGTAGAAACATTCACAACTGGGGTTCCGGACGACTTATGTTTGAATTCACTGTTGGCGCCCACTGAGGTGATTTCTTTGGGAAGTGAGGGGCCTTATATATACACTGAAGTGACAAAAGTCATGGGATACCTCTTAATATCGTGTCGGCCCTCCTTTCGCCCGGCGAAGTGCAGCAACTCGACGTGACATGGACTCAACAAGTCGTTGGAAGTCTTCTGCAGGAATATTAAGCCATGCTGTCTCGATAGACGTCCATAATTGTGAAAGCGTTGATGGTGCAGGAATTTGGGCAAGAACAGACCTCTCGATGATGTCCCATAAATGCTCGATGGGATTCATGTCGGGCGATCTAGGTGGCCAGATCATTCGTTGGAATTGTCCAGAATGTTCTTCAAACCAATCGCGAACAGTTGTGGCCCGGTGACATGGCGCATTGTCATCCATCAAAATCCCATCGTTGTTTGGGTACATGAAGTCCATGAATGGCTGCAAGTGATCTCCAAGTAGCTGAACATAAGCATTTCCAGTCAATTTTCGGTCCAGTCGCACCAGAGGACCAAGTCCATGCCATAAAAAACAGCTCACACCATTACGGAGCCGCCACCAGCTTGAACAGTGTCTTGCTGGCAGTTTGGGTCCATGGCTTCGTGGGGTCTGCGCCACACTCGAACCCTACCATCAGCTCTTACCAACTGAAATCGTGACTCATCGGACCAGGCCACGGTTTTCCATTCATCTAGGGGCCAACCGATATGCTCACGTGCCCACGAGAGTCGCTGCAAGCGATGTCGTTCTGTCAGTAAAGGCACTCGAGTCGGTCTTCTGCTGGAATAGCCCAAGAAAGCCAAATTTCTCCGCACAGTTCTAACAGACAAGTCCCTTGTACGTCCCACATTGATTTCTGCAGTTATTTGACGCAGTGTTGCTTGTCTGTTAGAATTTACGACTCTTTGCAGACGTCGCCGGTCTCGGTCGTTAAGTGTAGGCGGTCGACCACTGCGCTGTCCATGGTGGGATGTTATGCCTGAAATTTCATACTCTTGGCACACTCTTGACACAGTGGATCTGGGAATGTTGAATTCCCTAACGATTTCCGAAATGGCATGACCCATGCGTCTAGCTCCAACTAACATTCCGCGTTCAAAGTCTGTTAATTCCCGTCGTGCGGTCATCATCACGTCAAAACCTCTTCACATGAATAACTTGAACAGAAATGAAAGCTCTGCGAAAGCACTGTGCATTTATACCTGTTCTACGCGATGCTACTGCCATCTGAAAATTTGCATATTGCTATCCCATGACTTTTGTCACTTCAGTGTATATATATATATATATATATACCGGTTTGATCGTGTTCGTTGACCGGTATTGGCCAGCGGGCAATAGTTTGGAGCTATAGAGGCTATATAGGCTAATCCGAGACGGGATTTTAAAATTGCTTAGCAATGTAGAAGTGCAAGCTAGTTATCCTGGATAATGATAAATCTGTTAAATGTATGTCGTTCTAATGATTAATTGCCTCAAATATAAGTAATTTGTATTCACAGACAAAAACATTCTTTGCAAACAGTACACTATTAAAGTTAATTTAAAAATTACATTTTGCATCTTATTAATTATATTAGAAATATTATTATCTAAATGAATAAAGATGTGTTTGAATATTACTCATTTTATATCAGTTAAACATAAAATTTCAAATATTGGGGAAGTAAGTCAGAAATAAAAATAAATATTATTAATTTCCTTTTCTTAAAAACATAAAAAGCTATAAAAGCAATTCAATTTCCTTCAACGATTTATCTTCATTCATTTATTGAAACATTGTCCTTAACTATTTTTCCGATATTTATTTATTTATTTCAACTATTTTATTTCTGTATTTTATTTGGTACACAAACTTTCTATTTCGAAATTGAATATTTTTTTTTTGCATCCCTCTTTTTAAAAGTCTCTTAGAAGAAAGTGCAAGATATCTTTGATAAATTTATTTTCATTTCTTTTTGGATAATATTTTTCATCAATGTAAACTTTAAAATTTATCGTATCACAGAAAATTAGTTTTCTTATTATTTTTTGTTTATTAAAGAAAAAAGAATTTTCTGCTTTTTAATAACTAGTTTTTGGGATGTTTATAAGGAAAGGGTTTATGAAAATATTATATACCTGTTAAATAATTATAAACTAATTATCAGAGAAAATATATCTATTTGTTGTATTTGTGTATTAAAGAAAATGAATTTTCTGCTTTTTAATAACCAGCTTTTGAGCTGCTTAAAGGAAACGTTTTAAATCTATAAAGATGTGTAAAATTATTTTAATGAGAATTGCTGGAAATATTATATACTTGCAATATATTTTCGGTTATACTAATTAACATATCTAAAATACAGTTAATACACTTTCTATTTCTTTTTTTAAATTTTTTTCATTATTAGTACAGCAATGAAAATAAATGAGTTAAAAGAATTAGAACTTATTTATATATTTTAAGGTTTCAATATTATATTGTTCAAATTTAAAATAAAAATATGTTTAATAAAACAGTAACTTTGCATTTTTAAAAAATAAAATTCACACCAAACTCAAAGTTATAAATTATGTATAGAGTTTCATTTTCTACAGTGATTTCGATGCTTCGATTTTCAATCAATCTTTAATATCGTTGATATTTTAAATTGAACATGTCTTTGAGTTCAGAAAATGCATTTATTTAATATTAGAGAAACAATAATAAATCTATGAGTAAAATTTGTAGAAATATTTGCAACTGCAATTTTTTAATTCTGTTATTTGTCAATTTCTTTCCTACGTTTATTCGCTGAGATTAAGGTTAAATTATTTATCTGAATATTTTATAATACACAGAATTGATGAAGAAATGAATTTTATTTATATAACAGAGCACAAAAATAAATCTCTAAGACATAATCTAATCTAATAACTAATCTAATGGCTAATCTAATCTTTTAACGTTAGAGTGTAATGGAAAAAAATTGTATTAAATCAGAATTTCCTTTAATTTTTCGAATAATCTTTTCTCGAGGATTAACTATTGTAGAAGAAACAAAGATTAATTAGATGGTGCATACAGATGTAATACATGTATTAAGAGACACATGTGTAACAAATACATTTAAACATTTAAATATTTTTTTCTATTTTTTTTCATAAGAAGATACAGACGTGAATATCCTCGCTGTCAAATAAGATAAATTTTGACTAACTTTTACATCTTGGGTTTTCTTTCCCATTTGTCCCTGAGGACATTTTTTTATATTTGAAATAGTTGCTGACAATATCACATCTTGATTCCAATTTGTAATCTGCATATCAATAAATAAAAGAAGTGCTGTTTGAATACATCATTTTAACTTAACAAGAGCTATGCCGTATAAGATTTAACAAGTGAGTAGGAGTTAAGGTATACAGTTTTAATATTTATTTTTTAGAATCTATTTTAAGTTTAGAAAGGATGGGATCAAAAATACTCATAAATATTTGATCTGTTCTTTTAATAACGAATATTTTGAATTGGGATTTTATAAATTTTGATTGCATCCTTGTTAGTGAAAAAGATGCAAGTTTTGAAGAATAACTGCATAAAAAAACCTTTAGTTGATATTATACTACAATTGTATTCAATTTCTTGTAAAATAAATACAATCGTAGTTCATTTTTATATAGAAATCGGGGAATATGTTTTAATAAATACAAGTAATTATGTTTGAGCAGCTGTAAGTTTTCTTCTCTCAAGATTGAATTCAATCTTGAGAAATCCAACAAAATCAATTTCCTATAGACCTTTCTGAATTTTGAAAGTTTGCGTTTCTTTAAAATCAGATAATTTTAAGATAATGACATATGGAAAAATGCAACTTTGTTTTTAACATAAGGAATTTAGGCTTTCTCTAAACTTTTAGAGAGAGGAAACAACTTAGAAAAGGACAAATAATAGGGATCCCAAATCAAACCCTCACCACGGAGAGCAACGAGGGATCTAATCGGAGCCTATAAGGTAACCCACATAGATGATTTACTGTTTTAAAAAAACTAAAAACTATTTACACTTTTATAGTTCGAATAGGGCATTAATGTCCAAATATTTGTCCTGTAATTTTAGAATTTATCTTTCATTGATCATTTTTGGCAATAATTTTGTAACTATTTTCTTGCAATTTGCGAGTTTTTAATATATTTAACTATATTATAATATTGTAATGTTAATATAATAATATTGTATTTAACTATATTCTAATATTGTAATTTGTAACTATTTCTTTTAATTTGAAACTTAATTTATAAAAAAACTTTTTATGATCTACTGGTTTACGTTTATGTTTGCCGCCCTACGGTCATTTTGTGCACACTTTGGTCTAATTAGACAGGGTCCTACAGTTTAACGTGGTTTATGGTCTACAAACAAGGTCTGATATAACAGCTTTTTTCCCGTAAGAATACTTAGCCTACTGTGGACTGGAATTTTAAAATCATACAATTTTTCACTTGTTTTTTTTTATTTTATTTTTATTTTTCTAGGCTGAACTACATATAAAATTTTACTTTTGTAAAATTTTTTCTCTGTAAAACTACTCGTTTCTTATAAGTATTATATTTTATTCTTATGTTTGTTGTAAAAATAAATTATAATAACTTTCGCGCGCTATTTATATTATATCTTCTAAGTATCTTGAAAAAGAATTTTTTACTTATTTACTTATTTTCATAATTATATTAATCACAGAACTAGACATTTGTTGATAATATAACCTATAAGAAACGTCTACACAAAGCATCTACATCTATTACATCCTACATTACATATCTACGTCTACTACATCCTACATCTGTAGAACACATAGACATCTGTGTGATTTGATAAAATGTTATCTCCAGTATCCCAATTTTTTATTTTTATTTTTCAGGGGCTGTTTTTAAAATAGACATAATACAATCTTTTATACCTATATTAATTGTTATTAACAAGCTTACCAGAACATTGATGCAAAATAAAGATTTAATATCTCTCCTGATCCATTACTCCAAACCTTAAACTTCACAGTTCGCTAAATTCCTCCTATCACTCTTCGCATCGGCGTTACGTGCTTAATTAAACTCGGCAATGGTTGCTGAAGATCTGATGTCCATCATCCAGTGGTAATGTAAACAAGTGCCCTTGGAATAATATCCATTAGGGCGATGCAGCAGTTGGTACTGGGAGGGGGAGTGCATTACCACTTTGGTGTAGCCGAAGATTTAAGTTGATGACCCTCCGGGTGCAATTTCCTAAACTCCAACACTGGCAACTGTTTCGGCCATGCTGATTTAGATTAATATTTCTATCTAATTTTATAAACAATTCTGGTTTGCTCAATTTAAATCTCGTGAGAGATTTGATTTGTTAAGTCAATTTAATTTGTCTCGCATCGTAAATATTTTGGTAAGCGAATTAAAAAGGGGAAAAATTTGTTTGTGAGATGTTACAATTGATATGCAATTTGTTTGAATTTTTTTATTTATTTATTTTAAGATTGTAAAGTATCAAATGAATTAATAAATGTATGCTGTAAGATAAGTAAATAAATAATTTTTATTATTTAATAGATATACACATAAATATCATAGCAAGTTCTCAATATCAATTTATAGTTAATATAAATTATTTTGTTTTGTGCCATTTATTATGTTATTAAATTGCTATCATATTTTAATATATTTTTATTAAGTTAAGCATTAAATGTTTAACATAACATTAAATGCCATATTGTATAATAAATACACATATGACACACAATATTTAAAATTATTTTGAACATTTAATTTCTATTTTTGATACAAACAAAATTCTATATTATATTTCAAATAACTATTTAAAATATCCCAAGAAGAAGCATTTGTTTAGATATAAAATATTTTGTGTGTTGTTGTTGTTTCTTATCCCACTTGGTAGAAATTTAGACGAAATCTAAGTTTCTTTTTTACAGTATGCAAGTACGTTATAGACAAAATCTTTACTAAAAATCTATTTTTAAAAAAATTTTTTTAGAAACTTTCTTCAGGGAATTGAAGATCGAGTCCTTTTAATGACATTCAACTAATTTAGCAAGTTTAATTATATTTGATATGTCACAAGCAGGACATTACTTAAAAAGATCTTTTTGTACCCATATCATTGATTACACATTTCACATTAACTTTATACACCTTCTAACTCATATATTTTAAAGGATAACAAAAGATACAAGATAATTCCTTTAATGTATACGAGTATGAAATAATAAATTTTTAGCTTACTTAAAATTATTTTCAAAAGTTTTTAATGTCACCTATATAATATGTAAGAGTCAAATACAAATGCACATTAATCATATATGTGATAATTTGCTTTTAATTAAATGAAATTTCATCAAAGGGTTTCTTATTTTAAGCAATTTCATGTTGAGGGCTTTTCTTTCATGAAAATAAAGTTAAAGTGAAGGAGAAGTCATTAAAGCTTTTTACAAAGGTGCTTATAAAAATGCAATAACTGGAGTAATTTCTAAAAGGAAATACAAACAAATTAAGTATATACATTTAGAAAATTATACATATAATGTAATAAAATTATGTTGCAAATATTAATAATCCTTTAAGTGTGTTATCACATCTTGTAATATATAATAAATGCATAGTATTCTCTTATATTCAGAATTGCTTGGCGCATATGTAAGGAGATGAATAATGAAATATTTGAGCTATATGAAATAAAGTTCCAGTAAAGTTTCTATTGTTATTTTACGGTTGTATATACTCTTCTAATAGCAAAAGCTCATTTTAAATTATAATCCTGTAATATACAAACAGTAAATAAAATATTTACATAGTTAAAAAATTTAAAAAAAAATTAACTAATACTATTTACGGGAAAATACCCGTGCTAAATTATGAATGCTCTTATAAAACCAATTTCTGATATACAAAGAAATTCATACATTGAATCCCCACACAAAAATCTTGCTAAATTATGAGTGCATATATAAAACCAATTTCTGATATACAAAGAATGAAACAATCATACATTGAATCCCCCCCCAAAAAAAAAAAACCCTGTTAAAATTATGAATGCACATATAAAACCAATTTCTAGCATACAAAGAATGAAACAATCATACATTGAACCCCCTCAAAAAAATTCTTGCTAAATTAGGAATGCACATATAAAACCAATTTCTGATATACAAAGAATGAAAAATCATGCGTTGAATTTCTCCCAAAAAATCCTAAATTATGAGTGCACATATAAAAACAATTTCTAGAATACAAAGAATGAAACAATCCTACATTGAATCCCCCACCACAAGAAATCTTGATAAATTATGAGTGCACATATAAAACCAATTTCTGATATACAAAGAATGAAATAATCATGCATTGAATCCCCCCCCCAAAAAAACCCTGCTAAATTATGAATGCACATATAAAACCAATTTCTGGTATACGAAGAATGAAACAATCATACATTGAAAAATACATTGAAAAAACATACCAAAAAAAAAGGCCAATTATTAAATAGATAGTACTGATTTATATAACATAGAAGCACAAAAATACCTCACTGCTGGTCCCCCGAAATAAGTGGTAATAAGGCCTCCGAATAAACTTCCAACCACACGTCAAGAATTCCACCAACGAAGGTTGTTGATTCACTTTGGACGAAAAGTTCGAAAGGCGGTTCTTTCTTAAAGAGAGAACCGACCAGTATTTAGATCACGCACTCGGAGAAAAATTTTCCGACATCTTGTCATCCTTTTCTCGATCTCCATCCCAAAAGATGCGGAAGAGCATGGGACGTGACTGTCTTCCTTAAGGATCTAGACTGAGCGTTTCAGGCCTTAAGCTCCGGCATCAGGGACCCTAATCCGGGAGCTATCGTAACGGAGTTTACGGCTCTGAAGCTAAAGCCTCTGTACCAGCTAGGTGAATATTATGCTTGAACTGTACGCTTAAAGAAGGAACGAGAGATGGAAGATCTCGTTTAATGTTGGCACTTTCGCACTAGGGCTTTAATGGAAAGGTTGCAAGTTAACGGAAATAAAAGTATATTTTTACTTTTAAAAATGGGAATATTATTTGATTAAAAAGTTATAGTAAATATGTTATTTAGTAATATAATTCATGGTTGATTAACTTGATCCTCCGCATGGGACAAATATGAAACTGTAATTTTTCTAAATGCTAATATACATTTAAAATTTATTTCTGAAATTCGATTCAAAGTTTACAAAAAGATATTAATGGATTTTTTTTATGTTACTTAAATATTATGAAACCCTTATTTCACATAAGAAAAAAATGTATAAAAGAAAAAGAATTAGATGATCTAATTGCTTATGCATGTGATTTATGAGATCGAGTTTTCTGAAAAAAATTGAATGTTAGAAATATACTTGAAAATAAGCAAATATTTTTTACTATAAGTTAAGAAGACTCTTCTAAAGTAAATGTTATTTAATAATTTAGATTTCTGCAGCCACAAAAAGTTTGGATAAATTTTTCCAGTTCTATACATTTTTAGATATAAAGCGAATT
Source organism: Caerostris darwini (assembly GCA_021605075.1). Taxonomy (NCBI): domain Eukaryota; kingdom Metazoa; phylum Arthropoda; class Arachnida; order Araneae; family Araneidae; genus Caerostris; species Caerostris darwini. The sequence goes on from BPLQ01014608.1 coordinate 260,597, forward strand.
TAATATTTCATTTTGGATATTATTTTTACAAATCCAAAGCAAGGCAAAGGCAGGGCTGAAAACATCATTATTTAGAAGTGTTTAGAGATTAATTTATTAAAGGAAAAACCACGTGAGTCTTAAAAATATGGGGAGATATTGTTAAATGTTAGTAGGAAAAAAGGAAAAGTAATTTAAATTGGATATTGTGAAAATAAATTTGATACAATTTTGTGAATGCTTTTTTTAATGTGAAAATTCTTTAGAGATTAAATATGTCATTTAATAATTTAGTGCCTGAAGTTACAGGTAATATTTATCAAAACAATTTAAAGCAAATTTCGACATGATAAAAATTTATACTTCCTGAGAATGGAAACAGGAAAAGTTTATTAATTGATTTTTGTTGACTTTTACAAAAGCAGTGCTGCCCAATTATGTAAAGCTATTCTATGTTTAGGTAACTATTCTAATTGCTCTACGACGCTAACTAACTAGGAGGCTAATATTACTCTAACTTGTTTAATATAATTTAAGGTAACAAATTAACATAATTTAGATATAGCTGTAAATGTCTAGACAAATGCACATAAATTTTCAACAAATTAAGTGAAGTGCTCTAGTAGAAACAATGTATATAGAAATTTGCATGTTATTATAAGAATTCCTATGCTTCTTTAATTGTATGCATTATTTGATGTTTTTAGGCATAAGCATTAATTAAAAATTATTAATAAGTGAAAATAATTCATTCTTCCACTGCGAAAAAATTAATCCTTTTTATCATTGTAATTGAAATGTTTTCTTAGTCGATTAGTTCAGTCACCAAAATTATTTAATGTGATCCTCAAATAAACTTTTTTTTTTTTTTTGCTAAACTTTACATTGATCCAACAAATGCAAGAAGTTGAACATTCGGCTTCAACTAAAAATGATTTATCACTAAAAACTGCATTGAGCTAGATTTTTACGACTATTGAGAGAGGAAATCATCTAAATATTATTTTGAAAAGCACTACAGATTGAAAGATTGTGCAACGATTCTTTCTTAAAAATGATATAATATTTTGGTAATAATTATTATTCCCTGCTATATTAAACGGATGAAAGGTTATATTTTTTAATATTTAAAATTAAATTAAATTTTTTTTATATTACTTTTTTATTTAAATTTATATTTATTCAAAAATTTTAGTTTAATTCATCAATTTAATTAAATCAGGAAAATATCTTTTTAAATAAAAAACTAAATACACCCAAAAAAGTAAATAAAATGTAAGAAACATATATTTATAAATGTACAGAATTGAAAAAAATAAATCAAGAGAATAAATAAAGATTATACTGAATAATCTTCAATAAATTGAATAAATAATAAATGATAAATTAAATGAATTATAAATGAATAATAAATTGACTAAATCAAAAAATAATGGCTAATTCAAAAAATTCATATTCTTTTTATAATAAAATTGTATTATAAAAATATATTCATAAAATATAAATTCATTATTTCCATTCACATAATTCTTCGAAAACAATACTGAAGGAATAAATTCAGCAATGAAAACTCAAAGAAATTCTTGCTCAGAAGCTCTGTTATAACACTTCCTAAGGATGTCCTAAAAAGAACATCCTCAACGTGTGTGTGTACTAGCTCCCATTCTTTGTGCGGAAGCTTGGGAACTTTTCACTAGTGTGGCATTTTTCCCAAGGGAAGATTTGTGGCATTTCGTTCTCAGGAGAGAGAAAAGTATATTCTTTAACAAGTACATAATAAAAACCCATCACTTAAATTTGACAGTAAATAAGCAATGTTGTGGTTGGTTGTATTATATGGAATTAGTATTTTGTACTCATGAGAGCAATTTGTCACTTAAATCTCATAGCACATATTCAGTGTTGTGGATAATGTGACCTCATGAAATTATCAATTGTCTGTGCGACCTTCACAGGTCGAAACAATTATAGATGGAATATGGACTACACCATGAGTTGTTGTATCGTGACTGGTGATAGACCATGGCTTGAGAAAGTGTTTACTCCAATGAGAAGTGAGGGAAGTCGAACTCCCCCTCCTTTGATGGATTTTCATAAAAGGAGGTTTTAGAGGAAGAAAAACAGACAATTCTGCGACGCGTCTACAAGAAGTAGTGTTTTTCAGAAATGCAGTTCACTGCGTCATTGAAGTGAGCTACACTTGCGAATGAAATCAAATTTAATTAATTAGCTTTAATTTTTTGTAAATTATAAATTGTAATATATATATATATATAAATATATATGTGTGTATGTAATACTTGTGAATAAAAATTAAAGTGTTCCCATGAACCTGAAAATTGCCCTCTTCTTGAAGCCGTTATAGGTCTAACATAGGTCGAGACGTTACAGTATATACTTGGAAAGTCTTGTGCTGTATGGATGTAGATGTCGGCAACAAGAACAAAATCAGACAAGTTCGTTTATTAATAAAAGGTTGAATTAATTCTTAAAAATTTTGTAAAGAAAGATATTGAATTAAATACGAATTAAAATACGTTCAACATATACGTTGAAATATTCCAACTGTTTATCTATTATTTTAAAAATCAATTTAACTGTTGACAAAACCAATATAAACAGTTTAGCACATTGTGCAACGTGAAATTAGAACGATCGAATAACTGTCGACGCCTCAGCAACTGCGTTTCCTTTAAATACATGAGAACGGCGAAGTGATAACAAGGTCAACAAGCTGTAGTGTAACGCGACAGTGATCACGTGGTCGGGGTCAAAAGTCATCACATGATTGGAAAATAAGCTGGAGAACACTCGATCCTCAACGATTACGGTTATAAGTGCATTTTTCTCTTCATTAGTTAGGTTATGCTGAAAAAGTGCCGCAGATAAGTGTGCTGTAGATAAAACTGGTAACATGTTTTCTATTATAAATATTCTGAATTTATTATAATACTTCTAATTTACAAAGTTTTTTTTTGGAATTAATACATCACATACTGTTTTGATTTTGTGTGGTATATAAAAATAAATTAACCAAAGACTTTGAATGATTTTAATAAAAAAAAAAATTTTTTGAGCTGAATAAATTTAATAATTATTTGTTAAAAAATAGAGTTATTAAATTTATATGGATGAGAATATTAATGCTTATTATTATTAAAATATATAATAACTATTACATATAGAAACATATTATAGATGAAAATTTCATACATTATACAATGTATGAAATTTTCATTTTCAAAAACATGCTTTCGTGAAATTTTTAAATAGGATATATATATATATATAAACTTCACGCAAACATTTTTTTTCTGGAAAATAGTTAATTATAATGTAAAAAAATTAGAATATATTCCTTTAAAAAAATAAATGGAATTCAAATAATTTTTTTTTAAACACTCACACTTATGTGGAGGAGACAATTAGAATATAAATTGAAATATGCTATATATTTGTTAGGATAATATTCCTTTTCAACTTTTCAGATCTGTAGAATCACAAAAAAAAAATAAATCATCATAATATTTTTATTTGTTAAAATTATTCCTTATTTTTACGATTGTTGCAATTAATAGAAAAATAAACTCGAAAATATTTTAAAACAGGAAAATAATGGCAAATATTTTTAATAAATATTCCCATATTCCCATATAATATATATTCCCATATAATATATATTCCCATATAATATATATTCCCATATTCCCTTTTTAATTATCATTTAAATGTATTCAAAATAATATAAATTCATGTTATTTCCTAAAATAATTATACCGATCATATATCCCAATAGTTTTCAAGTTAACAATGTTTATGAAAATTAAATGAAAGTTCTTATTTGAAATATATATATATATATATAAATTTGCTAAACTTATAAAACTGCCAAAAAAAAATATTTATTTTTTTATCATATGATTTATTATTAATTTTTTTTTATCAATGTATATAAAATAAATAAATTTCATTATAAACCATACTTAAATTAAGTTTGAAAATTAAAATGAAAATAAAAACTAAAAATATTACATGAAAAACTAAATTATTATGTAAATAAGAACTTAATTTGATGTATGGTATGGCTATAATAAGATGTGAAAGACAATTTAGTGAAGTATGATTTATTAATTGTTCTTACATTGATCATTCAATAAGCAGAAATGAAACTATTTTTCTTTAATATATTTTAAATTATCAATTTAAATTAGTATTTCAGGTAAATAAATAATTAAGTCATTTACTTTAATATATAAATATTTAAAAATAGATTTCTAACAAATATTGCTCTTTAACATATGTGGATTTAAAAGCACTTAAAATTTATAACTAGTTGTAAAAAAAGACTAATAGAATGATATAAGAAATGACAAAATGAATTAAAAACATAATTTACATAACATAATTGAATTAATAACATAATTTACTACACACCTTTCAATTTACTTATTAACTTATGACTGTGCCCATTACAAAAATTATCAGATGTTAACTAAACGAGTACGATGACGTGTGGCGCAAAGTTTTAAAGAATACGTTTTTATTTTTAACTTTTGTGCAACATTGTAAAATATTAATGGTACTATTTAATTAAGAGATGCTGCGAAGATATTTAAAATACATTTATTAAAACATTTAGGAAAACAAACTAAGTATATTACAGATTATTATTCTTGCTATAACCTCAGAAACAAGTTGTTCATTTAGGATCAGATCATTATTCATTAGATCCTCCAGATATGTTTGCTTCGAATCACCTAATACATATTTTTTTGACAAAATCAAATTACTTTAGCAATTTTTAGTTATTTTTTACAACTAAATGACATGTACATTATATACAATAATTTTATCCATGTACTTTTTATTTAAAGTTTATTTTCGTTTGTAATAAATTTTGATTTCTTTTTTTTTTTTTTACTTTGCAAACATGCTTTACGCATAAAAAAGTTTTATATTATAAGACATAGTTTGTCAAGGATTATATTAAATATTACATTTTAATTTCTATATAAACAGACATATTTATAATTTTAAGCATCATAATTTTCTATGAATCTCTTTAATCCTATCTCAGATGTAGTCTCAAAAAAATTCTAATGGCAACAGATGTTTGCTTTATTAAATAATAATCAACTGTGATTTGTTACAGCACTCGAAGGAACATCTTCACATCTATGAACTAGCTTCAGGAAATTTCTAAATTGTTTTGTTTTGCTAAAATCGAAGGGCAGATGAAGTTATGATATTAGAAATATTCCATTTCTAGATATTTATTATAATTTCTTTTCTTTGATTTTGTAGCTTTTGTAATGATTTGTTTCTGAAAGTATAATTATTTTTGTTGCTTTCCTGTTTGATAGATTTCGCTGATATGATGTATCAGTTTGAATTTCTGCCATTTTTTTAACTTACATTTTGCAACAGAATTTGCATCTATAAATATGACGTGATCTAACTGAATGTGAAACTAACTAGTGTATTGCCTATTTTGGCTAATGTATCAGTGTTTTATTTGAAGTTATCAATGAGCGTTGTCATCATTGTAAGCATTAATTAATAACAATACACTTATTTTGAGATGATGACCCTACCAACTCCTGGTAATTCGCGATGTAGGTAACAGAATGAAGTATTTAAGTATTAAGTATCTAAGTCAAATTTTTAATAAGTGTAGACATGAACATTATTTATTGAAGCTATGTATCAAGCCAAATTTGGAAAGATTTTTGATTAAAAGCTACTTGATAACAAGCCGTTAACTCTAACTTTGTAGCGATAAAGTTTTCTAGATATTTTACAGTAAACTTTTGCTTTATCAACAGGAATGTATGAACGATAACACTTGACAGAAAATAGATGGAAGCAAACAGAAGAGATTATTGAACACGATAAACATTTCAAATAATCAGAGTTGTTTTGATGTGTAGGAATTTAGACATTAAAAAAATTCTTTCCACTACAATGTATGAAGTAAATACTTTCATTTAAGAAATTATCGAACACTTTTTTTAGGCACTTATTTTCATTTTTATTTTTTAATATTTTTGGAGATAAATAGAAAATCTAGATTATAGTGTAAGTTTCATTTGAAGTAACAATTAGTAAAAGTCTCAAATAACAATTCACGAGCAGAATTTTTATTTAAATAAATATTTAATTTCAATATGCTTCATATCTTCAAACATTAATAAGTCTAGTCTGTTAATTTTGGCTTCGTATTATTTAAAAAAAAAAATGCTTCTGATATTTTATTACTTAAGGACTTTAGAATACATTATTATATATTTATATGAGCGTAAAGCATAGAAAAGAAGTTTTCATTTTGATTTTGATCTTGCACAATTTCAGGAACAAAATTATACGAATATTGCAAAATGATGTTCTTTATGCTAGATAAACATAGAAGAATACTCAGCATCTTCAGTACTGATAGAAAGCACAAACATACTTTTTGCCCCAATATCTCAATATTCAACACTCAAATCAAAAAAGTTTCTAAACCAAAGTATTTCAGAATAATTCTATATGAATAACTTCGTTTACACCAACATATACAGGAGTGTTCTACAGAACATTAAAGAAGTTAAACTTCTAAGAAGTCTTTGTGGAACTAAATGGCGCGCTGCACCCAAAAAAATTGAAAATCATCTACACAACTATTATAAGACCAATAATGGAATATGCCGTACCAATCTTGTCACACTGCTTTTCTTCTTCAATATAAAAGCTGAATAAGGTATAGACTAGGGCGGCAAAGATAATGCCTGACGCAGTTTCTTTCACCAACAACTTAAGAATACAAGAAGATTGCGTATTAGACTTATTGGAGGCAAGAAGACAAATGCAAAAAGTTAAATTTACAAATAATGTTAAAACCATTGATGAGCAGCAGATATCCCATCACACTTTCATAAACTTGAATGGTAAATCAACGTTAAAGAGATTTTCGTCACTTTTGTTTCATAGGGCAATAAGTGAAAGAATCCACCTATTGCCGGAAGCACTCACTTCCTTAGGAAAGCACCTAAAAAGTCCTCAATAGTCCTTGATCTTATTGAACACTGCTCCAAGAGAGAGCCAAAGGAATTATGAATCAAAAGAATAAATTCCCTTTCATCACACCTTGATGGACAAATAATTGAAAATACTGTCAGTGCTGGAAAAAGTTAAACTTCACAGGTTAACTGTTGACCATTTAAAAGATATTTGAGGCATATCTGAGTCTACCACGACAATAAATGAATATAATTATTATCTTCACTAACTGAAGATCTGCCTTACAGGCTTTTAATAAAGGTTTCAACAAGTATGATCTTGAACATTTTATCTCTTTTAGAACAAATCTACTTCTTGAACAGAATATGTATCCTGCAATGGATCCCCGCTCATGTAAATTTGGAATTTAATGAAATTGCAGATTCTTTGGGTACCAATGCCAGTAGTCTGGATCAGATTGCCATTCCTATTTCCCTTGTATATGCAAATGCCTTAACAAAATCAAAACTTATAATTCCTTTATTTAAGATTAAGATTATGATTAAAACTAAATACCAAATTACAGTTACTAAATGTTGACAGGGAAACAGCTACTACTCTCATAAGATTGAGGATGAAGCACCACAAAAACATGAAAAATTTCTGCTGATGACGTTCAAAATATTCCAAAAATGTGGCAACTGCTTTGATGTCTAGCTTAATCCTTATCATACCTACTCCTAATCCTAATTAATCCTAATTTACTCCTCATAATTTTTCTTGTCAAAATGCTTTTCTTTTATCATATCATATTCAGTTTGTGATTTTTATATTTCATCACTTTTCTTTAAAATAAAGATTTTTAAAATCTATTAAAAATTTTAAACAATTGTCAGAGAAAAAATATGCTCTATACTGGCTTTTATATAAGCGATTGTTTATAATTGTATTATGTGAAAATAAAAAATAATGATTGATATTTTGTATTAAAAAAATAAAATAATTTTGACAGACCATTTCTAAATCATATCTGAACGCCTGTCGCAAGGCTGTACTTGATCTGTAGTTTGGTGAACCTTTTTCTGTAATGTAAAAATTGTAGTGTAAATATCAGTAAACTAAAGTGTATTATATCAGTAAATTAAAATGTAGTATATCAGTCTGTAGGATAAATATCAGTAAACTAAAATGTCAGTATACCAATCTGTGGTGTAAATATCAGTAAACATCAGTAAAATAAAGTGCCAGTATATCATTTTGTAGTGTAAATATCAGAAAACTAATGTGTCAATACATCAGTCTGTAATGTAAATAACAGTAGAGTCTCATAAACATTACTTTTCACAATACATTTCGTGCAATCTAAACATATAAAACATATGAAGGATAATATCGGTCATATATCCTATCATAATTTCTGTACTAGTTACAGAGAATATTTTTTAAAAAATTGACAGAATCCCCAGATCATTATTTTCACTTCTGCCAAGTAACGCTTAAGGAGTGAATGGTTAGTGGGTATTATGAAAACATTTTAAAGAAAAGTCTCTGAATTAATAAACACGCTGAGAAAAAGAAATGTGTGAATTGACAACACGAATTGTTGAATGAGACATGTATAAGTACACATCATGTTTTTGTTCTTTGCTGTTTCTTATTCCACTTGGCTGGCCAAGCCCACGAGCCCATACGTACTCATGATTGAAGGGAAAGGAAGCAGCTTCTGTTGTAATGGAGCACCCGTAGGTAGAAGTCTGACTTTTGCTCCGTGACGCTCTTACAGTCATAGGAGACCGGGACCTACGGCTTAAAGTGGATTCCGAACCACTACAGACATCCATGGCACCGCCGGGATTCGAACCCGAAACCTGTGACACCGAAAGCCAGAGCGCTAGACACTCGGCCATTCAGGTCCCAAATTTGCCAACGGCACGCGGTGTTCCCAGGTGGTCACCCACCCAAATACTGACCGCGCCCAATGATACTTGACTTCGGTGATCTAACGAGAACCGGCATATTCAGCATGGTACGGCCGTTGGCACACATTATTACATTACATTACTTGTATAAGTACACATTATTACATTACCTTACTTGTAAAAGTATACATTATTATTTTGACAGTTAATAATTGAAGGAACTGTAATGAAACACGGTATACTTCATCGCATGGCATCATCAAGTTTTTCATTCATGACTTTTCCTTTCCTTCCATGTCCCCGTACAGGAAATAATAGGGAGTTTTGCATACCATAGGACGTCCGTTAGCATTTTTCTCCTCCAGCGCGTGCTCAGTTTCCTATGAGCATGCGCGCTAGGAAAAAATATCAAAAAACTCCCTATTATCAAACTAAGGAAGCATATTATCTTTTCTGTAAGCTAATGATGAATTCATATTAAAAAAAAAATCTGTAATTGACTAATATAAAGAGTTTTACGATATCTACTAGTAAACGCGGCTCCAACAAAACAGTTTTCAAGTTGCAGACTGTGGAATTAATTTTAATTTTCTTAATATTAAAAAAATATATTATAGTTTTTTAAAAATTTTTATTGAAAAACATCGAAATAATTTAATGTGGATATTTTCACAGATTAGAAATTTACAAACAAATATTAAATGCTCAATTTTGTATTCCAGCAGTTGTTAAAGATGGGGGTCCATCGGTGGTTGTTAGGGCCCGTCATCTGTTTGATCCTGGCAGTAGCTTCGGCAAGGCCACCAGAATGCGAAGAACCACCCTTGTGGTCCATCGGTAGGAGACATCCCCTAGTTGAAGCCAAGGGAAAAGTGACTGTCCTTGCTCTTCTCCAAGCCTCTTGACAGTTCTGTTTGCAGCAGGCTTCCAGGTAAGGCCCCTTATGTAAACACTTATAATAAATTATCTCATTTTATTGTTAAATGTATTAACACTTCTTCAGTATAGTAAGAAATATATCGCTGCTTGCGGAATTATTTATATCTAATGTTCTATTCAATTCTTTAGTAAAATACCAAGGAGATTGATTGCTGATAAAAATATATGTAACCTATTTTTTTTTCATCATTGCTAAATGTTTCACCACTTTTTCAGTATAGTGGATAGTATATAAATCTGCCATTCCTTGTGAAATTATTTATCTTTAATGTTCTATTCAATTTTTTAATAAGATTCCAAGGAGATAGATAATATATCTTTTTGTCAGTAATCAATTTTTTTCATCATTTCTAAATGTTCCATCACTTCTTCAATATTTTAGGAAATCTATCATAGCTTGTGAAATTATTTATATTTAATGTTCTATTCAATTCTTTAGTAAAAATTCCATGGAGATTGATTACTGACAAAAAGATATATAACCTATTTTTCTTTCATCATTGCTAAATGTTTCATCACTTCTTCAGTATAGTAGGAAACCTATCGTTGCTTGTGTGGAATTATTTATATTTAATGTTCTATTTAATTCTTTAGTAAAAATTCACTAGATTGATTATAGACAAAAGATATATAACCTAGTTTTTCCATCAAGCTGCTAAATATTTCGTCACTTCTTCAATATAGTACGTTAGGGAAATCTATCATTGCTTATGAAATTATTTATCTTTTGTTCTTTATTCTTGTGTTCCTGAATTTGATCTAATGTTCTGAATGTTATATATAACCTAATTTTATCATATTCATAAATAATTATAATGATCTAATGAAAGATATATAACGTAATTTTTTTCATCATAGCAATTTATTGACATGAAAACGTTATCATTCAAATATGCCATGCCCATGCCAGGAGATAAAAAAAACCAATTTAACTGGTGCCTTTCTATATGTTTTAAAGTTAATTAAACTCTTATCAGTTATAGTTAAAAATTATAACGGGTTTGATAGTAAAATATATAGTTTTATTAAACGAAAAATAGCCAAACTGTTAATTTTATATAGTAAAATTTTTATATTTGCTAAAAAAAAATTGGTACAGAATAACTTTTATTATCTGTAATATTTATTTTATCAGAAAACATGCCACATAAATGAAGTGTTCGCTTCAGCATGTTATTAAAATTAATAGAAATAAATGAAAGGAGGGATAGGAACTTCTATGAATAGGAAATATTTCCATAAATATTCATAAACGCAGCAAACTAATTATGCGTTTTGGGCAAAATTTCAATTTCCTAAAATTCACATGTATGTATATACAACATATTCTCAATATATACGTATCTATTCTGTATGAGAAAGACGGGACGCACATTTGGACTTCATATTTTGAAGCTATTTATATTACTTCAATTAATTATCTCGTATAGAAAATTTTTATTATTTATGAAATCATTTAACTTGTCATGCAAAATATTTACACTCGCTTCTGAACTTTATTTATAATATGTTATATTAATTGATAAATAAAGTTCAGAAGTGATTGTAAATATTTTGCATGACAAGTTAAAGGATTTCATAAATAATAAATCAATTAATTATCAATTAATATCACATGTTAGGGAGCGCAGAAGATCTATCTCCCTGTGGTGCACCTGGTAACACTTTTTAGTGGCTATAAGATCTACATCTCGGCATTATTGTTAGATTAATGAACTTTGTTTCAGCATGCTTTTGTTGTATTATCGGTTTTTTTTTCGTTGTTCTTTTTTTTTGCTGTAACTGTTCATAATTTGCCATTGTAAATAAAAAAAAATATGACATATTATTGACGAAATTCCCAAAATTTTGTTTAATTCAAAAATATTATTACTAATTCTTAATCGCTTAGTACAATTGTTATTTTATATTGATTAATAATGGTACTGATTCTTTTCAGTTTGGAATCTCTGCTGCGACATTTCCGCACGTATGGCATGAATGATTTAGAGTTTATGATCGTGAACTCTAATATACCCCACTCTCAAGCGGTTCTGCACGAGCTGACAAGTAGAGTCACCTTTCCTGTATACCAAGACACAGAAGAGAAGAACATATGGGAAATGATGCAAGGAGGAAAAGATGACATATACGTATATGATAGGTAGATTAAAATTTATACATATATTAAAAATTTTAATAGCTCTCCAATTTAAATATGCAATTTTATATATGCAGTTAGAAATGTGCACTTTTATGTTCTTTTAATGGACATAAGTTTGATATTTGTAATTCCTTGTTATTTCGTTTTCTTTTATTGAAAATTTCATTTTTCTTTTTCTTCCTAATGAAACTTTTTAATGAATGACTTATGTACACATTATTCTCGTGAACTATAATTATGATGTAAAGAATTCTTAGATGAACGTATTATGCCCTAAGAAATAATCAGCACTCATCATTTTAAATTTACTTTAAGATTCATAAGATACTATCACATTAAAAATCGCATATAAAAGCTAAAAGGCGCGTCGCATGATACTTTTTAATCTGTAGCAGTATCCCAAGTATAAGAAGTCTCGTTTGTTTATAAACAGAAATTTAACGGTGATGAATGTTCTTTTGTATATGCCATACTTTTCAGTAGAGAATTATTTGTTTAGCATTCCAGTTTCACAAGAATGACTGATACATTGAGAATAGTGTTAAAAAATTTCAATAATACGCGCCGCTTTAGTTTAGTCTGTATAATTCATGGAACTTTCATTATAAGCCTTTAAGCATTGCAAAAACTAAAAAGTGATTAACATTTTTTCGGCCATTTCTCCTTCGTCTGTAGGGAATGATTTGAATGTTTTCTGCAATTTCTGTTTCATGAGAACGATATGATTGAGCATGATCTTAAATATTTTCTAACTAAAAGATGGAGTTTCGTTTGAGTTTTGTCTCTCACCGGTACTTTCATTATGTACCTGTACGTATTGCAAAGCCCCATATTTCCCCATAAAGGTTAATTTTGTACTATTTTTTCATAAAAATCTCTTTCTCGTTTCTTCATTAGTCCTTCCAAATAATTTGCATTCTTGTTGGTAGAGAGAGCTATGACCTCTGACTATAGTTTAATTATTATCATTCTGTACATAAAAGAAATTGTTTTCAATTTCACTAAGAATATCGAAGATTTATGAAAAATTTATTTTCCTAAGATTTAAAGTTTTATACAATAATTTAAAAAGCCTTATAATTTATTATAAAAATAATTTTGTTTTTCACTAAGTTTTTTTTTATTTTCTTAGTATACACACTTATCCAGTTAATAATTGAAAATGTTTTCATTTAAGTTTACGATTATGTATATATTAAGAAAATAGAAATAATCTCATATAAAACCAAATAAGTCACTTTAATCAGTGAATAAATACGTCTAATGAAGATCATCTACTTAATATAAAAACATATTGTATTCAACCTTTTACTTCTTCATGACATCAGTTAAAAATGTCTGAAAGTCCAAGCACATACGAAATTTACATCTAAGTCACATTAACTTAGATCAAGTATGAATAATAAAGGCATTTATATAATAATAAAAAGTAATCAACAATTTTAACGAGAAAACAATATAATAACATGTTTATAATATGCGATTAAATATCAGTAGTACTTATTTACTTTATTTTAATTTACAATTTCAAGAACGAATATTGCTTGAAATTACATCACAATTTTTAAGAAAAATTTATGTTTACATTTACATCAGCAGTTTCAAGATTGAACTGTCGTAAGAGGCAAAATATCTGCTGAGAAATTCCTTTTGAATGTATATGCAAAAATGGGTATTCGATTTTCAAAAGTAAGAAAGGAAAGAGGAAGAATCTATTAAGGTAAAACGGATGGTCGTATGGACTTGGCAGGATGAATAAAAGTGCAGCTCCTTCACTCGTAGAAACCACTCACTTTTACAGAACATTTGTCAGACATGTTCTTCCATTTAGCGTGCGGAACTCAATCTGATAAAACTCAAATTTTGACAATAAAGCAGATATTTACAAAAAGAACTGAGTATAACCTAAATAATTTTAAATAGTTAGGAAATATCATTAAACAGATAAAGAAGAAAAAAACATAAATAAACCTTTACATTTAAAATTTTGTTCAAAAACTGAGGAAACTTTTAAAAAGTTGTATGGTGTGTATTTAACATTAGTAATACGATATTTATAAAAATAGCGAACAAGTTAGTGGAATATAAGGAGAATTGGGCCACTTTTTACATTTAAATTTTTTTTTTTTAATTTTTTGTATTTTCTTACTGCAAAATTAAACATGGTAATGCAAAATTTGATACTTTTTTTTTCTGAAGTTAACTGAAAATAATTTTCAGTTTAAAAATATTTTCCTTTTGTTTTACAATTTTGCTCAAGTATTCCTATGAAATTGATTCATGAACAAAGTTGAAAGGATGTTTGTGCCAATTCTATTATATACCTATAAAAACCATACTTTCTTTTTATTGTTCTACATGAAGTTTAAAATACAAAAAATAAAAGGACTTCCAGTTGTAAGAAGTTGATTGAAACAAAACCAGTTATGAAAAAAATTAACTAACATTAATTATAAATTAATTTAATGAAATTTATATTTAATTAGTTTGTAACTAAAAGTCAAAATACCATGACAAGCATTTACAACGATAAAACATAATTTAATTTCAACAGACTTTAATACATTATTATGTATTATTATTACTATAACCAAAAATTATACATAAATCTTAGAAGATTAATAATAAACTGAATCCCATTAAAATTTGACCTAATTAAATTAACCTTTACGTACATAAAAAGAGTATGTGAGAAAGATTATTGTTAGAAACACATATTTTCTTATTTAATAATTTATTGAAAGTTGTAATGATATATTTAAAATAAACATTTCTATTGCATTAAAACGTTACATATTTTAATTATACATATTATGGGATTATGGAAGTCAAATAAATGTAATTACTATAATATTTTTACTTTTTAGGTGTGGTAGACTAGCGTATTACATTCCATTTCCATTGAGCATTATGAACACTGATGAAGCACTAGTAGTTTCTGCAATATTAGCAACCTATTACAGAAGCCCTTGTGGTGTGACGTGTGACAAAAATAATAATTCTTCACTTGAAGATATCCTGAATGCTAAAGCAACTACTGAAGAAGTAAGTGGGTCTTTAATATTTCAATACATTAAATAAAATTCTATACAAAATTTCTAAACCACTTTTTTAATACTCTTTTTATTTAATTGTTTGAAATATTTTTCGATTTTGCAATCGTAACTTTAAAATCTTCTAAGAGATATTAGATGTGATACTCGCAATATGTGTGATGTACTTCTAGTTATATCTATTTAGAAGAAACGTATCTAAAATTTTGCTTGATATAAATTATAATCCATGAATCTTTTAATTAAATAGGTAGGAAAATATATAACTGCTAATTTATAAATCTCAATACAATATAATACATAAATAGTTGGTTATGAAATTATTTTTGTATGTAAAATGCATCTTTCGACAGTTTATCGTGGGTGTATAAGAAACGAGAAAATCACAATAAATGTTTTTGCAAATACTGCCATCTTACTGATGGAAAATATTAAAAGTTTGAATAAGAAATAATTTAATAGTTATTCTTATTATTTACTTTGTGTTGATTAGTTAATTATATTTATAAAATTTAGTGCGTAAATAAGTAAAGATGATCGACTAATCATAGAGTAGAATAAATAATGTTATTACTAAGAATACCTTCTTTAAGTAATATTATTATTTCGTATTTAGATAGAATTTTATTAAGATTTCGCTGTATTACTACATAATATAATATTTATAAGTGAAAAATATCTTCTACAAATAGTTTTATCTTTGATAGAAGCTTTTAGTCAAAAATAGATATTATTAAGCGATATTATTTGTATGTAGAGGTAAATAGTTTTTAACATTCATACTGAAACAAACAAATTGTTAATTTAATCTATGCTGCCATATCAATGTTCACCTATTTCATTAATAAGACAAAAATAAAAATCTGCTCTGATTTTTTGTGATTATTTTGTTGATTTTTTTAGTATGTGTTAATGTTAAAAGTGTATTACATTTTTAGCATTCAATTTAAATTTGTTGAGTGTAAACTTTTGTATTAAATTAGTGTTAACTTATTTAGTTATGGAAGAAGTTTTATATTTATGCCCTTTATTTACTAAAATTGTTTCTTGATTTAATTTAATTTTTAATTATCCAAAAAGTTTTTTAGTTCATAAATGATGACTTTAAATGGACAAACTTGACCTTACTTATATCCAATCGATGAAATTTAATCACATAAAACCACTAATTCTTTTAAAATTATTTATCCTCAATACCGTTTAAAATTTTCTTTGAAAATAAATTTTAAAAAAATAAATAAAACGATATTAAGCAATAATTATATAAAAGAAACATATTAAGTGCTGTATTTTATTACTTTGATGTTGTAGTTTATAAGAATTTTAGAACAAGTACAATATTTAACAGTAACTTGTGTTTTGTTTTTTCAATTATAAATACAAAATAATATTAACTAATTTAATTATCTGAATAAGGTAATTTTCGATGATTGATTTCAAATAATAATTAAATAAAAGTAATGCTATTTAATGCAACTGTAAACTGACTAAATAAGTGTGTTAAGTTTTAAAGCATCTTTACTTTTATTGTAAATATTCAGATATTTTTATAACAAAATAATTATTGCATCATAGTTGGTACGCAAAGTACATTATACTAATATTAATTGAAAAATTGAAATATTTTGCATATTTGCATTAACTCACCGTTAGTAAATAATATGTAAGAGTTTTAATTATAGCGAAAAAAATCGAACAGTTTCAATTGTAAAAAGAATTGTAAAAAATTCCGTTTAAATTCAATTTTAAAAATCTATTAATTAATATAAAACTTCATATTTTGTAATAGGTAAAATATGTTACGTAAGCATCTATAATAATAAAAATTTTAAAAATTAGCTAAGAAAATTGTCAATATTTATATCAATTAAATTGTATAAATATTTTAATTCATAAATTTTCATAATTTTTTTAGGATCTTATACCACCAACAGAAACAGAGTTTGGTGTTGAATATTCAACTCCTTTTTACCAAACAGAAGATCCAAATATTTCAATATCAAATGAATCAATTGGGAATGGGAACAACGAATCTATTCCAATCATTAATGATATTTACAAAATGTATGACTTGGTTGATCTACTTTATAATGATACATATGAACTTCCTGAAAATGGGACAAACAATAAAGAGACTGATGAATTTTATAATAGCATTTTATTTTTATTTAACCAAACATCAACGAACAATATAACAGAAGATTCAAACATTTTACTTTCCAATAGTAGTTCAATCGATGAATTTTCAAATACTAATATTACTGACAACACAACTGATGTTGATGATCCTCATCAGCACCATAACCATCAACATAATTCAAATCATACACAAATTTCTCCAAAGAAAGAAAGTATTCCTGAACAACCTAAACGAAAATCAGACCGTTGCATAGAAGCAGACATTTCTGTTTGCAAAAATTGGAACAAAAAAAGGTTAATAAGAGCTCACAACTGCTGTTCTTCTCCAGAAATGCAGAGCGAAAACCAAAGTTGTAAAAATTTTGGAAAGAAACGTTGCAAGAAATTAAGAACTATTCTCAAATGCTGCATCAAGACTGCATTCATCGACAAAGTACCAACAACGTCAGTTGATGAATCAGATGCAACAACAGTTACTGAAAATATTGGCACGACTGATGTTTTTAAAGAAGTACCAGTAGTTACAGATCTGGCTACTGAAATGAATAAAGATATTGTTTGCTGTAAAGATAGTACAAATGGCAAACTATGTCGAGTTGTACAAACATCTACTTGCGGTGAGGGTGAGTATATATCTGAAGATGTGGATATGTCAGAAATTAAGAATTCTGATTCATCTAACTGACAAAACGCCCCCTGCGAAAACTCAGAATGGCAAACCTGAGCAGGGATTCAACATACTAAAAAATACGATCGAAAGAGTTTGATGACGACAATAAATCTTTGGATCGTATTTTAAAAAGAATGTGAAGTAAATAGTTTCTTGACAAAACAATAAAATATTCTAAATTCTCAAATTCAATGTTGATTTTTATGCAAATAAATAACAAATCAAAATAAATAACATTAAAAATTAAATAATATTTGTCATTAACATTAAATAATAACAAATAATAACTTATATTTCCAATTGTATAATTCATTTCAAAAATGAGTTGTAGTATGTTATACATAATATTAAAATTAAATATGCAATTGGTTTTAGATTAAAAAGAAATTTGATAAAAGAGGCATATCTACTTAAATAACATTTATAATTTTAAAGTGTCAAATAATTAAAATAAAATGTGGTTGTCAATTTAATTGTCTTATATTGAAGTAAAACAACTATTAAATTCACATTCTTTTTGTCTATGAAACTACTCAGAGGTATACGTTATATGAAAACAATGAAAAAAATCCTGACGGAATTTCATTGTTTGATGAAAGATGTATACTGTATGTAGTTTAAAAAGTTTTGATGAGTAAGGATTTTTAATTCTTATTGAATTGATTGTCAGAAAATAATTGACTACAAGTAAAAATATAAAATCAAATTTTTTTTTTATATTTTTCATTTAATTGCCAGAAGAGTATAAAATTTCTCTTAAATTTATAATAAAACTTTAAAACTTTTATTTTTTTTATAAACTTTTATTTTAAAAGTTGACTATATTTTTATGAAAATAGATTTTTAGGTCTTTACTAATTTTATGTACACTCTTAAAACATATTCTGGTTTCCAATACCTTGAAACCCTTTCTTTTTTTCCTTGCATTGTGCATTCATTTTTTATGTAAATAAAATGATTTTAATTTACCAAAATAAGCTATTTCAATGATTATTTAATGAAACTATTTTAATAGGTCAGAAAATTATTGTTTTTCTTGCGAAGTTTGATAGTTTTTAACTTACGCGCAAAAATATTAATATTTTACACTGCCTTTGTACCTACTTTATTGTCTTTTTTAATGAAGAGTAATGCTTATTACATACCTGTTGTGCTTTTATTTCAGTGTATAATTAACAGTAACTTAAAATTCAGGTCATTATCACTAATATTAGTGTCATTATCTTTTATGAGAATACCAAACTAAACTCCTTAAGGTCGTTTGGTGTTGGATGGTATGATAATGAATGTCTAATGAAAGTTGGTAATAACCTGATTATTTAATATTTTGTTGTTATATGTTTAAATATGTGCAAATATGATGTAATAAAATTATGAATAAAAGAGATTTCTATATTTTATTATTGTCTTATTATAATTTTTAAATGCAAATTCTAACCTTATAAACAAGTGGAACAATTAATAAAAACTCAATGTCTGAATATATTTAAATTACTTTGTATATTATCTAAGATTATTATTTTTATACACGATAGTTACTTAAATTATTTACTTCAATCAATTAAAATTATAATTGAGATTAATGTGTATATATATAAATATATATATATATTAGAAAAATATTCATATTCATATTTCATTACTTTGAAATACATATTCATTACATTATGTTCTAAAATACTAAAAAAGTATCATGAGAATTTTATTTTCTTTGGTGATAAAGTAAACTTTGCGACAGGAAATATTATTTACAATTTGTGTATTTTTTTAATCTGGACTTTTACGCTTTTGTATATTTTGCGTAACTCTCGAAGCTATTTGACTAGTTTAAGAAATGGCTTCAATAAGCCAATGTTGAAATGAAGGAAAACGCAATTTTGAATGAAGACCCTTAAACTGCGTCCAGACTTGAAAGTAGATGGACTGAGCTAAGCACAGAAAAGCAGTAAACACAAAAGAAATCTCTCTCGGCTCATTCTACATTATTTTGACAGGCCTATACCACCCACCAACCCGCGATTTTAATTAAAATTTGTGTGAGTATATAATCTTTTAAGCTAATTTCCAAAATATGAGTTATACTGAGTTCTGTTAAGTGACTCAATAGTTACTAGCCTTAAAAAGTTTGCTTAGACATTTTTCAACATCTTAATAGATGACAGATTCTATTTTGAATGACGGATTTAGAGATATAAATGTTTGTAATTCCTATATCTTATAACTTAATTATTTTTGTTTTATTTTAAAAGAATTAAGCTTTTATTTAAATCTAGCCTTTCAAATATTTTTGTTGCCAATTACTTACATGAATTTTATTTTTAAAAACTGTATCTACAATATTTCTACACACAGTCTTCATAAGCATATTTATTTTGTTGTGTAGATACCTAGAGTTGAATATGATATAAATAATTTATTGTTTCACTTACAAATTTATTATGTCATAGTATTAAAAAATAATCACATTCGCCCAATATTTTTTAAATTCTTGATAACAAAATTTCAAAAATGTTTCATATTTTTGTTCTGTACAATATAACTATCAAACAATATAACAATATAACTATTTTTAAATAATACAAATAATTTATTTCTTATGGAGATTAAAATTAATAAATTTATTATACATTTGTCTTTATTATCTATATTGTCGTGGACGTATTATAAATTATAAACTAATTTTTTAAATCATACAAATAATTTATTTCTTATGCAGATTTCTAATTAAAAGAGTTATACAAGGTACAAATAAATCCAAAAGAAATAATTATCCATACTTAAATAAAAGCGAAATAAAAATTAGCATGCGCGTTTGTTATCATAACTTGTATCAGTAAAGTTTCAAAACGTTAATTTCGTTCCAAACAAAAACATTTGCAGCATAACTCAAACTTTATTCGTGGTAACTCAACCATTCATTTACATCTATTTCAGAAACTTGCGAAACTTCACGTTCCATAAAACACAGAGTCGTAAACTCATAATCGAGGCAAATATTGCTTTATTATTTTTTCCCCTCTTTCATGGATGCAAGCGAAGCAATCCTTTAAACGATGGCCATTATAAAATAGAGGGAAACACACACAATAACTTTTTAAAAACATCTCCGAATCCGGAAGAGATGATTCCTTTTACGTTTCGATAGTCATTAGCGACATCTGCTGCGCGAAATAATGCCGGGAAAGAGGCATCCATGTGGAAGCAATTGAAACTTCCAAAGGAAGAAGATGGAAGAAGCAAGACAAAGAAAAAATGTTAGAGTAAAAGAAAATTTTTCCCCCAACTTCCCTGCGAATTATGTTGAAGAATTAAATGACGCTGTCATGGTGAAGTTCTTCCTCTTAGCTTTTCTAAATGATCTCTCTTTGTCTTGTTTCATAATGTGTCAACTTCGAGTTCTTTAAAGAATATTCAAGGCACAAAAGATCTTGCCATCACTTTTCCGATTGTTTTCAATTCAAAAAAAAAGAATATGCTGTACTTCAATTCAAGGGGCAGGAAAATTTGCATTGTAATATATTCTTGTTTTTAAAGAGTCTCGCAAATTGTGGATGAATAAATAGAAATAATGTTCCAAAAACTAACGTATTTTCGATGAAATAATCTATCATAAGTCTATTTTTCTTACCCTAAGATAAAAGGTTTCTAGAGCGTATCTGTCCTTGTAAAATTAATTATGTGCTTTAAAAGATTAATGAAAACAAAGATGCGCAGACTATGACCCGTGAGTCACAAGAAGTCCAATTCTTTATATGCCGTATTTCTTTTATTAAAACATATAGGTCTTTTTTTAGTGATCTTCTAGTGTGGATGAAACATTAAAATACAAAACATGATTATTTTCTGGTATAATGGAAAAAAAGTATCAGTTAAATATTATAAATATGTTTTCATTGTTTACAAAATTATTACAGTAAGTTAAAAAACCAACAAGCCGAATTTCGGTCATGTATCATACAAAAATAGTTTTAAGCATAAAGAATATGTAGATTAAAACTTATAAATCCGAAAATACATTTTGAAAACTTTTATCTTCTATTGTCTTGGATTTCTATTCTTATTATCTATAATGTCCTGGATGTATTATACATTATGAATTAGTTTTTCTTAATTCCTACAAATAATTTTTTTTCTTATGCAGATTTTTAATTAAAAGAGTTATACAAGGTACAAATAAATCCAAAATAAATAAAATATTAAGCGAAATAAACATTAGCATGCGAGTTTGTTAGCATAACTTGTATCAGCAAAGTTTCAAAACGCTAATTCGTTCCAAACAAAAACATTAGCAGCATAACGCAAACTTTATCCGTGGTAACTGAACCATTCATTTACATCTATCTCAGAAACTTGCGAAACTTCACGTTCCATAAAACACATAGTCGCAAACTCATCATCGAGGCAAATATTGCTTTATTATTTTTTTCTCCTCTTTCATGGATGCAAGCGAAGCAATCCTTTAAACGATGGCCACTATAAAATAGAGGGAAACACACACAATAACTTTTTAAAAACATCTCCGAATCCGAAAGAGATGATTCCTTTTACGTTTCGATAGTCATTAGCGACATCTGCTGTGCGAAATAATGCCGGAAAAGAGGCATCCATGCGGAAGTAATTGAAACTTCCAAAGGAAGAAGCAAGGACAAAAATAAAACTAGAGTAAAGGAAAGATTTTCCCCAACTTCCCTGCGAATCATGTTGAAGAATTAAATGACGCTGTCATAGTGAAGTTCTTCATCTTAGCTTTTGAAATGATCTCTCTTTGTCTTGTTTCATGATGTGTCAACTTCGAATTCTTTAAAGCATATTCCAGGAACAAAAGATCCTGCCATCACTTTTCTGCTTGTTTTAAATTCAAAAAACGGAGAGGGGAAGTTGCTATACTTTTATTCGAGCATCAGGAAAATTTGCATTGTAATATATTTTTGTTTTTAAAGTGACTCGCTAATTGTGGATGAATAAATCGAAATAATGTTCCAAAAATAATGTATTTTCAATGAAATAATCTGTCATAAGGCTATAGTATTTTTCTTTCCCTAAGATAAAAGCTTTGTAAAGCATAGCTGTCCTTGTAATATTAATTATGTATTTTAAAAGATTAATGAAAGCCAAAGACCCGTGGGCCACATGAAGTCCAACTCGTTATATACCACATTTCTTTTATTAAAACATTTAAAGGTTTTCTTAAAAGATCAGCAAGTATGGAAGAAATTTTAAAATATAAAGCAGGATTATTTTCTTGTTAGATAAAAAAACAAAATTAGTTAGATGATATAAATTAATTTTCAAAGTTTACAAAATTTATTTCAGGAAGTTAAAACACCAACAAGCCACATTTATGTAAGGTATAATACAAAAGTAGATGTCATAAAAATATTTGTAATTTAAAACTTATGATTCCTAAAATACATTTTGAAAATTTTTATCTTCTATTTTCGTCGATTTCTATTGTTATTATCTATATTGCCTCGGACGTAATATACATTATAAACTAATTTTCTTAAATCATGCAAATAATTTATTTCTTATGCAGATTATTAATTAAAAGAGTTTTACAATGAACAAATAAATCCGAAACACATATTATCCATATTTATTTAAAAGAGACATAAAAAGTAACATGCGAGTTTGTTAGCATAACTTGCATCACCAAAGTTGGAAAGCGTTAATTTCGTTCCATACAAAACCTTAGCACCATAACGCAAACTTTATTCGTGGTAACTCACCCATTCATTTACATCTATTTCAGAAACTTGCGAAAGTTCACGTTCCATAAAACACAGAGTCGCAAACTCATCGTCGAGGCAAATATTGCTTTATTATTTTTTTCTTCTTCTTCTTTCGTGGATTGCACGCGAAGCAATCCTTTAAACGACAGCCATTATAAAATAGAGGGAAACACACACAATAACTTTTTAAAAACATCTCCGAATCCGAAAGAGATGGTTCCTTTTACGTTTCGATAGTCATTAGCGACATCTGCTGTGCGAAATAATGCCGGGAAAGAGGCATCCATGCGGAAGTAATTGAAACTTCCAAAGGAAGAAGACGGAGGAAGCAAGAAATAAAAAAAAAACTAGACTAAAGGAAAAATTTTCCCCCAACTTCCCTGCGAATTATGCTGAAGAATTAAATGACGCTGTCATGGTGAAGTTCTTCCTCTTAGCTTTTTGAGTTGATCTCTCTTTGTCTTGTTTCATAATGTTTCAACTTCGAGTTCTTTAAATAATATTCCAGGCACAAAAGATCCTGCCATCGCTTTTCCGGTTGTTTTCAATTCAAAAAAAGGAGAGCAGAAGTTGCTATACTTTAATTCAAGGAGCAGAAAAATTTTCATTGTAATATATTCTTGTTTTTAAAGTGATTCTCAAATTGTGAATGAATAAATCGAAATAATGTTAAAAACTCTAATGATGTACAACTCGTTATATACCAAATTTATTTTATTTTATTATATATATATTTTTTTTATAAATTCTCTAAATAGAATGAAACATTAAGATATATTTTTGTTCTTGTTGTCGTGCCCCTCATAGAAGGAGGGAAGAGGGGTGCAGTTTCCGTTCTGATGGAGCACCTGTAGATAGAAGTCTGACTTTTGCTCCGTAACGCTATTACAGTCATAGGAGACCGGGACCTACGACTTAAAGTGGATTCCAGACCACTAAAAACATCTATGGCACCGCCGGGACTCGAACCCGAAACCTGTGGCACCGATGACCAGAGAGCTAGACGCTTTGCTATTCAGGCCAATTAAAATATATTGCAAAACATGATTATTTTCTTGCTTCATGAAAGGAATCAGTTAAATATTATATTTTCATTGTTTACTAAATTATAATAGTAATTACAGTAAGTTAAAACACCCACAAGCAGGATTTCTGCATTGTATCGAAAACAGATTTAGTCATTAGAATATGTAGGTTAATGCTCATAAATAATAAAATACATTTTTAAAATTTTTATATTCTATTGTCTTGGTATTTCTATCTATATTAATTATTGTTCTCTATATTATCTATTTGTCTTTATTATTTATATGGTCGTGGACGTATTATACATTATAACCTAATTTTTTTAAATCATAAAATAATTTATTTCTTATGCAGATTTTTAATAAAAAGAACTATACAGGAACAAATAAATCCGAAACACATGTTTTCAATATTTAATTAATAGGGAAATAGAAAGTAACATGAGAGTTTGTTATCATAACTTGCTTCAACAAAGCTTCAAAACGTTAATTTCTTTTTAAAAAAAACATAAACATGAATAAACAACAACAAACATGATAACTAAAACTTTATTCGTGGTAACTCAACCATTCATTTACATCTATTTCAGAAACTTGCGAAACTTCACGTTCCATAAAACACACAGTCGCAAACTCATCATCAAGGCAAATATTGCTTTATTATTTTTTTCTTCTTCTTTCATGGATGCAAGCGAAGCAATCCCTTAAACGATGGCCGTTATAAAATAGAGGGAAACACACAACTTTTTTAAAAACATCTCCGAATCCGAAAGAGATGATTCCTTTTACGTTTCGATAGTCATTAGCGACATCTGCTGTGCGAAATAATGCCGGGAAAGAGGCATCCATGCGGAAGTAATTGAAACTTCCAAAGGAAGAAGATGGAAGAAGCAAGGACAAAAAAAAAAATTATCAAGTAAGGAAAGGAAAAATTTTCCCCAACTTCTCTGTGAATTATGTTGAAGAATTAAATGACGCTGTCATGGTGAAGTTCTTCCTCTTAGCTTTTTGAAATGATCTCTCTTTGTCTTGTTCCATAATGTGTCAACTTCGAGTTCTTTAAAGAATATTCCAGGAACAAAGATCCTTCCATCACTTTTCCGGTTGTTTTCAATTCAAAAAACTGAGTGAGGAAGTTGCCATACTTTAATTCAACGAGCAGGAAAATTTGCATTGTAATATATTCTTGTTTTTAAAGTGACTCGTAAATTGTGATTGAATAAACAGAAAGTATTGTTCCGAAAAATAATGTATTTTCAATGAAATAATTTATCAAAAATATATTTTTCTTTTTTTAAGATAAAATGTAGCTGTCCTTGTAAAATTAATTATGCATTTTAAAAAATTAATGAAAACCAAGGATGCACAAACTGGTAAAAGTTTGAATAAGATATAAGTAATAAGTTAGTAGTTCATGTAACTGTTCTTATTATAACTTACCTTGTATTGATTATTTAATTGTATTTATAAAACTTAGTGTGTAAATAAATACAGAGGATCGAATAATCATGTTATTCTCATTAGTAATATTATTATTTCGTGTTTAGATATAATTTTATTAAGATTTTTATGCATTATTGCATAGTTTTTAATAATATTTTAATATAATTATTTTTTATATACGAAATATACCTTCTACAAATAATTTTATTTTTGATACAAGCCCGCAATCATTGATTCCAACCTTATATCTTTTATAAATAGTTATCTATGGGCCTTGGGCCACAAAGTCTAACTCGTTGTATATCATATTTCTTTTATTAAAACATATAAATGTTTTGTTTTTAAAAAGAGCCTTTTACTTTGGATAATACATGATAGTTTATTTCAGGGTTTAATAGGAGAAATGAATCTGTTAAATATTATAATATATTTTCATTGTTTACCAAAGTATTTCAGTAATTTTTAGTACAACGTCAGTCTGAATGATGGAATTTGTTATGATTCAATGATTTGTAGGCGACTGTTTTCTTTTTGAAGAATTATCTATATATTTTATGTAACAGTAGTTCTTAGACATTGTATTAAAATAAGCAAACATGTATCAACAGATGTTTTATGTATATATATAAGAAACATAACATGTCAGTACAAAAATCAGAACAGAATGGACAATTAGTGGTCCAGCTTTTCATAACAAAAGACCACAACAATATTAACTACACTTAAATTATCATGCACTTTATAGACTCAGAATCAAACATTATAACAAAATCATAATGAAAATCTGTACACAAAAGACTTAATGGAGCCACATGCAGACCTCACAAAAAAAAAGAAAACAAAATTGTTCAAGATTCGAAATGCTGTAAAGAAACTGAAAATTATTAGACAAAAACAAATATCAAAAGGGAGAATGGCTATGACTACATCGCCTGATCAAAACATAACAACACAATATTTATATAAAATATATAATAACGCTGTAAAACGAGTTGTGCGGGTAATTAATAAAACTTTAAAAGAAATTAGAAAAATGCAAGATAAATACTTTCTTATAAACATAGAAAAGAAATTATAAAAAGCTAAAAGAAATAAAGAATATCAGCTCTAGCAAGGAATGACTCTGTCTCAGGATTACTATAATCCATGTCATTTCTATTCGCTAAATGTTTATTTATATCAAATTTATACTAAGTATAATAATTTATAATTTATTCGCTAGATGTTTATTTATGTTAATTCAATAAATAAAAAATAATTTAATTTTCGAGGGGATAAGTTTTAATTTAATTTTCGAGGGGACCTCAGACAGGTTTTAGTATATATTTGGAGACTAGTTTAAGAATATTATAAGTAATAACCCTGACGTAAACAGTTTTCACAAAAAGCGATAATGTAACTAGTGTAATAATCCAATATTTAAAATGCAAATAAAATAAAAACACAATTATTGAAATTTAATATATTCCAACGACATTCCTTTTTTCCCAGCAATACTCAAATTTATTAACTAGATAAAGTTTCATGATAATGCAACATAATAATTTCAGAGAGTTTTATATAAAACATTTTTTGAATACGTTTTTTTTATAAACATTCTTAATTACTTAAAATTATAAAATTATTATTTTAAAAATTTTATATAATTTAGGCGTAATAATAAATTGTAATGATTTTGTATTTGATAATTAATAACTTCAGGTTGTAAAAATATAATAGTTTTTAAATTTTACTGCTAAATAATTTATTTTTCCGGTAAAAATGTTTTTTTGATAAATTTTGACGAGATTTATTAATTTTAGGCCTGTTTTGCTTTTTTTTTTTGGTATTGAAATACATACGCATTCACCGAAATTCAAAATGCAATAAATAAACTGACTATTTTAATGTATGTATGAATAAATTCATTTGACAAAAATGTTTTTACATATTTTTTAAAAAAGTTAGATAATTGATTTATTAAAACTTGTATAGTTTCCTATTATAAATAAATCTTAAACAATAGTTTAAACAGCTGAAACTCAATAAATGAATGAAAATGTTTTCAAATAATATTAACTTTGCTAAAAACAATTTAAAAAGAATGTTTCGAAATTATATGGATCTAATGAACTAATTTAAGTAAGATTTGAAATTGATTTCTATTTAAAATAGATTAAATAAATAAGAGATAAAATTAAAAGATAACCTTAATAGATAGATGTAACCGTATAACTATATCCATGATTAATCGATATATAACTAAGATATATATATATGATTTTATTTTGATGATTTAAAAAGAATGTTTCGAAATCATATAGATCTAATGAAATAATTTAAGTAGGATTTAAAATTAATAGATAAACATAATAGATATGTAACCATATAACTATAGCCTTAATTAATAGATACATTACCATGATATATATAGATATAATCTTAACTCTATGAATGATATAAAGTGAGAAAAATATAATTTTATGTCGAAACTTTTCATCGCGATTAATCGCCAAGTGTATTTTGAAGATTTATAACTCAATATTGTCTTGAACCAAAAAAATTAAATCTGCATATGAGTAAAGAAACTAAGTACATTTAAAATACGATTATATACAGAATAATAACTTGTGTATATCATGCACTTGCGAAACCAAAACGATAAAATAATAGGAAACTTATTACTAACATTATCAAAGAATTCAAAGGAAAGGAGAAGATATTCATTGCGATAAACATCGCATTTGTGTTGTTAAAGCGAGACAGAAATACAAACACATGGTGCTGACAGTAACATCTGAAATCCATCTGTTTTAATATAAACGAAGTTGTAGTAAAACAACCCTGAAATGCATCATCCCTTTCAATTCACCCAATCTTTGAATATTTCAAAGTATGAAATTCAAATGCGAAAATGAAATCTGAACCTCTTCCATGCGCAACCTTCTATTAAAAATATCCTCCTGAAGAATTTCTGATTATATATCTGGTCTCTCCCAATTCCAAGAGAAATGTGAGTATTTTATTCCATAAAGGCTTTTCTTAGGCACAACCCCCCGCCATCTCTACATTTCCATATTCTATTGAAACACATTTCCTGGACACAGACACGCGCACACACACACACGCGCGCCAAATAAATTAGTTTCCATAAATCCAAGAGCGAAGGATGGTTATTCATGAATAAAGTAAGGTAACTTAGTCTAAACCGGAGGAATTTCAAGTGATGCTGAGTTGACATCTTCAGTGGCGATGAGCATTTTCCTTCAGTAAAAGGAAAAGACGTTCTCGCCACCTTTTGGGAATTACTTTCAATCACGATTTAAGAGCGGGGGAAGCGTTTCTATCCGACTACAAATTGCATCCAAAGAGTTGGAATCGAAGCGTGAAGAACTGGTGAATAGATCGTATAACCATTTATTCCTGAAGGAAGTTTGGATTGGATTGGGAAGTATATTTTTAATTGGCTTTGAGATTACTTGAGTTGAAAAGGTAATTATAATTCAAATGCGTTTAGTTTTAAAGTAGATAGAACTCCTTCTTGATGTAATGCGTAAAGGTCATTTTCACACATACAATTTTCCAAATATAGTCTTATACAGTTATTATGAAAAAATAAAATAATTTTTAATCTAAAACGAGAACGAAATAATTACGAAGAACATAGTTAAAGAGAAATAAAAAAAGAGAGTGAATATTTTTTTTTTTTTTTGCGAATAGTACTTATAATATTTATTTAAATATATTTATTAATTAATTTTTTATTATTACTTTTTAAACTGTCGCGTAAATTGCGGATGAATAAATAGAAAATATGTTCCATAAACTAATGTATTTTGGATGAAATAATTTATAATAAATCTATTTTTCTTCCCTTGAAAATAAAAGGTTTCTAGAGCATAGCTGTCCTTGTAAAATTAATTATGTGTTTTAAAAGATTAATGAAAACCTAACATGTGCAGACTATGAACCGCGGGCCACATATAGATGACTTTTTTTAAAGATCTCTAGTTTGGATGAAACATTAAGATCTAAAACATGATTATTTTTTGGTTTAATGAAAAAAAAACCGAATCAAATAAATATTATAAATATATTTTCATTTTTTACAAAATTATTACGGTAAGTTAAAACACCAGCAATTTGAATTTCTGTAATGCATAATACAAAAAAAGATTTAGTCATAAAAGATCTGTAGTTTAAAACTTATAAATCCTAAAATACATTTTGAAAATTTTTATCTTCTATTGTCTTGGATTCTTATTGTTATTATTTATATCGTCCAGGATGTAATATACATTATAAATAAATTATTTTTAAATAATACAAATAATTTATTTTTATGGAGATTAAAATTAATAAATTTATTATACATTTGTCTTTATTATCTATATTGTCGTGGATGTATTATAAATTATAAACTAATTTTTTAAATCATACAAATAATTTATTTCTTAAGCAGATTTCTAATTAAAAGAGTTATACAAGGTACAAATAAATCCAAAAGAAATAATTATCCATATTTAAATAAAAGCGAAATAAAAATTAGCATGCGCGTTTGTTATTATAACTTGTATCAGTAAAGTTTCAAAACGTTAATTTCGTTCCAAACAAAAACATTTGCAGCATAACTCAAACTTTATTCGTGGTAACTCAACCATTCATTTACATCTATTTCAGAAACTTGCGAAACTTCCCGTTCCATAAAACACAGAGCCGTAAACTCATAATCGAGGCAAATATTGCTTTATTATTTTTTTCCCTCTTTCATGGATGCAAGCGAAGATATCCTTCAAACGATGTCCATTGTAAAATAGAGGGAAACACACAATAACTTTTTAAAAACATCACCAAATTCGAAAGTGATGATTCCTTTTACGTTTCGATAGTCATTAGCGACATCTTCTGTGCGAAATAATGCCGGGAAAGAGGTATCCATGCGGAAGTAATTGAAACTTCCAAAGGAAGAAGATGGAAGAAGCAAGAAATAAAAAAAAATTAGAATAAAGGAAAAATTTTCCCCCAACTTCCCTGCGAATTATGTTGAAGAATTAAATGACGCCGTCATGGTGAAGTTCTTCCTCTTAGCTTTTTGAAATGATCTCTCTTTGTCTTGTTTCATAATGTGCCAACTTCGAGTTATTTAAAGAATATCCAGGCACAAAAGATCCTGCCATCACTTTTTTATTTGTTTTCAATTCAAAAAAAGGAGACAGGAAGTTGCTATATTTTAATTCAAGGAGCAGGAAAATTTGCATTGTATGTAATATATACTTGTTTTTAAAGTTTCTCGCAAATTGTGGACGAATAAATAGAAATAATGCTCCGAAAACTAATGTATTTTCGATTAAATAATCTATCTTAAGCCTATTATTTCTCCCCTAAGATAAAAGGTTACCAGAACGTAGCTGTCCTTGTAAAATTAATTACATATTTTTAAAGATTAATGATGAAAAAAATAGAGCACAGACTCTAACTCACGTGCTACATGAAGTCGTTATCTGTCATATTTCTTTAATTTAAACACATAGATGACTTTTTTAAAAGATCCACTAGTTTTAATGAAACATTAAAATATAAAACATGATTATTTTCTAGTTTAATGAACAAAAAACATATCTGTTAAATATTATAAATGTATTTTCATTACTTACAAAAATTACTACATTAAGTTGAAACACCAACAATTCAAATTTCTGTAAAGTATATTACCAAAAATAGATTTTGTCAAATAAAATATGTAGTTTAAAACTTTTCAACCTAAAATACATTTTGAAAATTATTTTCTATTGTCTTGGATTTCTATTGTTATTATCTATAAAGTCCTGGATGGAATATACATTATAAACTATTTTTTTTAAATCATACAAATACTTTATTTCTTTACAATTTTTAATTAAAAGAGTTATACAAGGTACAAATAAATCCAAAACAAAAAATTTTTTCCATATTTAATTAAAAGCGAAATAAAAATTAATATGCGGGTGTGTTATCATAACTTGCATCAGCAAAGTTTCAAAACGCTAATTTTGTTCCAGACAAAAACATTAGCAGAATAACTGAAACTTTATTCGTGGTAACTCAACCATTCATTTACATCTATTTCAGAAACTTGTGAAACTTCACGTTCCATAAAACACATAGTCGCAAACTCATCATCGAGGCAAATATTGCTTTAATATTTTTTTTCATCTTCTTTCCGGGATGCAAGCGAAGCAATCCTTTAAACGATGGCCATATTAAAATAGAGGGAAACACACACAATAACTTTTTAAAAACACCTCCGAATCCGAAAGAGATGATTCCTTTTACGTTTCGATAGTCATTAGCGACATCTGCTGTGCGAAATAATGCCGGGAAAGAGGCATCCATGCGGAAGTAATTGAAACTTCCAAAGGAAGAAGATGGAAGAAGCAAGACAAAGAAAAATTATCAAGTAAGGAAAGGAAAAATTTTCCCCCAACTTCTCTGTGAATTATGTTGAAGATTTAAATGACGCTGCCATAGTGAAGTTCTTCCTCTTGACTTTTCGAAATTATCTCTCTTTGTCTTGTTTCATAATGTGTCAACTTCGAGTTCTTTAAAGAATATTCCAGGAACAAAGGGTCCTGCCATCACTTTTCCGGTTGTTTTCAATTCAAGAAACGGAGAAAGAAAGTTGCTATACTTTAATTCAAGGAGCACGAAAATTTGCATTGTAATATGTTCTTGTTTTTAAAGTGTCTCGCAAATTGTGGATGAATAAATAGAAATATTGTTCCAAAAACTAATGTATTTTTCATGAAATAATCTATCATAAGTTTATTTTTCTTCCACTGAGATAAACGGTTTCTAGAACGTAACTGTCCTTGTAAAATTAATTATGTGTTTTAAAAGATTAATGAAGGTCAAAGATGCGCAGATTAGTACCGGTACCGCCACATGAACTCGTTATCTTTCATATTGATTTTATTAGAACAGATAAAGATTTTTTTAAAGATCCTCTAGTTTGAATTAATTATTAAAATATAGGTCATGATTATTTTCTGCCTAAATTAAAAAAATGAATCAGTTAAAATTACAAATATATCTCCATTGTTTACAAGACTTTTACAATAATTTTTTGCAACGTGCCAGTTTGAATGATAGAGTTTGTTCTGATTCAAATATTTATTGACGAATGATTCCTTTTTCAACAATTATTTGTAAATTTATGGGACTGTAGTTTATATTTTTAGACATTGTATTGGTTAGACAAACATGGATGTACTGACACAAAATACCAGTACAAAAATCAAAGAGAACTGTCAAGGAGTGATCTAGAAACGCGATCAGCTTGCATAATAAAATCCATAACAATATTCATTAAACTTATCGTGATCTTCATGGAAACAAAGTCAAATTGTATAATAAAATCATAATAAAAATTGGTATACGAATGCTCTAATAGGCTTATATTCAGCTCTCTCAAAAAAAGAAGAAAAATTGCAAGATCCAAAATGGGCATAATTTGCAACAAAAAAACTTAAAATTATTAAACAGAAAGAAATATCAAAGGGAACTATGAAGTACTGCATCTGCTGATCAAATATAACAATACAAGTATTGTATAAAATATATAAAAACAAGGAGGAGAGGGTGTGAAACAAGTTATCCGGGAAGTTACTATAACTTTAAAGGAAATTTAAAAAAAAGTTATTACTTATAAAATTCCAAAAGAAATTATGAAACATAAAAGAAATTAATAATGACAGCTTTAGCAAGAAATGCGTCTCTCTCAGCATGTTATAAACCATGTTATTTCTATTCGCTAGATGTTTATTCTAATCAAAAATGTCATAGGTATACTAATTCAATAAATAAAAAGGCTAAGTCGTTTAATTTAAGTTTCACGGGGAACTCAGACAAATATCAGAAAATATGTGCTGACTAGCTTATATAAATATTATTCCTGATGTAAGAGGACAAAGCAATTTTCATAGAGATTGATAATAACTTAATTTCACGAGAGTTTTCATAGAGATTTAGAGTTAGTGTTTTAAATCCAATTATCGTATATTTAAAATGAAAATAAAGTAAAAGCATAATTATTCAAGTTCAATATATTTCAAAGGCATTCCTTTTTATCCTTTTTTCCCAGCAATACCCAAATTTAATAACAAAATATTGTTTCCTGGAATGTAACGAAACATTTCCAGAGAGTTTTATAGGAAAATTGTTTTAATTACTTTTTATTATAACCAGTCTAAATTATTTAAAATTACAATAAAATTTCTAAATAATTTAGGTGTAATATTCAATCTCAATGCTTTTGTATTTTATAATTAATAACTTTTGGTTTTAAAAATATAATAGTTTTCAATCTTTACAGTTAAATAATTTATTTGTCCTACAAGATTTCTTTTTAAAAAATTTTGTCGAAGTTTATTGATTTTTGGCTTGGCTTGCTTTTCTTGAAATTAAAATACATACATACATATTCAGCAAAAATTTAAAATATCAGTGTTTTCTAATTCAAAATGCACTAAACTCACAATTTTAGTGTAAGCATGCGTAAAATCATTTCACAAAAATATTTTTAAATAATATTTTTAAAAGGAGGATAATTGATTTATTAAAGCTTCTATAGTTTTCATACTGTAACTAAATTAAACAATAGTTTAAGTAGCTGGAATTCAATAAAGTAAGGAATTTTTTTTAAATAACCCCTAATTTGCTGAAACCAATTTTAAAAGAATATTTCGAAATTATACAGATCCAATGACCTAATTTAAGTAAGATTTGAAATTCATCTATTTGTAAATTATATTAAATAAATAAGAAATAAATGTAATAGGTAACCATAATAGATATGTAACCTTATAACAATAGTCATAATTAACATATTAATTAATGCCATGATATATATATATATATCTTAACTCTACGAATGATATAAAGTGGACAGCACAGTAATTTTAAAAAATAGTAAAACAAATAGGATTTTACTATAATGATTTAAAATGATGATGATGGTTTAAACAGAAAGTTTCGAAATCATATAGATCTAATGAAGTAATTTAAGTGAGATTTAAAATTAATCTCTATTTAAAGTAGATTAAAGAAATAAGAGGTAGAATTAATAGATAGCCATTTTAGATATGTAGCCGTACAACTATAACCATACATATGCATAACCATATATATAAATATATATATATATATATCTTTATTAATAATATAAAGTAAGCAAAAAAATAATTTTTTAAAAAATAGAAAAAAAAAATCTAATTTTATGTCGACATTTTTCATCGCGATTGATTGCCAAGTGTATTTTGAATATTTACCACCCAAAAATGTCCCAAACCATTAAATTTAAAATACAATTTACACAAACTGATGTACTGAATAATAATTTCCGCATATCAACGTAAATTCACACTGCTAAGATAATAGAAAACTTGTTACCAACATCACCGAAGAATTCAAAGGAAAGGAGAAGATGAATTGATTTTCCTTTTGGGATATACAACACACTTGTGTTATTAAAGCTAAACACAAATACAAACCCATGATGTTCACAGTAAAATCTGAAAACCATCTCTTTTAACATAAACTAAGTTGTAATAAAACAAAACTAAAATGCGTTATCCCTCCCAATCTTTGAATATTCCAAAGAATGAAATTCAAATGCGAAAATGAAATCTAAACCTTTCCACGTGCAATCCTCTATTAAAAATATCCTTCTGCAGAATTTCTGATTATATATCTGGTCTCTCCCAATTCCAAGAGACATCTGAATATTTCATTCCATGAAGGCTTTTCTTAGGCAGCCCCCCCATATCTTCTATTGAAGCACCTTTCCTGCACACATACACTCACGCACACACGCGCGCTCCGAAATAAATTAGTTTCCATAAATCCAAGAGCGAAGGATGGTTATTCATGAATTCAATACGGTAACTTAGTCTAAAGCCGATGGAATTTCAAGTGATGCTGAGTTGACATCTTCAGTGGTGATGAGCATTTCCTTCAGTAAAAAGAAAAGACGTTCTCGCCACCTTTTGGGAATTACTTTTCAATCACGATTTAGAGCGGGGGAAGCGTTTCCGCCGACTACAAATTGCGTCCAAAGAGTTGGAGTCGAAGCGTGAAGAAGTAGTGAAAAGATCATATAGCCATCCATTCCTGATTATATTGGATTGGGAAGTAGATTTTTAATTGGCTTTGAAATTACTTGAGTGGAAAAGGTAATTGTAATTCAAGTGCGTTTAATTTTAAAATTGATAGAACATGCTATTGATTCAATGCTTACAAATAATTCTCACATATACCATTTTTCTAGCACAGTCTTTGCCCAGTTATTATGAAAAAAGAAAATAATTTTAACCAAAAAACGAGAATAAAAAATACGAACTAATTATAAAGGACAAAGAAAAAGAGAAGTAAAAAAAGAAGAGTGAATGATTATTTTTTGTGCGCAGCATTTATAATGTATTTCTTAAAATATTTATTCAATAGTTCTACATTTATAAATAAAACAGTTAAAATATATTTGATAGGGAAATAATTTTATTATTTTTTAAAAAATTTAAAATTAATTTTTCTATTTCTGAGATACAGATATATATCGGATGGATGGATGGATGGATGGATGGATGGATGGATTTTTCTATTTGTGGGATACAGATAGATATGGCATGGATCGATAGACAGATGGAAAAATTGAAAATGCTAAAATAATAGGAAGCACAAATAAGTTTCCCATTATTTTAGCATTTTGATTATATCCATTACCGAAGATTCAAATGAAAGCAGAAGATGAATCGATTTTCCTTTTGGAATATACATCACACTTGTATTATTACAGCTAAACACCAATACAAAAACATGGTGTTGACAGTAACATCTGAAATCCATCTCTTTTAACACAAACGAAATTGTAATAAAACAACACTGAAATACATCATCCCTTTCAATTCCTACCAATCTTCGAATATTCCAAAGAATGAAATTCAAATGCGAAAAGGAAATCTGAACCTCTTCCATGTGCAATCTTCTATTAAAAATATCCTTCTAAAGAATTTCTGATTATATATCTGGTCTCTCCCAATTCCAAGAGAAATCTGAATATTTCATTCCATAAAGACTTTTCTTAGGCACAACCCCCCATCTCTGCACTTCCATCTTCTATTGAAGCACCTTTCCTGGACACAGACACGCACGCACACACACACACGCGCGCGCCAAATAAATTAGTTTCCATAAATCCGAGAGCGAAGGATGATTATTCATGAATTCAATAAGGTAACTTAATCTAAAGCCGATGGAATTTCAAGTCATGCTGAGTTGACATCTTCAGTGGCGATGAGCATTTTCCTTCAGTAAAATGAAAAGACGTTTTCGCCACCTTTTGGGAATTACTTTCAATCACGATTTAAGGGCGGGGGAAGCGTTTCTGTCCGACTACAAATTGCATCCAAAGAGTTGGAGTCGAAGCGTGTAGAAGTGGTGAGAATATCGTATAGCCATCCATTCCTGAAGGAAGTTTGGATTGGATTGGGAAGTAGATTTTTAATTAGCTTTAAAATTACTTGTGTTGAAAAGGTAATTATAATTCAAATGCGTTTAGTTTTAAAGTAGATAGAACTTTGTCTTGATTCTGCGATAAAATGTTTACAGGTCATTTCTACATATGCAATATTCCAAGTACAATCTTACGCTGTTATTATGAAAAAAGAAAATAAATTACAACCTAAAAATGGGAATAAAACAAGGACGAAATATTTACAGAGTTACAGAAAAGTAAAAAGAAGAGTGGATGATTTTTTTTTTTTTTTTTTTTTTTTTGCTCCTAGCGTTTATAATAAATTTCTTATT
The DNA here is from genome assembly GCA_021605075.1 of Caerostris darwini. Taxonomy (NCBI): domain Eukaryota; kingdom Metazoa; phylum Arthropoda; class Arachnida; order Araneae; family Araneidae; genus Caerostris; species Caerostris darwini. Next base: position 298,434 of record BPLQ01014608.1, read on the forward strand.
TATTTAAAACTATTTATTAAATAGTTCCATATTTATAATGAAATAGCGAAAATGAATATTTGGTAGGAAAATAATATATGATTCTATCATTATTAAAATATTCAAAACTCATTTTACTATTTGTGAGATATAGATATCGAAAAACTATATTATATGATCTTAAAAGAATTCATAAGCATTAGAATTTTTAAGCACATTATTTCATATACATTACACTTAAAATACAATTTACACAAATTTATGTACTGAATAATAATTTGCACATATCCGGAAAAAATTTAAACTGCTAAAATGATAAGAATCTTATTAACTACATCAACGAATAATTCAAACGAAAGGAGAAGATGAAACGATTTTCCTTTTGGGACATACATCACACTTGTATTATTAAAGCTAAACACCAATACAAACCCTTGGTGTTGACAGTAACATCTGAAATCCACATCTTTTAACATAAACGAAATTGTAATAAAACAACACCAAAATACATCGTCCCTTTCAATTCACCCAATTTTTGAATATTCCAAAGAATGAAATCTGAACCTTTCCATGTGCAATCTTCTATTAAAAATACCTCCTGAAGTTACTGATTATATATCTGGTCTCTCCCAGTTCCAAGAGACATCTGAATATTTCATTCCATAAAGGCTTTTCTTAGACACAACCCCCTCCCCCCTCCCCCCTCCACCCACCTATCTCTACACTTCCATATTCTATTGAAGCACATTTCCTGGACACAGACACGCACGCACACACACACACACACACACACACAGCGCGCGCCAAATAAATTAGTTTCCATACATCCAAGAGTGAAGGATGGTTATTCATGAATTCAGTGAGGTAACTTAGTCTAGAGCCGATGGAATTTCAAGTAATGCTGAGTTGACATCTTCAGTGGCGATGAACATTTCCTTCAGTAAAAGGAAAAGACGTTCTCGCCACCTTTTGGGAATTACTTTCAATCACGATTTAAGAGCGGGGGAAGCGTTTCTGCCGCTTACAAATTGCATCCAAAGAGTTGGAGTCGAAGCGTGAAGAAGTAGTGAAAAGATCATATAGCCATCGATTCCTGACGGAAGTTTATATTGGATTGGGAAGTAGATTTTTAATTGGCTTTGAAATTACTTGAGTGGAAAAGGTAATTGTAATTCAAATGCGTTTAAGTTTTAAAATTGATAGAACATGCTATTGATTCAATGCTTACAAATAATTCTCACATATACCATTTTTCTAGCACAGTCTTTGCCCAGTTATTATGAAAAAAGAAAATAATTTTAACCAAAAAACGAGAATAAAAAATACGAACTAATTATAAAGGACAAAGAAAAAGAGAAGTAAAAAAAGAAGAGTGAATGATTATTTTTTGTGCGCAGCATTTATAATGTATTTCTTAAAATATTTATTCAATAGTTCTACATTTATAATGAAAACAGTTAAAATATATTTGATAGGGAAATAATTTTATTATTTTTTAAAAAATTTAAAATTAATTTTTCTTTTTCTGAGATACAGATATATATCGGATGGATGGATGGATTGATTTTTCTATTTGTGGGATACAGATGGATATGGCATGGATCGATAAACAGATGGAAAAATTGAAAATGCTAAAATAATAGGAAGCATAAATAAGTTTCCCATTATTTTAGCCTTTTGATTATATCCATTACCGAAGATTCAAATGAAAGCAGAAGATGAATCGATTTTCCTTTTAGAATATACATCACACTTGTATTATTAAAGCTAAACACCAATACAAAAACATGGTGTTGACAGTAACATCTGAAATCCATCTCTTTTAACACAAACGAAATTGTAATAAAACAACACTGAAATACATCATCCCTTTCAATTCCTACCAATCATCGAATATTCCAAAGAATGAAATTCAAATGCGAAAATTAAATCTGGACCTCTTCCATGTGCAATCTTCTATTAAAATATCCTTCTAAAGAAATTCTGATTATATATCTGGTCTCTCCCAATTCCAAGAGAAATCTGAATATTTCATTCCATAAAGACTTTTCTTAGGCACAACCCCCCATCTCTGCACTTCCATGTTCTATTGAAGCACCTTTCCTGGACACAGACACGCACGCACACACACGCGCGCCAAATAAATTAGTTTTCATAAATCCAAGAGCGAAGGATGGTTATTCATGAATTCAGTGAGGTAACTTAGTCTAGAGCCGATGGAATTTCAAGTGATGCTGAGTTGACATCTTCAGTGGGGATGAGCATTTTCCTTCAGTAAAAGGAAAAGACGTTCTCGCCACCTTTTGGGAATTACTTTCAATCACGATTTAAAAGCGGGGGAAGCATTTCTCCCGACTACAAATTGCATCCAAAGATTTGGAGTCGAAGCGTGAAGAAGTAGTGAAAATATCGTATAGCCATCCATTCCTGGAAGGAAGTTTGTATTGGATTGGGAAGTACATTTTTAATTGGCTTTGAAGTTACTTGGGTTGAGAAAGTAATTATAATTCAAATGCGTTTTGTTTGAAAGTAGATGGAGCTTGTTCTTAAAGCAATGCTTACAGGTAATATTCATATATACCATTTTTTAAGTATAATCTTGAATCTGTGTTATTATGAAAAAAGAAAATAAATTATAATCTAAAATCGAGAATAAAAAAAGTACGAAATAATTAGGAAGGACGGAGTAAAAGAAAAGTAGAAAGGAGAGTGGGGGACTATTATTATTATTATTATTATTATTATTTTGCTATTTATATTAATTAGTTCTATATTTATAATGAAAATAGCTAAAATATATATTTAGTAGGAAATTAATAATATGCCATTTTATTATTATTAAAACATTCAAAACTCATTTTTCTAGTTGTGAAATATAGATAGATATCAAAAAATTGCATTATATGATCTTAAAAGAATTTACAAGTATTACAATTTTAAGTACATTATTTTAATATAAAAAAAAACTGCGGATATCTTACTTAGATTATTATATAAAATGACAAATAGAAATGTTAATGTTAATAATACTAATGTTACATGCTATAAAATATTACATTTCTATAAAATGCTGAATATAATGTATTCTATATGCTAAATAGAATGTAACTTTACAAAAACCCAATTCAGTATTTATAGAAGAAAATAACTGTAGTACCTTTATTTTACTGCGAAAATTAACAAATTTTATTTTGAAAATAATTTTATCAAAGAATTCTTACCTTCAAAACATTATAATTATTGGTATTTCTGCTCGTGGGTTGACTGGATTGAATTCAGACATATCTAGCAGCTATTATAACATTGAAGTTCAAATTTATGGAATAGAAATATTATGATATAACAAGGTGCCAGAGCATCTGGTTTTCAAAACGTGTAAAATACATTACACATAACTTCTGGATTATAAAGCTGTGGATAGAGTCGAATTGAACACACTTCAAAACTCTATTATCTAAAAGAATATATCTTTATCCAAACATGTGATTTTAACTATCTTCAGATTATAAAAGTCCATGTTATGGTGAAACCAATAACAACATTACATAGTAAAGTTTCAGGCAACTACCATGCATCCCGTCTGTTTTGAATGGACTTGCCTACAAATTTTCTTCGAATTACTTTCAAGTGGTTTTGAATTTATGACTGAACTTGTATATGTTTATTAAATTCATATTCACAACATTGTTAAGATGTATTTAAGAAAAAGATAATGTGCCGTTATCAAAATTGACTACCCATTATTTTAATTACTAATAGAGAATCCTAATAGAGATAATATTAATTAAAATGAAATTTAAATAATTTATTAAAAATTATGATTAAAACATGCAGAGGATAACTACAGTAATAAAAACCAGATATTCAATTTTAGAACATGAAAATGTGGACTCTAAGCATGCATTTATGTCCTGATAAAAGATCATCAACTCACATCCTTCCATTTCAACAGAAATTCAAATTCCCCTAAAGGTTAAGATTCATTATAATGTGTTATTATCAAAATTGACTACATATTATTTTAATTTCTTATAGAGAAATCTAATAGGTTTAGTTTGATTTGTCGCTCTATTGTCATTTTGTGCACACTTTAACCCAATTAGACCTTCACCTACAATTTAACGTGGATTCCGAACCACCAACAAGCATTCATGCCACCGCCAGTATTCGAACCTGAAGAATGTGGTTCCAATGGGCAGGAGAAAATCTAATAGAGATATTATTAATTAAAATGAAACTCAAATAGTTTATTAAAAATTATGATTAAAAAATGCAGAAGACATCATTCCCCGCGATAAACTACAATAATAAAATACAGATATTAGTTTTCAGAGCATGAAAATGTGGACTCTGTGCATATATTTATGTCCTGATAAAAGATCATCAACTCTCATCCTTCCAACTCATCAGGAATTCAATGACTTCAACTTGAATACTTGGGAAGAGTCTTGGTCCTTTGAAAATCCAAGTGCGGAAAAGCGAAAGGAAGTTTTAAATGCTCGATAGCCTGGTGGCTTTTCAAGAGGCGGCCATTGTTCCGTCTCGTTATAACCCTCCACTCTTGCCTTTCATAAAAGATGGAAGGAATCGCTGTGACGTCAGAACCTTGATCAACAATTGAATACTTCAATTTTCATCGACTTTTCAAAATGAACAAAGAGCGCGGGCGTTTTGACCCAAGAGGTTAAGAATTCGAGTGTGTGCGGAGAGTGATTACTCCTCCAAGTGGATTGGTTCCAAGCCTTCTGTATATGAAATAAAGATTTTTTTTTTTTGTCTCTTTATCATTTTTATTTTTGAATGTTTATTTTTTTGGTGATTTTGGGTCAATCTGTAACAAACTGGTTATCAATAGTTATTCCTTTAGTAAATTAAAATTTGTGGCAAATGAAAATTATTTAAAGTAAAATTAAGATGAAAGTGCCATATCTCCCCTAATCCTTATCACAGTGATTTCAGTTATCGCGGTAATTTTTGCCGCCAAGAATAATTATAATGCCAACAGGAAAATCTATGGACCTTGTGATTATACCAGTCCGAAAACGCAAGAAAATAAAAAAAAATATTTGAATAAATTGCTTAAAAGAAAGAACAATGATTTATTATTAATTATTTTACTATTGTAATAAAAATAACTGATTAAAAATAATTATTTTTAAAAGTAATATTTGTTTAAAATAATTAATTGTTGTTTTTCAGTTATCAAATTCAATTTCAAATAAGTATAACTTTTAGAATCTTTATTGTTTCATTTGCTGAAGACAATAAATACATTTATAAGGAAAACAGAGAATCAAGATCTCAAGATAAATTATAAGTATTACTGTTATTGTTATGTAATAATTATCAGTAATACAAATCAGCAAATATATTTTCTAAAATATAACTTTAATGTTCTAAAATTATAATAAGTAGTATCCAAAAAAAAAAAAAGATTCGTAGTACAGATAGTATTTGGAACTTACAATTAGCTTATTTTTAAAGAAGAAATTTTTTTTTAACTTACAATGTTTAATTTTTCATATTCTTCTGAATAAACGTTTTACTTTAATATTTAAAAAATGTATGGATACTTGTATAAAGTACGCATATATTGTTTATTAAAATATAAATTATCAAATTATATTGATAAATAAATACGAAAGATATATTTAAGCAAAAAAGACACCAACAATAAACACAAAAGATATTAATAAAAGAATATTTTGTGCATATTATTAAGAGACAATAACAAAACACAATATTTTGTATATATTATTAAAAGACGATAAAAGATATTAACAAAACGCAATATTTTGTCTATATTATTAAATGACAATAAAAGATATTAAAAAAAGACAATATTTTGTATAAATTATTAAAAAACAATAAAAGATAATAACAAAACACAATAGTTTGTATATATTATTAATAAACAATAAAAAATATTAGCAAAAACAATATTTTGTATATATTATTAAAAGAGAATAAAAGATATTAACGAAAGAAAATAATTTTAAAAAAATACATTTTAAATATTAGACAACATAACTACAAGCCAAATTTAGTTATTTTTCAATAAATAATACTTAATAAAATTAATATTAATTATACTTTTAATATTAATTATATTAATTATTTTTAAATATTAAATTATACTTTTTTCTTTGTTATCTCTTTTTATACTATTATAATTAAAAACTGCTGATTCAGTTTCTACATGATGAAAAAGTCTTTCATTTTAAATGATACTTATTTTAAGTTGAAATTTTCTTCAGAATCGCTAGATACATTTTTATAAAAAATCTTTGTTTAATTACTGTTAAATTCTTATAAATAATTCTTGTTCTTGTTAAATTCTTATAAATAATTCTTGCTCTTGTTAAATTCTTATAAATAATTCTTGCTCTTGTTAAATTCTTATAAATAATTCTTGTTCTTGTTAAATTCTTATAAATAATTCTTGTTCTCGTTAAATTCTTATAAATAATTCTTGTTTTAACGCAGGATTGTAAAATTGTGAAAAAATGTTAGAATGCGAGTTTCACATTAATTCTTTTCGTAAGTCAAGTTCTACCTGATTTATTCAAATATTAATGATTTATTAGTTGATTTAGTTGTTAAATTTTTTAAAGCTTCTATACCTAAATTTTAAAAAAGAATATCGCCTAAAATGTTTTGTTTAATTAATATTTTTTTTTTAATTTTAGCCTTTGCATTTAAAAGCAAAGCACTATGAGATGCCATACGCCATTATTATACTCTCTTCCCTAAAAATGGTGACCATTCGTGTACTAAAATGCAAAACCTCACATTAAGTTTGAAGTCATAGAATTTAAATTTTTGTTTTTCTAGCATCTTTTAAGTATCTTTGTCCTAGATCAATGTCCTATTTTGTAGTAATTGTAAAGCATACATCACCACAAACATAAAGGCATTATTTGTTATTTAAAAGATGCTTTAAATTTCGCATGTGCTATAAGATGAGGTTTGTTGTAGGTCGACTTACCCATCAGGCAAATATTTTAAATTTAGAGAGATGTTCTTTCGAAGAATTCTTTGCATCAAATATTATGTTCTTCTTTTGTGTTTTTAGAAAGTTAAACAAAAGCCGTCGCTTTTCTTTGAAAGTTCCAGCTTGTTTAGATTTTTATAACTCTAACAATGTTCGTAAGTCGAAAATTACCTGATTTATATAAATATTAATGATTGATTAGTTAATTAAATTGTTACATTTTTTATAGCTTTATACCTAAATATTAAAAAGAACATCTCCTAAAATATTTCTTTGTAGTAGTAAGTATTTTTTTTTATTTCGGCCTTTACATTTAAACGCAAAACATTATGCGATGCCACATCCCATTACTATGATCCCTTCTCATAAAAAAACCGACTGTATTTACCATTCATGTACTAAAATGCAAAATACCACATTCAGTTCAGTGTGGTGTACAGCCTTAAAACAAAACGGCATTTCTTCCATTTTCCATAGATAAAAGATGTTAGACAAACAAAATTTAAGTTAAGTATATTTTTCCTAGATCAATGTACTATATTTCGTAGTAATACTAAAGCATACATCACCACAAACCTAATGGCATTATTTGTTATTTAAATGCTGCTTTAAAATCCCGTATGTTGTATGAGACGAGGTTTGTTGTGGGTCGACTTGCCTATCAAGCAAATATTTCAAACTTAGCGAGATTTTCTTTCGAAGAATTCTTTGCTTTCAAATATTATGTTCTTCTTTTGTGTTTTTAGAAAGTTAAACAAAAGTCTTCTTTGAAAGTTTCGGTTTTTTTAGGTTTTTATAATAACTCTAATAGTGTTCGTAAGTCGAGAACTACCAGATTTATTCAAATATTAATGATTGATTATTTCATGTAATGGTTACACTTAAAATACAAGAAAACGTTTTAGATGATATTCTTCGTAATATTTAGGTATAACCTAAATATTACGAAGAATATCATCTAAAACGTTTTCTTGTATTTTTTCCCCATTTTGGTCTTTACATTTAAAAGCAAAGTACTATGCATTCCCACAAAATGCCGACTGTATTTACCATTCATGTTCTAAAATGCAAAGCACCACATTCAGTTCAATAAGGTGTACTACAATAAAAAATACAGACATTTCTGCCATTTTCCATAGAGAATTTAAATTTTGTTTGTCTTGCATATTTTAAGTATCTTTCTCTTAGATCAATGTCCCATTTCGTAGTAATTCTAAAGCATACATCCCCACAAACCTAAAGGCATTATTTGTTATTTAAATGCTGCTTTAAAATTTCGCATGTTGTATGAGATGACGTTTGTTGTAGGTCGACTTGCCCATAAGGCAAATATTTCAAACATAGCAAGACTTCTTTCGAAGAATTCTTTGCATCGAATATTATGTTCTTCTTTTGTGTTTTTAGAAAGTTAAACAAAAGTCGTTGCACTTCTTTGAAAGTTTCAGCTTGTTTAGATTTTTATCATTCTATTTCTTTAAACAATATAATGTTTTGGTGACTAAAAAAATTTTGTTTTTAATTTCAAAATATTTTGCTTTAGATTATTTACCGGATTTTGCATAATATTATCACTGTGAAAAAGCTATTGATTATTATTAAATAATTGCATGGATTAGACATTTAATGAAAGTAAAGGTAAAATAAGACAATAGTCGTATAGAATTACGAAATATGTGTATTTATAATTTTCATGTAATAAAATAATTTATCTATTAATTCATTTTTTTTTAATATTTGAAATGTTGAAATTTATTTACATTTTTGGCGAACATTTTAGAAAATTACAATTTAAGACAAAATTTTTTAAATAAATGTCATAACATTGAAAAAATAGCATATTCATTAAAATAATAAGTGCACCAAACCCACAAATACCTTAAAATAATGAAACCATCGAATACATAAAAATAAAATTAAAAATTTTATATTTCATATACTAAAGCTTTAAAATCTAAAATCTTATGTTTGTTAAGAAATAGATTTAAAAATAAATCTCGTTTTTATTCATAATTTATTTTAATTAAAATTATTTAATTGAAAATAGGTGATTTCTGTACGAGTTATATGAAATAGGTGATTTCTAAACATTTTTTACAGAAAAAAACATACACTTAATTTTGCCAAAAATTATTTGATAAATAGTATTAAATTCAATATTAATCTTTGCCAATTACTTTTACTAAAACAATTAAATTTTTTTTTGAATATTTATGAAATCATTATTCATGTTTTTTTAATTAAAAATATTTAATCAGAATTAAATCGTCTTTTTGAATATTTATGAAATCATTATGTTTTATTTTAATTAAAAATATTTGTTCAGCTGTATGAAATAGGTGATTTCTAAACGTTTTCTATAGGAAAAAAACCCAAAACATAAACTTAATTTTACCTACAATTATTTGATAAATAGCAATAAACTCAATATTAATCTTTTGCTAAAATAATTCAATTGTCTTTTCGAAACTTTATGAAGTCATTATTCATTTTGTACTAAAAATTAAAAGTACATCAAGTACAACGATATAAAAGTTTTAGTTGTTATGATTCCCAAAAAATATTTGTTATTGATGATTTACTTTTAAAATACAATTGCAGAAACGAATTACAGAAGAATAATGATAGAATTAAATTAAAATAAATAATTATAAGAATAATTCATTTCCATAATATTTACATTCATCTTATACTAAGTATTAGTTTTTAGCTTTCAGTAACGTAGCCAAGCATCATGTCTAAATATTCATGAGAAAACAAGAAATATTACTTTCTTTCCAAAATGATTGAAATAATCTTTATTCGAGTTATGTTACCAAGAATTTCACTGATATTTCATTTCTTTTTCGTCATATATTCTTGTTTTTATTAAACTGGAATGCTTGTCGCAGAAAACTACCATTTTCTGACAACGTCATATCTCCCAAAGCAACAAACACAAACTACAAACACACACCCCGCCCAAAACATGTAGCTCCTGAAATCAGTATTTCCTGTTTTCCCCAGTTCCGCATTTTAGGAGTTTTCGTTTCCTTTTCCAGAGCCTGTTTCTTTTTTCTTTTTCTTTTTTTACTTTTTCTTTCCATACTTCTACCATCTGTTTCATTCTTTTCAGGGCAAAGAATAGAAGGACAATAGTGATAAAACGAATTTTGAGGGCTCTGACAAAAACTGAGCTGTTTCGAAAAAAAGAAATTTTTTTTTTCTTTTTTCAAAAAACTGAAAAAGAAAGGCGAAGATATGTTTCTTCTTACGATTTCATTCGTGGACCGATATTGAATTGGGGGAGTATGAAGTGCGATTTCGACCGAAAGAATTATTGTATATGTGTAAGGTGGAAATAGTCCCTTTGTGATGATGCAACTCGGTCGGGTATGGATTTCTATGTCGACAGCAATATTGGATATAATATGACTGCTCCTTTCGATCGCTCCCGATTTTTTTAAAATATCCAGTTTTTGTGAAACAGGATTTCAAAAGGAATGTTTCAAAGGTGATTTTGAAAAAAGGTAACATAATGAAACTTTTTATCAAATCTGTTTTCTTTTTTATGAAAAATTTCTATTTCGAATGCAGATTTGGAATTTTCTGAATGGCTCTTTCGATACTAGTTTTCTTACAAATTTATAAAAAGTATGTTGAATTTATTAGGTTATACATATATCTCGATGGAAAATCCTTTAAATAGGATTAAAATGCAAAATTAAAAAGTAGTGCAGCTAATTCATTATTCTATCAATAAAATTTTCGTACTGTAAAAAAAGAAAAAAGTTCACCATGGGCAAAAATTAGACAAATAATAATGACAAGACAAAACAAAATGACTTCCTAGACATTACAAAATGACTTTATTGTATATTTTACGATCGCTCCGAATTTTTACAATATCTTGTTTCTGTGAAACAGGATTTCAAAAGGAATGTTTCAAAGGTGATTTTGAAAAAGGTAACATAATGAAACTTTTTATCAAATCTATTTTTTTTTTCTATTTCGAATGCAGATTTGGAATTTTCTGAATGCCTCTTTTGATACTAGTTTTTTCTTAAAAATTTGTAAAAAGTATGTTGGAATTATTAGTTTATTCATACATTTCAATGCAAAATCATTTAAATAGGGTAAAAGTACAAAATTAAAACCTAATGCAAATAAGTAAATATTATACCAATAAATTTGCCATATTTAAAATAGAATAGAGCAGTCGTATTATACTGGATGTAATATGATTCCCCTAATCGATGGCTCTAATATTTTTAAAATATCCTGTTTTTGTGATACGGGATTTCAAAAGGAATGTTTCAAAGGTGATTTTGAAAAATGTAACATAATGAAGCTTTTTATCAAATCTATTTTCTTTTTCGAATGCAGATTTGAAATTTTCGGAATGAATCTTTTGATACTAGTTTTTATTATAAACTTGCAAAATGTATGTTGAAATTATTAGGTTATTCATACATTTCAATGCAAAATCATTTAAATAGGGTAAAAGTAAAAAATTAAAACCTAATGCACATAAGTAAATATTATATCAATAAATTTGCCATACTGTAAAATAGAATAGAGCAGTCATATTATATGGGATATAATATGACTTCTCTTTTCGATCACTCCGATTTTTTTAAAATAGCTAGTTTTGTGAAACAGGATTTCAAAAGGAATGTTTCAAAGGTGATTTTGAAAAAAGGTAACATAATGAAACTTTTTATCAAATCTATTTTCTGTTTCATGAAAATTTCTATTTCGAATGCAAATTTGTGATTTTCTGAATGAAATGAATGGTTCTTTTGATACTAGTTTTTCTTATAAACTTGTAAAAAGCATGTCGAAATTATTAAGTTATTCATACACTTCAATGTAAAATATTATAAATAGGGTAAAAATACATGATTGAAATATAATGGAGCTAATTCAATATTATATCAATAAATTTGCCGTACTGTAAAAAAGAGTAGGAAAAGAATTCCCGATGGACAAAAACCTACATTACAAAATGACTTTATTGTATATTTTATGATCGCTCTTATTTTTTAAAAATATCTAGTGTTTGTAAAACAGTGATTTCAAAAGGAATGTTTAAAGGTGATTTTGAAAAAAGGTAACATAATAAAACTTGTTATCAAATCAAAACTTTTTAATCAGTTTTCAGAAAATTTCCAATTTTCCGGGCAAAAAAATCATGTTTTAACAATTTTCTTTTTTAAACACTTCAAAATTTCCAGAAATTGAATATCAATAGGCCTACCACACCATTACACCTAAGGTTATGGCAGTGTACCTCTGTAAAATAGGGCGTTCTTATGAAGATTTGAACCACCTCCTTCACATACTGAAACTGGCTTTAACACTGAACTATCAACCTTTTGGCACTTCACAACATGATAAGTCCATATTTTTGTGGAGATTCAAAGAAAGATGTTTCAGAAACGACATGAAGGCAACCGTAGCACAGCGCATCGTCATGAGAGGGTGGAATATACAAGGGATGACGTAATATAGCAAGTTGGATAATGGACAATAATGCCGCTGGGATAGTCTTATCCTATTGCACAATCGTTCAGTTTTGCCTTGCATTTGTTCACATTGAGCTTTACGTGCTTCCATTCTTTCCATTTTTTATTCCTTGCAGTAATCTTTGCCTACTGCACTTCAGCAAAAAAGTGTCTTTACGATGCTGTTGGCTCAGTAGGACACAGCTTTATAAATCCCGCCTGTGTGGCCCCATTTGAAGTCATAAACAGGACTATAAGACTTCCCATGATACCAGGAATGATGTAATATAGAAAGTTGGATAATGGACAATAATGCGCTGGGATAGTCAGATCCTATTGCACAATCATTCAGTTTCACCTTGCATTTGTTCATATTGAACTTTCAATGCTTTCACTTCTATTTTTTATTCCTTGCAGTAATCATTGTCGACAGCACCTCAACATAGAAGTGTCCTTACGATTCAATTGGCTCTGTATGATCCAGCTTTAAAAATACCGACTGTATAGCCCCATTTGAAATCATAAATAGGACTATAAGACTCGCCATGACAGGGTGGAAGATTCCAGGGATGGTATAATTTAGCAAGTCGGATAATGGACATTAAGGCCGCTGAGATAGTCTGATCCTATTGCTCAATCATTCAGTTTTGCCTTGCACTTGTTCATATTGAACTTTCAGTGCTCTCATTCTTTCTAGTTTTTATTCCTTGCAATAATCTTTGCCTGCAGCACTTCAGCAAAGAAGTGTCTTTACGATGCTGTTGGCTCAGTATGATACAGCTTTATACATCCCGACTGTGTGATTCCATTTGAAGTCAAGACTATAAGACTTTCAATAACTTTTTAGTAGCATTATAAATTAAGTCTCCAGAAAACTCAAACGCTGATAACTTGAAAGGGTAACAATAGCCTTTTATTATCTTTTATATTTCAAATAATGTTCCTGAATTTAAAATTTTATATTTGATAAAATAGAATCCCGAATCACATTTCAATTATCAGTTGATAAAAACATAGATACAACATAGATTTTCAGAAATAAATTCATTTTAAGAATCACTTTAATTTTAGTTCCGATTCAATATTTATATACGAAACAAATTATAAGATTCAGTTTACATAAATAATAATTATATACATGATAATAACATATATAATACACTCATAATAATAACATACATAAATAATCTACAATTTGCATGTAGAATTTCCATGCAAATTCGCATATCTCCTGCAGGTATCATCAATAATATTTAATAACAATGCAAACGTTTTTGGAATATGCATTACTCGGTGTGTATATTTTATATTCTATTATCAACCAGCAAATAATGGAATAGAATTATATACCAGCATCTCCTAGTCCTTGATTCCTGAAAAGGATTGATTAGGATAAGGTAACAGAGGGCTTTGTGGTAATTGTCTAATGTCCTAATCCACTGCTTTCCTCTGGGGCCCAGCGTTAAGAGAGCAAACTGCCTTTTGATGTGTTGACTATACTGTTATGGTAACCATCTGTGAGTTCTGTTTGCCTTGATGAGGGGGATTAAGTTAGCAGTTTAGTTGGTCAGCCTTTCCTATTGTGCTCTATAGTCTTATATGCAGGCAATCTTAACAGGACGATTCAATGTATATCTTTGCCTGAGTGGATTATCTGTGCTACCAGAAATGCATTATTAATTCGATTAAATCCTCAAATTCACTTCAAGTAGGTATCCTTGAATAATTAAATAAAAAAATGTTTTATATTCTTATACCTTAAATAATCATGCATTTATTTATATGATAAATAATGCTTGAGTGATTTATTTGCCACCACATTTTCTCAATAAGTTACACAGCAACTAGAGAAGGTCTTCAACAAATAGCAGATTCTGCCTTATCTAAATTTCTTCAATGGACTACCCAATCCGCAATAAATTTCAATTTGTATTAATTTTGTTTTATTTATTCATTTTATTTTATCTTTTCAACCTTTATTTATTTGCTTGCCCTTTTATAAGTTTCATACAACTATCTCTCTTAATATAAGAACAGTATTGATATGAATGATTTAGTGATTTAAGAATTATACGTATACGTTAAAACAAAATATTGAAAATAAATAAATAAATAAAAGTAATGCATAAGGAACGCAGTTCTAGTTTTTTTTTTTTATTTTTTTTTTTTATCAACTCAGCGAATTTTTTAAATTCAAACTTTAAGGGTTTATGGAAATAATATTTATAACAAAATATTTTCTGCAATTATATGTATTATCATTCACTCCTGCAGAAATTGTGCTACAACATCATATTTGTAATTAATTAAACGATAGAAATTAATTTTAAATTCCCTCGAAATTGAGAATTTTTAAAATTCTCAAAACAATGAACATTAAAATACATCTATATTTATCTTTAATATCATTAACCCGATTTTTAATTCTTTGAAAACATCTAATGATTCATACAAAATTTAAATTTTTTAAATTTAATATAATATTGGATGTATTTATTTCTATCTATAAATAAATATTAGAATTTTTGAAGTATAAATGTATATTTTAAAAATAAAATT
The DNA here is from genome assembly GCA_021605075.1 of Caerostris darwini. Classification (NCBI taxonomy): domain Eukaryota; kingdom Metazoa; phylum Arthropoda; class Arachnida; order Araneae; family Araneidae; genus Caerostris; species Caerostris darwini. Next base: position 313,449 of record BPLQ01014608.1, read on the forward strand.
TAAAAATGTAACATAATTTCAATGTTTTTAATTTTTACATAACGAATTCATATGGCCTCATTTTCAAATCAATTGTTTCAAAAGCTCTAATTTCAATTAGCAATAAATCGAATATCCATACAAATTCAAGCAAGAATTTTTTTCCTATCATTATTGTAGAATAAGAAGGGGGAAAGAATTATTTTTTAATATGACATTTTGAAGTTAGATAAACCAAGTAAATTAAAGGCTGCATAAATAAGAATTTTTATTAAAAATTAGAACGTGTTATGATACAAACAAAATATAAAATATTTTTAACCAACATACACATCAATAAGAAAGAGAAAATAACAGATTTTAAGGTGATTATTTAACTGATTTTAATACATTATTATTATTTGCAGTTACTTATATATATTTAAGTGATTTTATATCAAAGTTTTCAAAAAAATATATGAATTATAAAACATTATATTTTGAAAACTTTGATTCCAGAGTTCTATTAAGAAGTTCTTTTTTTTTCGGGGATCATTACGCTAATTTTAAAATGTGCATAACAAAATGAAATGACTAATTTTACAGAATTATACATAATTTATGAATTAGTTATTACTGAAACATATCAACATTCATATCATCGAATCATATCAACATTCATATTTCATTCATGTCATCAAATCATATCAACATTCATATCATCGAATCATTTCATATTCATATCATCAATGTTTATATTCATCAAAAAGTTCCAGAAATTATACAGCTTATTATTAATTTTCAGAAATAATGATATTAACAAATAGGTCAATTTTATTCTTAAAATTGATTGTAATTTATAACAAAAAAATCCAATGTAGTTTTACAAAAATTTACTAGAATAAAAAATATATATATTCGGTGTACTAAATCCCCCTGACATCCATGTAGACTTTAGCAGTCCTTTATCAGTTTGTCGAAACAGTCAATCCGATTTCAAGGGGTCCTGGTCTCTGCTTCTATTTGAAGATAGAAGAAATAAAAATAACGAACTAAAGTTGGTGGGCTTTGCGAAGTGGAAGAATGAAAAACTAGATGTCTTATACGTTTTACCCAGAGGAAAAATAAGATAGGAAAAATAAGTAAAATAAAAAAAGGAAGCAAAAAGTAAGTGAAAAGGCAGATAGCGTCCCCGGATTTTTCGACCTTGATATTTACAAAGAGAAAAATCCTGAGAGGTTATGTCTCGAGCTGAATTTAACTATAGCTTTTTCTTCTTTTGGCCTCTTCTTCTTTCCTTTAAAGCTTTAAACTCAGAAGGCCATTAGCGAAACAAATGAAAAGTTGTACTTTTGATGTAAAGAGGGATGTTTTTGTTCGCTTTACTTAAAGATGAAAGGTAAATATTTTGAAAGTAGGTAGGCGTACGCTTTGAGAGGCTTAAAACGAAATAAAAGGGTCTTTCTAAATTGATATACATCTATATATATATATATATATACACTTATACATACATATATATATAAACTTCATGTTTAGTTTGCTTCATTTGCAAAGAAATTTAATTATTAGAAATATTCAAAAAAAAAAATTTATTTTTTGTTCTAAAGCAGCTGGTAAACACTTAGACAATTGTCATAGATGCCTTAAGTCAAACGCTGCACCGATGTTACTCATTTAGCACTGCCCAGGAGGTGTGTGCATCTTGAAGATAAGCTACGGACGCGGAGTAATAATATCCTCGCAACACTCTACGATCTTGTTAGACCGGTACCTACAGCTTAAAGTGGATTCTGAACCACTACAAAAATCCATGGCACCAAACCCGAAACCTGACTCGAACCTATGGTACAGAGCGCCAGAGCGCTAGCCACTCGCCCATTTAGGCCTTATGTTCTAAAAAATAATTACATTGACATTTATTTTAAATCCCAAGTTATATGAAAAGAAAAGAAAATGTAAAACGTTTTAACATCCCATTTGTATTATAAATTAGAGCCTGATAGCCGAGTGTCTGGAGCTCAGTGCCACAAGTTTCAAGTTCCAGTCTTGGTTGTGCCATGAATGTTTGTAATGGTTCGGAATCCATTTTAACCCTGAACGTCCCGGTCTAATATAATTGTTGCGCGTAAGGCTGACAACACTACCCAGTAAAAAATCAGTGACAGAGAGCAAAGTCAAACTTCTACCTAAGGGTGTTTCATAATAACAGAAGCTGCCATTATTCTTACCATGAGACCACATGGGTTCTTGCATTCAATTAGATGTTGTTGTTTATTAAGTGGGATAAGAAACAACAAATAACAACAGATTAAAAATTAAACATTATCATTTTTCAATTTGTAAGAAATTAAATTTTAAAGACCTTTTTAAAAATTAGGAAAGGATTTCAGGATTTGTTTTGTAAACAAATATTTGCATAAATATTATCATATAAAATTGCTTAAATAAGGAAAATTTTGAAACATATGAAAGGTTTCCAATAAATGGCTTTCAAAATGAAATAAGAATTGTAGTTAATTCGTATGCAAATTCAGATAATAGTTAAATTGATATTAACATCTTACACAAAATTCATATCACTTCTGAACAAAAACATGTAACTATCTATTTAGATTGCGATTACTTAATTAAAACACTTTTATGTTTCGCACAATTTTCATATCCCACATTAACAAAATTGCTGAATTATCTGATTAATAATTAAAAAGTATTTTATTATGAAGTAAATAAAACCATACTATATAATATTTTCAACACAGCAGAAATTCTTCGACTTTATTTTTAAAAATGCATAAAAAATAAAGTTCTTATACATTATTTAATGAGAATTTTTTTGACAAAAAGTTCTGAATTATTTTTATCTTCAAACGACATTACTTTTTAGAAACAACGAAAAACCATCACGATTATGCAAAGTAGCACAAGAATCGTCCACTCTATTATTTACAGTAATTTTTTCCCCCTTTCTTAACCATAATGATAAAATAAGATTCCCAAACAACTTTTGAAAGTAACTTAAGAAGACTTTCTATTTTACAAAAAAAAAAAAAAAAAAAAAAAAAAAAAAAAAAATCCTCTCATTTGAAAAATAGCTAGGGATATTAAAATGATTCAGCAAAATTTATAATCATAAAAGAGAAAGAAATGAACTTTCTCTTCTTCAAATGCTGCACGTCTCGAATCCTTAACTTGAAATGCATGGTGCATGTCTTCTTATGGGATTAAGGCCCTCCTTTCTCTTCTTTCCGTGAATTAAATGTGGTGGAGATGGCCTCAAGTCTGCGGTCGAAGTAATGATATTTAATGATAATAAAATTCAGTACAGAATTCATTTACTTGTGTTGTGGTCATTAGCTTTAATTGGCTGTTTGGTCGTTAATTTAGTTAAAGATCATTGTAGGAGAGATGCAGAAGAAGAAATCATTGGAAGTGGGAATAATTAAAAACCCATTTGTATTCTTGGTCGTTTTTTTATGTTTTTCAAGAGTTTCTATTATGATTTTGGGATTTTTTTTTCTTTTGCTAGAGAGACAGGGGATAAAAAAGAGGCAAACATTTTGTTAAGTAATTACATTGTAATATTTTGTGAGAAAAACATTTTCGATAATGCGTAAAAAATGAATTTATAAAACAGTTACAATTATTAAAAGTATATATGCATATAAAATCGTTATTTATATATATTTATACAGGTATATACACTGAAGTGACAAAAGTCATGGGATACCTCTTAATATCGTGTCGGCCCTCCTTTCGCCCGGCGAAGTGCAGCAACTCGACGTGGCATGGACAAGTCGTTGGAAGTCTTCTGCAGGAATATTGAGCCATGCTGTCTCGATAGACGTCCATAATTGTGAAAGCGTTGATGGTGCAGGATTTTGGGCACGAACAGACCTCTCGATGATGCCGCATAAATGCTCGATGGGATTCATGTCGGGCGATCTAGGTGGCCAGATCATTCGTTGGAATTGTCCAGAATGTTCTTCAAACCAATCGCAAACAGTTGTATCCCGGTGACATGGCGCACTGTCATCCATAAAAATTCCATCGTTGTTTGGGTACATGAAGTCCATGAATGGCTGCAAGTGATCTCCAAGTAGCTGAACATAAGCATTTCCAGTCAATGTTCGGTCCAGTCGCACCAAAGGACCAAGTCTATGCCATGAAAAAACAGCCCACACCATTACGGAGCCACCACCAGCTTGAACAGTGCCTTGCTGACAGTTTGGGTCCATGGCTTCGTGGGGTCTGCGCCACACTCGAACCCTACCATCAGCTCTTACCAACTGAAATCGTGACTCATCGGACCAGGCCACAGTTTTCCATTCATCTAGGGACCAACCGATATGCTCACGTGCCCACGAGAGTCGCTGCAAGCGATGTCGTTCTGTCAGTAAAGGCACTCTAGTCGGTCTTCTGCTGGAATAGCCCAAGAAAGCCAAATTTCTCCGCACAGTTCTAACAGACAAGTCCCTTGTACGTCCCACATTGATTTCTGCGGTTATTTGACGCAGTGTTGCTTGTCTGTTAGAATTTACGACTTTTTGCAGACGTCGCCGGTCTCGGTCGTTAAGTGCAGGCGGTCGACCACTGCGCTGTCCATGGTGGGATGTTATGCCTGAAATTTCATACTCTAGGCACACTCTTGACACAGTGGATCTGGGAATGTTGAATACCCTAACGATTACCGAAATGGCATGACCCATGCGTCTAGCTCAAACTAACATTCCGCGTTCAAAGTCTGTTAATTCCCGTCGTGCGGTCATCATCACGTCGAAACCTCTTCACATGAATAACTTAAACAGAAATGAAAGCTCTGCGAAAGCACTGCGCATTTATACCTGTTCTACGCGATGCTACTGCCATCTGAAAATTTGCATATTGCTATCCCATGACTTTTGTCACTTCAGTGTATACTCAAATTTCATATCAGCAAGTTTAATATAATATACGTATAAGAAGTAACAAAATTCATGCAATGAAGCTCGTGAGATTATATATACATATATGTTATATGTAAAAATTTTATTAACATCTTACTCAACATTCATATCACCTTTGAAGAAAAACGTGTTTCTTTCTATTTAGTGATTATAAAGTGTTTGCGATCACTTAATTAAAACACTTTTATGTTTTACCCAATTTTCATATCCGACATTAACAAAATTGCTGAATTATCTAATTAATAATTAAAAGGTATTTTAATATGAAGTAAATAAAATTGTACTATATAATATTTTCAGCACAACAGAAATTCTTTCGACTTTATTTTCAAAAAATGCATAAAAAAAGAAGTGCTTATGCATTCTTTAATGAGATTTTTTTGACAAAAAGTTCTGTATTATTTTTATCTCCAAACGACATTACTTTTTAGAAACAAACGAAACCATCACGATTATGCAAAGTAACCCAAGAATCGTCCACTTTATTATTTACAGTAATTTTTTTTCCTTTCTTAACGATAATGACAAAATAAGATTCCCAAACAACTTTTAAAAGTAACTTAAGGGGACTTCTACAAAAAAAATCATCTCATTCGAAAAATAGCTAGATATTAAAATGATTCAGCAAAATTTATAATAATAAAAAATCAGAAAGAAATGAACTTTCTTTTTTCAAAATGCTGCACGTCTCGAATCCTTAATTTGAAATGCATGGTGCATGTCTTCTTTTCGTGAATTAAATGTGGTGGAGATGGCCTCAAGTCTGTGGTCGAAGTAAAGATATTTAATGATAATAAAATTCAGTACAGAATTCATTTACTTGTGTTGTGGTCATTAGCTTTAATTGGCTGTTTGGTCGTTAATTTAGTTAAAGATCATTGTAGAAGTAATGCAGAAGAAGAAATCATTGGAAGTGGGAATAATTAAAAACCCATTTGGATTCTTGGGCGTTTTTTTATGTTTTTCAAGAGTTTCCATTATGATTTTGGGATTTTTTTTCTTTTGCTAGAGAGAGAGAGAATAAAAAATGAGGCAAAAATTTTGTTAAGTAACTACATTGTAATATTCTGTGAGAAAAACATTTTCAATAATGAGTAAAAAATATGTAACTAAAAATATATAACTATCTATTTAATGGTTATAAAGTGTTTTGCGATCGGTTAATTGAAACACTTATATGTTTTACTCAGTTTTCAGTTAAAAATGGTATTAACATCTCGCTCAACTTTTATATCACTATTCAACATAAACATGTGACTATCTATTTAGTGATCATAAAGTGTTTTGCGATCATTTAATTAAAACATTCTTATATTTTACTGAATTAGAACAAAATTGCTGAATTATCTAATTAATAATGAAAAAAGAATTTTGTTATGAAGTAAATAAAACCTTACTATATAATATTCTCATCACAGCAGAAATTCTTCGAACTTTACTCTACAAAAAAATGCATAAAAAATCAAGTTCTTATACATTCTTTAATGAGATTTTTTTTGACAAAAAGTTCTGAATTATTTTTATCTTCAAATGACATTACTTTTTAGAAACAAACGAAACCATCACGATTATGCAAAGTAACCCTAGAATCGTCCACTTTATTATTTACAGTAATATTTTTTTTTCCTTTCTTAACGATAATGATAAAATAAGATTCCCAAACAACTTTTAAAAGTAACTTAAGAAGACTTTCTATTCTACAAAAAAAATCATCTCATTTGAAAAATAGCTGGATATTAAAATGATTCAGCAAAATTTATAATCAAAAAAAAGAAAGAAATGAACTTTCTCTTCTTCAAATGCTGAACGTCTAGAATCCTTAACATGAAATGCATGGTGCATGTCTTCTTATGGGATTAAGGCCCTCCTTTCTCTTCTTTCCGTGAATTAAATGCGGTGAAGAGGGCCTCAAGTCTGCGGTCGAAGTAATGATATTTAATGATAATAAAATTCAGTACAGAATTCATTTACTTGTGTTGTGGGCATTAGCTTTAATTGGCTGTTTGGTCGTTAATTTAGTTAAAGATCATTGTAGGAGTAATGCAGAAGAAGAAATCATTGGAAGTGGGAATAATTAAAAACCCATTTGGATTCTTGGACGCTTTTTTTATGTTTTTCAAGAGTTTCCATTATGATTTTTGTGGGTTTTTTTTCTTTTGCTAGAGAGAGAGGATAAAAATGAGAGAAAATTTTGTTAAGTAACTACATTGTAATATTTTGTGAGAAAAACATTTTCGATAATTCGTAAAAAATAACAAATTTATAAAAAAGTTACGATTATTAAGAGTATATATGTGTATAAAATCATTATTTATATATATATTTATATAGGTATATATACTCAAATTGTATATTAACAAGTTTAATATAATGTACTTAAAAAAAGTAACAAAATTCATGTAATGAAGGTAGTGATATATATACACTACGTAAAAAAAGTAAAAGGACACTTGATTTTGTAACAATAACCGTAAATTATTTTATTTTTACTAAAATTTTTTATTAGAAACATTTTACAAATATTTTAAAAATACAATTTTAACATCAGAATTATGATATTCAAACATAAAATATTAATGGCAACAAAAATAGTTTCTCTTTTTTGAAACTTTGTAAAAAAAGTAGAAGGACAGCATTATAATGAATGAAAAAATAGTGATTTTACTACGGAATATTCTTCCCATTGGCCTTTATAACTTCAAATATTCTGTTTTGAAGTGAATTGTATAGAGATTGAACTTCTGTTTGACAAAAATTGTCCCACGAGTCATTCAATGCTTCTCGAAGCTGAGTTAACGAATCAAATTGCCTTACATCAGCATAAACTCGACGAACTAGCATTGCCCAAATGTTTTCCACTATATTAAGGTCAGGACTTTTGGCTGACCATGGTAAAACATCCACATTATTTGTTAGGAACCAGTTTTTGACTCCAGTCGCGGTGTGAAGGGAAGCTCCGTCTTGCTGAAACTTCCACTCTTCACCCCCAATCAGAACCATAAGGAAGAGCACTTGGAATTGGCTCGGAATTCAGCACTTGAATGTAGTCTCTACGTTTTTGCCTACCATTTAAGAAAACTAGATTTGTCCTTCCTCCGTATCCAACAGCCAGCCAAACCATTAAACTCCCTCCTTCCATTTGTCGTGTTGAATAGTATTCGTCTTCATTCCCCAGACAATGCCAGTAGTGCTGATATCCGTCTGGACTGTCTAAGTTAAATTTCTTTTCATCGGAAAATATCACAGAAGTCCATTCTGTAGTCCAGGACATGTGCTCCTTAGCCCACGCTAAACGGTTATCAATGTGAGCTTGTGTCCACTTAGGATGATGTTTCCGTTTTTTGAAAATGAATTTTTTAGATCTTTTAATATAGTTCTAAACTGTTTGTTTCGTCACATGATTAAGTCCTGCTTGATTTCTTGCCTTTGAAACACTTCCTTTGTTCTTCTTAAGCACACGAACAAGTTTTCTTTCATTACGTGGTGTTAACTTTTTCGGTCTACCAGTCTTCTTTTTCTTTCCATTTTTATAAGGATTTCTGATAAAGTTTGAAACTGTATTGGGGCTCAGCTGCAACAATCGAGCAATCTCTCTGACACCTTTACCATCATTTTGATATGCGGAAATTTGGCCTTTTTGAAAATCGTTCAAAGGTATTCCTATAGGCATTTCTGAGAACGGAGAAACAGCATAACTTTTAAACAAATTAGATTTTTTTGACAGAAAAGGATAAAACAAAGTACAAAAATCACTATTTAATTAAAGAACAACTCACTAAATTAAATATATTAGTAAGTGTCCTTCTACTTTTTTTATGCATCGGAAATTATATATACTAATTTTATTAATAATATTAATGGTAGATGTTTAATTTTTGCCTAAAATGAAAAAAAGGGTCATTAAACTAAATCTGCATAAATATCTGGTAATTAGGAGGAAATAAGAGATATTAATTGGCAAAAAAATGTCCTTCTATTTTTTTTACGCAGTGTATATATATATATATATATATGTTACATGTAAAACTTTTACTAACATCTTACTCAACATTCATATCATCTTTGAAGAAAAACGTGTTTCTATCTATTTAGTGATTATAAAGTGTTTTGCTATCATTTCATTAAAACACTTTCATGTTTTACACAATTTTTATATCACACATTAACAAAATTGATGAATTATCTAATTAATAATTAAAAAGTATTTTATTATGAAGTAAATAAAACCTTACTATACAATATTTTCCACACGGTATGTTAGAAATTCCTCGACTTTATTTTTAAAAAATGCATAAAAAATAAAGTTTTTATACATTTTTTAATGAGAATTTTTTGACAAAAAGTTCTGAATTATTTTTATTTTCAAAAGACATTACTTTTTAGAAACAAACGAAACCATCACGATTATGCAAAGTAACCCAAGAATCGTCCACTTTATTATTTACAGTAATATTTTTTTTCCTTTCTTAACGATAATGATAAAATAAGATTCCCAAACAACTTTAAAAGTAACTTAAGAAGACTTTCTATTCTACAAAAAAAATCATCTCATTTGAAAAATAGTTGGGATATTAAAATGATTCAGCAAAATTTATAATAAAGAAGAAAAAGAAAAGGAAATGAATTTTCTCTTTTTCAAATGCTGCACGTCTCGAATCCTTAATTTGAAATGCATGGTGCATATCTTCTTATGGGATTAGGGCCCTCTTTCTCTTCTTTCCATGAATTAAATGTGGTGAAGAAGGCCTCAAGTCTGCGGTCGAAGTAATGATATTTAATGATAATAAAATTCAGTACAGAATTCATTTACTTGTGTTGTGGGCATTAGCTTTAATTGGCTGTTTGGTCGTTAATTTAGTTAAAGATCATTGTAGGAGAGATGCAGAAGAAGAAATCATTGGAAGTGGGAATAATTAAAAACCCATTTGGATTCTTGGACGCTTTTTTTATGTTTTTCAAGAGTTTCCATTATGATTTTTGTGGGTTTTTTTTCTTTTGCTAGAGAGAGAGGATAAAAATGAGAGAAAATTTTGTTAAGTAACTACATTGTAATATTTTGTGAGAAAAACATTTTCGATAATTCGTAAAAAATAACAAATTTATAAAAAAGTTACGATTATTAAGAGTATATATGTGTATAAAATCATTATTTATATATATATTTATATAGGTATATATACTCAAATTGTATATTAACAAGTTTAATATAATGTACTTAAAAAAAGTAACAAAATTCATGTAATGAAGGTAGTGATATATATACACTACGTAAAAAAAGTAAAAGGACACTTGATTTTGTAACAATAACCGTAAATTATTTTATTTTTACTAAAATTTTTTATTAGAAACATTTTACAAATATTTTAAAAATACAATTTTAACATCAGAATTATGATATTCAAACATAAAATATTAATGGCAACAAAAATAGTTTCTCTTTTTTGAAACTTTGTAAAAAAAGTAGAAGGACAGCATTATAATGAATGAAAAAATAGTGATTTTACTACGGAATATTCTTCCCATTGGCCTTTATAACTTCAAATATTCTGTTTTGAAGTGAATTGTATAGAGATTGAACTTCTGTTTGACAAAAATTGTCCCACGAGTCATTCAATGCTTCTCGAAGCTGAGTTAACGAATCAAATTGCCTTACATCAGCATAAACTCGACGAACTAGCATTGCCCAAATGTTTTCCACTATATTAAGGTCAGGACTTTTGGCTGACCATGGTAAAACATCCACATTATTTGTTAGGAACCAGTTTTTGACTCCAGTCGCGGTGTGAAGGGAAGCTCCGTCTTGCTGAAACTTCCACTCTTCACCCCCAATCAGAACCATAAGGAAGAGCACTTGGAATTGGCTCGGAATTCAGCACTTGAATGTAGTCTCTACGTTTTTGCCTACCATTTAAGAAAACTAGATTTGTCCTTCCTCCGTATCCAACAGCCAGCCAAACCATTAAACTCCCTCCTTCCATTTGTCGTGTTGAATAGTATTCGTCTTCATTCCCCAGACAATGCCAGTAGTGCTGATATCCGTCTGGACTGTCTAAGTTAAATTTCTTTTCATCGGAAAATATCACAGAAGTCCATTCTGTAGTCCAGGACATGTGCTCCTTAGCCCACGCTAAACGGTTATCAATGTGAGCTTGTGTCCACTTAGGATGATGTTTCCGTTTTTTGAAAATGAATTTTTTAGATCTTTTAATATAGTTCTAAACTGTTTGTTTCGTCACATGATTAAGTCCTGCTTGATTTCTTGCCTTTGAAACACTTCCTTTGTTCTTCTTAAGCACACGAACAAGTTTTCTTTCATTACGTGGTGTTAACTTTTTCGGTCTACCAGTCTTCTTTTTCTTTCCATTTTTATAAGGATTTCTGATAAAGTTTGAAACTGTATTGGGGCTCAGCTGCAACAATCGAGCAATCTCTCTGACACCTTTACCATCATTTTGATATGCGGAAATTTGGCCTTTTTGAAAATCGTTCAAAGGTATTCCTATAGGCATTTCTGAGAACGGAGAAACAGCATAACTTTTAAACAAATTAGATTTTTTTGACAGAAAAGGATAAAACAAAGTACAAAATCACTATTTAATTAAAGAACAACTCACTAAATTAAATATATTAGTAAGTGTCCTTCTACTTTTTTTATGCATCGGAAATTATATATACTAATTTTATTAATAATATTAATGGTAGATGTTTAATTTTTGCCTAAAATGAAAAAAAGGGTCATTAAACTAAATCTGCATAAATATCTGGTAATTAGGAGGAAATAAGAGATATTAATTGGCAAAAAAATGTCCTTCTATTTTTTTTACGCAGTGTATATATATATATATATATATGTTACATGTAAAACTTTTACTAACATCTTACTCAACATTCATATCATCTTTGAAGAAAAACGTGTTTCTATCTATTTAGTGATTATAAAGTGTTTTGCTATCATTTCATTAAAACACTTTCATGTTTTACACAATTTTTATATCACACATTAACAAAATTGATGAATTATCTAATTAATAATTAAAAAGTATTTTATTATGAAGTAAATAAAACCTTACTATACAATATTTTCCACACGGTATGTTAGAAATTCCTCGACTTTATTTTTAAAAAATGCATAAAAAATAAAGTTTTTATACATTTTTTAATGAGAATTTTTTGACAAAAAGTTCTGAATTATTTTTATTTTCAAAAGACATTACTTTTTAGAAACAAACGAAACCATCACGATTATGCAAAGTAACCCAAGAATCGTCCACTTTATTATTTACAGTAATATTTTTTTTCCTTTCTTAACGATAATGATAAAATAAGATTCCCAAACAACTTTAAAAGTAACTTAAGAAGACTTTCTATTCTACAAAAAAAATCATCTCATTTGAAAAATAGTTGGGATATTAAAATGATTCAGCAAAATTTATAATAAAGAAGAAAAAGAAAAGGAAATGAATTTTCTCTTTTTCAAATGCTGCACGTCTCGAATCCTTAATTTGAAATGCATGGTGCATATCTTCTTATGGGATTAGGGCCCTCTTTCTCTTCTTTCCATGAATTAAATGTGGTGAAGAAGGCCTCAAGTCTGCGGTCGAAGTAATGATATTTAATGATAATAAAATTCAGTACAGAATTCATTTACTTGTGTTGTGGGCATTAGCTTTAATTGGCTGTTTGGTCGTTAATTTAGTTAAAGATCATTGTAGGAGTAATGCAGAAGAAGAAATCATTGGAAGTGGGAATAATTAAAAACCTATTTGGATTCTTGGGCGATTTTTTTTTACGTTTTTCCAAGAGTTTTCATTATGATTTTTTGTGGGTTTTTTTCTTTTGCTAGATAGAGAGAGACAGAGAGGATAAAAACGAGGAAGAAATTTCGTTAAGTAACTACATTGTAATATTCTGTGAGAAAAACATTTTCGATAATGTTTAAAAAATAACAAAGTTATAAAAAAGATACGATGAGGAAAGCATATATATATATATATATGTATATATATAATCGTTAGTTATATATTATATATATATATATATACAACTTTTACATTAACAAATTTTACATCCACAAAAATGAAATAGCAAAATCCATGCAATGAATGTCGTGAGATAAATGAAATGAATAAATGATATATATGCACGTATATATATATATATATATATATATATATATATATTTTTTTTCTCTTCATTTTGAAAATTTACCTAAAAGTTAAAATTATTTATTTTTTAACCTACTCGAATACTAGAACTCTAACTGGAAAACATACAGGATACAAAAACACAAGAAACTAAGTAGATCAATAATTTACAAAAAAATTAAGGCCATAGTAAGAGAATTTTTCTCTATTTTGTTACTTTTTTTTTTTTTTACTTTTAAGACTAATATTTATTGCATTTCTTTAAATATTTACTTCATAATCTGTGCATGCTTTTATACAATAATATTTGATATATTTCGAACAAAAATATTTATTTTCCTGTTAACCATTTTCTGCTTTTCTCCTCATTTTCAGAATTTATGAAAAAGTATTTATTTTTTAGCCTAACCTGAAAATTACAAGAACTTTAACTGAAAAGTATAAAAGATACAAAAAAACCCCAATAAACTAGATTAATAATTTATAAAAATATTAAAGCCATAGCAAAAGAAAAATTTCTTTATTTTATTACATTTTTTTTAAATTTTTAAGCCTAATATTTATTGTATGTCTTTAAAATTTTATTTTATAATCTGGCCTTCATGCTTTTATACGTTTTATTTTATTTGATACATTTTGGGGAATTTATTTATTTTCTATTAACCAATGTGTCAAATGTACAATAAAATTTTGAAGATTTAAATTATTAAGAAACTTTCTTTTCTTAAAAGTACAAAAAAAATGTTTGAAATATTATTTTTAAACTTTTTAATTATTCATTTTAAAACTCTTTCAATTCGAAAAAAATAAATATAATCAGTGGGCTCCGTTGTTTGACATAACATACATCAAGTAAATTTTGTTTTTATATCTATGGTATCAAACTAACAAAACGTTTTTAAAATTTAAAGAAAATTTTTGATGCTATAGTTTTAAATTTATAACGCAACTTTGGCGTTAATTTTGCTTTCTGTGAAATGTTCTTGGTTAGCTTTTTCATCACTTTGTATGATTGATATATGATCCGTCTCTTCGTCTGTTGGTATCTCTTCCTTCCTTTGTCAACAATTGTTAGATTTCTTTCTTTTTAAAATGTTGTGTCGTTTTCTGTCAAACAAAGTGCTTTTTTTTTTTTTTTTTTGAGCAAAAGTGATTTTAAGTTGGTGATTTTTATTGTTGAATTTTTATGAAAATTTCGAAAAAACTCACGACAGATTGTATACTGCTGCTTATAATCAGCACCATGATATTTTATGTGATATTGTAGCCTATAATCTCCACCATAGGTTTTTTAACATATAATATATGAATTGCATGTAAATAAAAACCTGTACTATTTATTCTAAATGGTAACAAATAGTTAATTTAATTTCGAAGGAAGTAATCTATATGCTAAATTATTATTTCTTTTTTTGCTGTTGGCGTAAATTTTTTTGTTAAATTGTGAAATATTTTAAAATTAGATGGACACTTCAATCATATAGATACCAACTTTATATTATTTCTAAATCATATTAACAATTTAAATGGTTTACCATAATTTCAGAAAAAAATTGTAAAAAATATAACTTTGTAGTCCTAAATATGTGTAAAAATAACGTACTACTTTTGTAAGTAACTATTAAAAGTTTAAAATTTTATTATATTTAAAAGAAATATATTTCTACAAAATTTCTTTTACTGAAAACAAATTTTAAATTTTCTAAGCATAAATAGTTTTATGTTATGTTATTTATATTTATGTTATTTACAATATTTTAACATAAGAAATCCTAATAAAATAAAGTAATCTATTTAAATATTTTAGCATAAAAAAACCAAATATAGAATAGTTTATTTGGAATTTTAAAAACACGGAACTTAAAATAAGAATTTTTTTCATCAAAAGTTCCATTTTATTTGCACTACGAAATAAGCCATACTAGTTATTACACATTAATCACTAACACAATCTCATGCAGGATATTTTCATTACTTTTCATTACATCTTACAGGATACTTCATTGCCTATATTAACGATTATGTTATATCGTTAATATAAGCAAAAAGCTTATATTAACTTTATTAAGTCATTTAACTTTTATCATTTTCAATATTTCAACAACTTTAATAAATATTTATATTCATTTATTACAGCTTGTAAATTCTTTTTGTAATCTGTTATTTATTAATAAAATCTATTCTGAATCTGAATAAATTTGTTAAAATCGTTAGAGAATATCAAAGGAAAGTTCGATAAAATAAAATAATTTCTAGAAAATAATCGCCTTTTTCTAATTTTAAATTTTAAATTCATGCATCATCAAATAATGCTTCTTTAGAATTAGAGTACTACTGTGTCCAAAAAGTAAGACCAATTTTCAATTTAAATTTACCAGGCCTATGATATTTAAATTTTTTTTCTTTTGTAGGTTGTTGGTACTGTCCTTCACATCTGTGTGAAATTTTACATCAAGATATTCATTAGCGTTTGAATTACGCTTAGTTTTGTGAGATGCTAAAACTGATTCCGGCGATTTTTTAAATGTCTGAATTAATTGAGCAAGAACTTGCTTTAAACTTTGTTTGCAGAAACGTATAGAATGTTGCAGAAGGCATTCTATGAGCATTCTTAAATGGAAAAGAAATGTGTTTAGAAGTGGTAAAAACAGTTCAAAGAAGGCAGAAAAAGCAATGAAGACGAAGAGTCCTCTGGTCGACACCAACCTCAACCAACGAAGCTCACGTCCAAAACATTAAAGATTTGGTGCTTGCGAACCGTCGATTTACAATTAGAGACCTTGCTGATGATGTAATTTCAAAATTGCATTTTAAAAGATACTTTAAGCCTCAAACGCGTCAAATCTTAATTGGTACTGAAACTGAATGCGCCAGCTCACACGCATTGATTCTTCGTGTCTTTTTCGCTAAAAATGAAACCATATCGCTCCACAACCACCGTATTTAGCGTTGTGCTACCTCTGGCTATTCCCTCAACTCAAAAGACCACTCCGGGGACACCGTTTTGAGTCGATTGAAAAGACATTTCAAAAATTGCCAGAATCAGTTTTCAAACTCTAAACTTTATCTTTTCAAACTTTTATCTCACAAAACCAAGTGTAACTCAAGCACTAATGAATATTTTGACGTAAAATTTTACAGAGATGTCAAGGACAACCTAAAAAAGAAAAAAATTGAATTATCATATGCCCAGGAAATTTAAATTCAAAACTTGTCTTACTTTTTGGACCACAGTAGAATGTAAGTAGAGAATTCTTTAGAATGCAATTAATTTTTAATACTTCAAAATACTAGATGTAAAAGAATTATAAATTTAGTCAAGAATATTTACTCAGTGATGAAATACTTAAACTTTTGTAGTACTTTAAATGTATTACACTACGATACACATCATTTTGCATTATAAAAAAGGGATTTCTTCTATCGGCATTAATTTTTGAAGCCGATTTTGAAAAGTTCCATACTGTTTTACATGATGAAAGATATTTTTAAAAGAATTTTCTGAAAAAAAAAATAATAAGAGTGAACACTATTTCAATTCATATTTACCTAATAGGAATTAATTTTGAAATGTTTTCAGTAACAGAGTAAATCAATCAATTCTTCATAATATTTTGAATTATAAAATAGGTTAAACTGCACATATGAATCTATAATGTTACTTATTTGGCAAAATTCAAATCGCACTCAACCAAACGCACAGCCTGGATATATTCAACCAATTGGAATCTACCAGGGTTGAAATTACCCTTCCAGTCATCAAATTAGGTGTGACGACCCTCTTTTACCAAACTCTCATAGAAAATCCTTATCTTTCCATGCCTTGGGCACGATTTATGTGAGAAACCCTCAATCTGCGTGTATGTCACTCTGATTTTCAAAGATAACCGCCCAGTCGGCGGAACAATCCATTCACGATGCTTGTGACGTCAGAGAGTTGCAAATGCGCAGGCGCGTCGTTGTCAGCGTAGTCTATTCCAGAGATTTAGAACCCTCGTGCTTCAGCTCTGCCCCTTAAATGCGGCTTCGCTGTGGAGACGCGACCAGAAGAAAGTTGCGCGTAAAGGCGTACGAGGTTGATGGTATGACGGGACAGTTGGAACTGGAGGACTCAAGTGTGGTTTCAAATTCCGAAATTGGGTATATTTTCGACTTGTGTCAAAAAGTAGTTGTAATTACTTTTATCAGAGTTTGAAAAGAAGTTAAAAGACTCTTTTTAATAAGTTTGAAAAGTTCTAAGTCAAGTTGTAAAGTGGCAGAATATTTGGCTTATAGATGTTTGGATTATTCTTACATTATGTAGAATGATAAGTGGTATCCAGTTAAATAATATGTTATTTTGTTAAATAATGAATGTTCTGTTTGGTTTAAAGTAATGTTAATTTTTTAAATTTTATTGTTTGGGAAAAAAATTATTTTAAAAAAATACTTAATGTTTGTTTTGATAAATATATGAAATTTCAGTAAAAATGCATTAAGTCATAAATTATAAACAACTTATGTCATTTAGTTAAATGAAAAAAAAATTCAACTATTATTTTACTTATAATATATATTTCTTCCAAACCTCTAAGGGCATAACAAATTTTTAAATAACAAATAAGCCATAAAAGTAATTTATTCAAATGATTCTTCTTTGAAACGTAAAAATATTTCATATCTGTTTAGTTAAATAGCATTTGGTTAACTTTATAGCATCCTATTTGAAAAAAAATTCTTGACTCAAGGATTGCCCCATTACTTATTTTCGACATTACATGAACTGCATTCCTTGCACAACTATATTTAAAAACTGGAAAATTTGATAATAAAATTTCAATAAATAATAATACTTAAAAAGTGGACTAATAAAATATTTGCCGACCATTCGTCCTTTTAATGATGAACATATGCATTAAGACTTCATGAAGTTTGTTCTATTTCAACCATCATCTCGAAGATGAAGAAAAACATATTTTGAATACATTCCATGTAATTGAATGTTTATAATGTAATAATTATCAGAAGAAGAAATGATAAAAAAACTCAGTTCAGACTAAAAAGATCATGAAATCCTCATATACTGGAGCATTACACTTTTCTACGTCTTCATCAAAAACATTTACTTTTTGTGTCAATTTTATGGTACTTTTGATGGTGGCCGTGGCATCTGACACCGGGGTCAAGGTAAGATAATATGTCACATTTTTCTTGTATTATTCGTAAAATTAAAAATTTCTATTAATTAAAAAGAAATTAATAAACATTATTAAAAAACTTGCAAATGTTTCACATAATTAATTGTATGTACTAAATTAAATAATTCTACTTATTATTATATGCTAATACGATTGTTTACGTGCTAACTCTACTACTATTTATGTGCCAGGAGTTCTTAGTGCTATTTTAATAAAAAAATTATAAGAGCAGAAAAATAAACAATTATTCATTTTTTCCAGTAATTCTGTATTAATTGTTTTAATAATTAAATTATTTATGTATTAAGATTTTAATTTTGCTGATTATAGTTTTATATATTAAAATGTGGATTGCATCATACAAAATTATATATTATTATGCATTACAATTTTTGTTATTTAAAGTAAATGTTAAAATATTGACTTTAACAACTATTTCTTCAACAATTTACGAATTATGTAAATGTTTGTAATGTATAAAAATATGTTTTATGCAATATTTTTTTTAATATTTATTGCAATTTTTTTTTTCATATTTCTTGTATTATTCTTAAAATTAAAAATTCCTTATTAATTAAAAACTGGAAAAAATATTAACGCAAAATAAGTAGCAAATGATTTACATAACTAAATTTTATGTGATAAATTAAATAATTCTACTTATATTATTTATGTGCCATGAGTTTTTAGTGCTATTTTAATAAAAAAATTTATCGCAACAGAAAAATAAACAATTATTCATTTTTTTCAGTAATTTTGTATTAATTGTTTTAATAATCAAATTATTCATGTATTATTTTAATTTTGGAGATTATAGTTATATAAATTAAAATTTTTTAAAAAAATGTGAATAGTATCTTATTTTTTAAATATAAGTGTAAAATATTAACTGAAACATTTTTTTTTTTACGTACATGAATTATGTAAAATACATCTAAGTGTATAAAAATGTAAAAAAAATATTTTTATATTTTTATTAAAAATATTTATTGAATTTTTTTTTCATACTAAATATATGATTAGTATACGTTATTATTTTGTTACTGTAATGTTACGAATATTTACGTATATAGATGTCTTAATGTATTTCTCTTTTATAATATTTTTTATCAAGTATTAAGTATTTAATTAATTCTGTTAATGTTGTTACAACATTTTAAAATATACATTATTTAAATTTTGGAGACAGTGCGTACATTTTGCTACAGATTATGCTTTAAAATTTGATAAACATATTTAGTAAAAAGAAATTTTTGGCAACATAAGAAATAAAGAATAATTTTATCTATTTGTAGCCATTAGAATATTTGATAAAAATTATAATTTTGTTCATGTATTTTCAACAATATTTTATTGCTTCAAAAGCAACATTTTATATATTTTTTTTTATTTGCCTCAGTAATTTTAAATATAAAATTTAACAATTCGGAGGAATAATATCTTCTTTTTCTCATTTGTTTTAAAAATTTTCATTGCCATATTTTCTAATAATTGTTAATACATAAAATTTCCATACTTATATCAATTAAATATTAAAATAAATTTAAGTATAATTTTAAAACCTATTATAGTGTTTTCTTAAGTGATATATATCTATGTCTTTAAAATAAAAATAAAATTAACATTATTAAATTCAATTCCTTGTAGTTTTAACAAAAAAATATTTATGTTGCATTATAAATTAATTAAAACGCACACACATATATGTATTTGCGTGTGTGTGTGTGTTTGCATCTTCTTACATTGCTTAATATTTAAAACTAAAATATTTAGGTTTGGAAAAATAATATCAAACATATTTTTTAATTTACAGATCATAATTATAAAATCCTTTTGCAAGAAAATGCATTTCAACTGAATAATGCAAAATTCACTTTGTGCTACAAAATTTGTACAAATTCTGAATTAAGTAACGTTCTTACGGATTTCACAATTATTTAACCTTAAAAAATACATTTCGTGTAAATGTATGTTCCGTAAATATTTTGAAAATAACTTTGATTTTTACAGTATAATTCTCTACAAAATAAACCATTAGACGTTTACTAGTTCGTTAATTTAAATTAATGAATTTATAATAAAATAAAATATATGATATAATAAAATAAAATAAATAAATAAAATAGATGATGAGTACAATAGTTACTATCTAGGTGGACAACAGAAAAGTAGCATTGGAAATATTTGTTTTCATATCAGAAAGATTAACATTTATTTATTTCTAAATGTATCCATACGAGATTATTCAAAACTACAAAAATATTAATTCCTTTTTTTTTCTATTATTATTTATAATTAATGACATTGCATAAAATTTTCAGTGAAATAATTTTGTTAATTTAAACATTTTTCTGTCTGCTCTCTGCTTAATATTCACAACATTTAATAATAAATGAGTGACATTCGCAGAGAAAAAATCCCTGAAACATTTGTTTTATCTTTTTCCAATATTGTTATTCAAATTAAGAAGCATAAAAGGCAGTTACTAGTTTTCTAATTCGCACATTTATAACTTTAAAATTATATACCTTATCGTATGCAATTTTTATTTAAAATTATAGTTTTTAAAGGTAACAGAAAAATATAAGCTAGCATTAAATTTCCAGTAACACTACATTTAAAATAAAAATGAAATGAAAATGAAAGATAATTTCGAACAATACTAAAGATTACAAATACTATAAAATTCACATATTTTTATGCCTCATAGTTTATTATTACATGCCTATAATTTTTCTACTGTGATTATTTATGACTAACAAATCAAATCTCTTTTATAATTTTCAATAAATTAAATTCTTCGTACACATTTGTAATATTTTCTTAATATAAGTTTTTACAATATGGCATTTATACAATAAATTGTTAAGTATGCAACACTCTTTAAAATTCATTATTAAATAAATTTGCCTACATTTAAGTAATTTTTGGAGAACATCATTTATAACATTTTCTTAATATAAGTTTTTTTTATATGATATCTATATAATGAATTGTTATGCTTACAACACTCTTTAAAAATAGTTCATTTAAAGAAATTTTCTAGACGATTTAAATAACTGGACAAGATCTTTAATTTAGTTTGTAAACACTTTGCAAGTATACTTAAACCTTAAGTAATTTTCTTTTCAACATATAATACATTTTTGGCGCTGCTTTTATATTCATTTTAGAGCCTGCGAGAATAAAATAGTTGAAGTCTCACAAAATTCAAATTATTTCTGCAGGTTAATCGTCTGATTAGAACGCTCTTCCTTCACAATCGATCTTTTATGATCTTTTATACCCTGCAGCTCTTCCTACAGAAAATTTCGAGTCAAAGTGGTGTAAGTGAACTTTCCATCAAAGCTCGTTAAAATTTCATGCTTTAATTGCGACTCATTATGTTGAGTGGGTAAGATCATTTAATTAATGTGCATCTCTTGACAGAACGTTCGAAATTTGTTAAAGAAGTTTTGTATAAGCAGTGCTTTGATTTATAGAAATTCGATTTGTTATAAAATTTTATACGGCTTTTAAATATGGTGAATGACTACGTAAAATTTGTTGAAATCAAGTGATAGTTTATTATTTAAATTGGAAGATTCGATTATTCTATGTATCATTTATTATGCTTATTTAACCGATTCAACATCATTATATTAAAATTTCATAATTATTTTGAATATATGTTTTCTCACTGATTTCATTATTTTTATTGATAATTAGCTATTTTAAGCAATTTACTTCAAGAAATGTCTACAAAAAATGTTTGGGAAATGGTGTCCCAATTCTTAGCATACTTAATTTTTATCTAATAAAAAATAATTCGTAAGTATTTTAACTAAGTAATTAAGAATTTTTTTCTTATTTCTGGATTTTTTTAAAAATTAAAATGATAATATTTTTATATTTTTATTTGTCATAGTGTTAATGTTTTTCTTTCAAATCTTCTATAGTATAGGCTAACCATTTATTATTTTTTGAAATTTCAATTTTTTTTATTTTGTTCTAACAAAATAATACAAATATTTTCAAATTGTTTTTAAAATAAAAAAAAAGAATCAAAATCCATTTTTATGGATACTGAAAATACATTTATTCGATGTTTTATCACATAAAAATATATTTTTTTTTGTAATTTATTATAATTCTAATTAAATGGTTTACTATTTTCTACTTAAATCAGAATAGATTTTTGTCTAAAGTTTATTTATTTTCTTTTAACTCACTAATTCTTAAGGTATCTTATATTTAATTTTTTTATATAATGTCAGCAATTTATACTTAATTAAATAGGCCAACAAGCCTAAGATAGACTAGAAAGTTATTTTATTTATATTAAAATTTATTTTATCTCAAATGATGAAATTGTAAGTTATGTTGAGTACATTTTTCATACAATTTCATTAATGCTGGGCGCCATATATGTTAGCATTATATAAATTTATCTTACTTAAAATACCTCGATATATATATATATGTGTGTGTGTGTGTGTGTGTATTGTATATTAAGTTTGTATTTTATTGAAATTACAAATTACTCGTTTGTAATAAAATATGAATAGCTTTTTGTTCTTTAATTATATTTAAAAATTACGTAATTTTTCACTGAATTTTTCACATAACAATTATATTTTGGCATAGCAAAAATACAGAGTTTTCTTTACATGTTTAAATAAAAAAAGCATTTTTGAAAATAAGATATTAATAAACAATACATAACAATGCTTTCCATCTCGCACATAATTACAAAGCATTTTATTAAAGGAATTGGATAAATATATTAACTGAAATAGTATGAATTTAATTTAAGCATTTAATTACTCAGCTCAGTCCATGTTTATTTAATCTATTC
Organism: Caerostris darwini; assembly: GCA_021605075.1. Lineage (NCBI taxonomy): Eukaryota > Metazoa > Arthropoda > Arachnida > Araneae > Araneidae > Caerostris > Caerostris darwini. The sequence continues at coordinate 336,511 of BPLQ01014608.1, forward strand.
AATAACATTCATATAATACACATATTAGTAAAACTGTTCAAAATTTCACCAAAATTAATAAAATTGTGAATGAAATTAATTTATTTAATCTAAAATTTGATCAATGGCAATTAATGCTTCTAAAACAAAATTTTATTTATACTTTTCAAGAAAAAAAAATTAGATAAATTCTTGAAGCCATTTTTTTTAAAATATACTGCTAGTTTTGAAGAAACTGCATTTGAATATTGCATATTAAATAATAAATACATTTGCATATTATGTATTTCCATAACATATGAAAATTTAAGTTATAAACTTGAGATTTATTTATAAAAATGAGATTATATTTTAACTTAAAAGAGCGAATATTATTTTATATCTTAAATAGCTAAATATAATTTTAAATGGGCAATCATTATTTACAAAAATATAACTGACTTTAACATTTATTTTATCATCCAATTTAATTTTAAAAAATAATTTTCTTTAGCTTAAAAAATATTTGTTTTATAAATGCTTTGAAAACCTTTTTCTTATATAGCCTGTATTATAAATCTTTTATATTTCCGTTTGATTCTATTCTTACATTTTTAATCAAATGTAATTTTGTACTTACATGTTAAAATACATGTTGCATTTATACTTACTTGTTAAAATACAATTACATGTTACAATGTAATAAAGATAAATATATATGTTAAATAAAAATGTATTCATTCTAACATTATAACTAACATTTAAAGGACGTACATTTTTCAAAATTTAGCATAAAATACTGCTTTTTGTATGTGCTTAATGCACAAAAAATTTGTTAAATAAGATAAAAAAAATTAATATGTTTGAATTTACAGCAAATTATTTTTGTTACTGTGCTTTTTGCTTTGAAATTCCGAATTATTTCATTAAATATCTTGGTAGATAAATATTTAGCTTCCTGTTCTGAAAACTCTTCCCTTTGAAACTTGACTAATAGGAAACACCTCCGTATAAAAACTTTATTAAATAAAAGCCAGTTAAAGAGATAAATGACTACATAAATGAGAGACATCGTCGTTAAGTAAATTATTTCTTCATCTTATTATGTACTAAAAGCGATATCTTTTCCAACGTAATTGCTAATAGAAATAGTCAATATTTAAATAGAAGGGATTCTAAGTCAACACGGTGAACTATATTAAACGAAAAGGTGAATTTCCCAGTGAATTAATAAAAAGAGGTTGTTACTTGAATAAGTTTATCTTAAAAAGGATAATGCATATTTGCTGATATTTTCATTTGTTTCTTCTACAGAATATTTCATCTTATGACGATTAAAAGACAAAATTTTATTTAATTATTAATCAAAAACTAAAATTGACAAATTTTATTCAAATCTTGTATGCTGCAATCACAATATGAAACAACAAATGAGAATTAAAAATGATTAAATTGATTCTTTTTGTTCATAATTTGCTTCTAAAATACTACCCTGCCTTTTATTTTAATTTACGTAATGAATCAATAATTTTAAATTATTCAACATTTCTAAAGTTTCTGGCGTTTTCGATCAAGTAAACTGCGATTGTTTTAAGGCACCACATAAAGTTTTGCAATAATAAACCATTAATTAAGAATATTTCAAAACTAAATATATATACTTAACATATAAGTTTAATTTATATTTTTTTACTGTTTATAAAATCCATTTAGGTGATCTCTAATTTAACAAAAATTTTGAAAATTACTTTAAGCATTTCACTAATTGTATTAAATAAATTCGTTAAATTTAAAAAAAGTTCAACGAATTGATTTTACCATATTGATGATAACAAAATTCACCGATTTATATTTTGTTGAATTTCTTAAATTTGACCGCTGAGCAATTTTACAAAATTTACAATTATTAATTCGGATTTATTGTTTACAATTAAGTATTCAGAAATTATCATGGCTTTATTGTTGTTACATGTAAGTTCAAATATAATTTCAGTCATAATATTGTATAAATAAATATCAGCTTGATCTTTTTATTCTGTTTCATGTCAGGAATTTTGGAAGTTATATATATATATATATTTAAAACATCTTACAATTTATTATACGCTGAATAAACAAGAATTGATAAAAAAAATATCATTGATAAAAAAATTTTATTTTGAAGAAAAAGTTTAAATCCATTTATTTAATTATATATGTTTTTTAAACGAGTGAAGAATGTCTCAATTTTTTAAATTGTTTAAAAGACAAAAATTAAAATAATTGGTGTAAATGTTTTTCACAACTAAAATTCTGTTCCAAAGTAGCATTTTCTATAAATAATTAAAACTATAACAAGATAAAAACATTTAAATCACCTTAATAAATATCAACATTTGGTTTATTGTTAAATATACTCTACATTTTCTATTCTCAAATTTGTAAAAAAATTCCTAAGAAGCTAGAATTAAGAGTTTATTATGAAATATATTGTATTTATCTAAATAATTAATTTATAAATTAAAAATAAATTTGTACAGTTTAGATATTTATTTCATGTATAGACTTTGCTAAATATTTTACATTTTAAAATTTAATATTATGTATTTATTTTACATGGAAACGTTACATCTAATAAAAATTAAATAACGAATTTTATATTAAATAGACGAGGAACAAAAATATTACTATAAATATTATTATTAATTAGTTAATAATCATTTTGTAGAAGAGATTATTAAAGACATTGAATGTTTATTAAAGTAGATTGAATTTTCTACAAAAATGAAAATTATGAAATAAATTATTTGTAATATTACAAAATAATTTAAATTTGATGAAAAATAAAAAAGTAATTTCATAACAAACAGATGAGGAACAAATATATTATTAAGGTGCCTGCACCTGTGTGATTAATTATTTAACAATTATTTTGTAGAAGAGATTATTAAATTACTACTAAAGAATTTGATTACTACAATATTATTGTACAATTAAAATTTGTATCTTTTTGTGGAAAAAAATAGACTAATTATGTTGAAAGATAAAGAGGATGATTAAAAAAAATAATTGGAAAATTGGACATAAAATTTGTAAATGAATAGTAAAATGTAGTTATTACAATAGCAGTAACCGTAAAAAGATTTATTGATATTGTATGTTTATTAAAGTACTTTGGACTTTCTACAAAAATGATAATTATGGAATTAATTATTGATGAAATATAAATAACGAAATTTCATTACAAATAGACGAAGAACAAATATATTATTATGGTGCTTACATCAATGTGAATAATTATTTAACAATTACTTTGTAGATGAGATTATTAAATAATTTGATTACTCCAATATTATTGTACAATTAAAATTTTCATGATTTTGTGAAGAAAAAAAACTGACACATTATGATTAAACAAAAATAGGATGAATGCAAAAAAATTGTTTTCAAAAATTTGGAAATTAAAATTTGTAAATGAATGGTGAAATGTAATTATCAGAATATCAATAAGTGAAAAAAGATTTAATGATATTGTATGTTTATTGAAGTAGTTTAAGTTCCTCTGCCAGAATTAAAATTATATGATAAATTATTTGTAATATTACAAAATAATTTAAGTTTTTAAACATTCATCGATTATCAAGTGTAATAAATACCTGTTATTCTTTTAATGACTTTTGCAATTAAAAATATATTTCACTGTTTTCATATATTCTATCATACTAATGGCTTTTCCCCTCCACAATTACTTGACTTACACCACGAATGTGCAGTGCATTAATATTTAAATTCTTCTGGTTCACAAAGACTAAGTATTAAACGATAAATCATCCTCGAGAGAGTTGCACAATACCAGGGCGAAAACGATCGTTATCATTTCGGATTCACTTTAAATGCATTTGAGTGCGAGTAACACACACTCGGCAGCGTCTGACACTTGTATGGGTTCCTTAAACTCAGAAATAAGTAAAAAAGTACTTTTTTTATGAAGAGGTTCATTGCTCTCTATTTTTTGGATAGTCACTTATTTCCGTTAAAATTATTTACATACATTTATTTCTTTTTTTATGAAGAGGTTTATTTTTCTCTATTTTTTGGATAGTCACTTATTTCCGTTAAAATTATTTACAAACATTTTTTTTTTCTTTTTCAATTCCTACTATTAGTTCACACTCTCCCTATATATATCTTGTTCAAATTGTCAATCGTTAATAAAATACTTTTTATTCATCCACTCAAGTTCAAATACATTTTTTGAAACTTGTAGTGGAGGACACTTGATGTTAATACTGTTTTTTCAAATATTAAATCATTAATTAAATTTAATTAAATAATTTTAATTTTTTTTTTAATTTAAGTTGCATGTATCTAATAATAGAGGGCGCCAGATGTAAGAAGAAAATTTCAACTTTATTTGTAAGGAACTTTTCTGCAATATAGTAAAAAAAAAGTAGGAATTAACTTAAAAATTTTTTTTTATAATTACTTGTTTTATGAAGAGGTCCTTTTTGTCTATTTTTTGGATAATCACTGATTTCCGTTAAAATTATTTACATACATTTTTTTTTTTTTTTATGAAGAGGTTCCATTTTTTCTCCATTTTTTGGATCGTCACTTACTTCCGCAAAAATTATTTACATACACTTTGTTAGAAAAAAATATATGTAAATAGTTTTAAATAGTAATAATAATAATTTTAATAATTAATAATTATTAAGCGATACTTTAATAGTTTTAATAATTTATTAATTAACATTTTAGATAATATTTACCTTAATTTAATCTAATGTAATGTAATTTTTCCCTTTAATGCATTTGAGTGCAAGTAACGCTCATTCTGTAGCGTCTGACATTTGTATACAGGTTCCTTAAAGCTCAGAAATAAGTAAAAAAGTACTTTTTTATGAAGAGGTTCATTTTTTTCAATTTTTTTGGACAGTCACTTATTTCTGTTGAAGTTATTTACATACAGAATTACAGACACAGATTATGTAAGCGTTATTTATTTATTTATTTTTATATCTGGATCAAAATATTATTATTGTTTGTTTAAAGGATATTTTTGTTTTATAAAAATAGATTGTTAGCGAAGTTTTAAGAAAGAATATTTTAAGTACTACTTCATTCACCTTATCAAGTTAAAAATATAGATAATATATTTTTGTTTTTGTTTTTTAAAGAGACATATTTGGTATACAAAAGGTTTTTTAATCATTTGGATGTTACACGTGAATTATAAATATATAATAATAATTAAAATAATAACTAATAATTATAATGAATAATATAATTAGATTAATTATTAACCATTGAATAATATAATTGATGTAATTAATAAGTATAATGAATTAGAATTGTTCCTTTGTATTCGAGTGTAATTAACACAGATTCTAGAGTAATACTTCCATTCTTGAAATAGTTTTTTTTTTAACTGTATAGTACTTTTTACTATACTGTCTAACAATAAATATAATTACAACGGGAGTTGCATGATTAAAAAATATCATTAATTTTGTTATTATAAATTGTATTTCATATAATAAATAATAAATTCATGTGAAACACATGTTAAATTCTCATTAATTAAAGTTAATTTCATGTTATTTATATTGGGATTAAAAATTTTGATTAAATCCAACATTTTATTTTTGGTCCAATCAAAATCCAATATTTTATTTTTGGTAAAAAATTAATATTAATATAATTAATATAATATATGCATAATATTATTTTTAATGTATGCATAATATTATTTTTAATGAATATGTTAATACTTATTGTGCAATTATGGTTTTTAATAATATATTTTATTGTTTCAATATCTTCAAAATGCAAAATGTATCTAAAAAAAAATTGCATTAGCTTAAAAGATTTTAATAAACAAGACAATCACTATTATTTATTACATAAGCGCCGTAATAAGCCTCATGTTTTACTTGTTTAGTATATTTGGATATTTTATGAAGTTAACTAAATAAAACAAATGTTAAAAATTACCCCAGACAGTCCTTGTAGAAAGCAAAACTCCTCATCTACTTATAAGTAGATTTATTGTTTTATATATACTAAACTGAACATGACATCTCCTATTTATGAAATCTCCTATTTATAAGCAGAGACTTTTTTCACTTAAATTACTTTTCCACGTTGAAAATTTTTATCCAATCAAACAAATTAAGTGTTAGCAAAGATTAAAAATGATGATCATGTTCAAATGTGTGCTTTTTTTTTATCCAGCTTTATATGCTATTATTATTTTTTTCTTTTAATTATATTTTATTTTATTAATTTATTTATTATTATTATTTTGTTATCATACTTTATGTTTCCTATGTATTATATTATATACAAATATTTGAATATTATTTATTAATGTAAGCCTGTGTTTTACTTATGTAGTGTACGAAGAGTTTTCATGTAGTTAACTAAAGAAAAAAAAAATTAAAAATTACTTCAGATAATCCTTCTAAAAAGCAAACTCCTCATCTACTTATCAGCGGATTTATTATTGTAAGTACTAAAATGGACACGATATCTCCAACTTATGAAATTAAATTGTAGGTCCCAGTCTAATTAGCCTGAAGAGTGCCCAAAATGACCATAGAGAGACAAATCAAATCAAACCAATTTATGGAAAGTAATGTAATCCGAAACTTTTTCCACTTAACCTTACTTTTCCATGTTTAAAAGTTTTTGAACAAACCAAATAAACAAAATGTTAACAAAGATTAAAAATGATGTATATTCTCATTAAATATGAATTTTAAGATTTTTTTCATCATATATATTTCAGTTTAAATCATGCATGCTCTAAGGCAATCAAATTTATCCACTTAAACCAAGCTTTACCAAAAAAAAAAAAAATAATAATAATAATTTCCCATTCCCAAAAAAAAAAAAAAAAAAATTATTATTAAAAGTAAAGCAAAACAAATAAAAAAAAATTGGGTGCAAAATAATAGTCACTTCCTAATACATCTTTTTATACACACACACGCGCAGGAAGATGCGAAAAACTTTTTTTTTCTTTATCTTTCCAACTACCTTAAGTACTAATGCTAATCACGTTCACAATTACACTTCATTGTGCTTCTGAATGAGGTTGGGGGTGGGGTGGGGGGTATGAGGGGGTGGTGGATAATCGTTCGTTAAACTACTTTTCCAAAAACTTTTCTCTCCGGCAAGGAAGGAATAGAAAAGTTTTAGTACGGGATCTTCATTTATGGGAGCAGGAAGTGGGAAGGAGGGGTTACCTATTCCACATAATTGCTGGGTGTGTACGAACACCGTGAAATAGCTGCTTCGTGCTTTTAAAAGAATGGATATATGCAGATAAGGGAGAAGTAATTGCGGCCTTATATTAAGAAAATGTAGGACTTGAAGAATTCCGAGAATTTAATAAAGGGCGCCAGTGGTAAAAAAATAAAGGACCTTAAAAAAATGGATAATGTACTAGAAAGAAAAGAGGAATTTTATGAAGTTCTATCTAATATAAGGCTCTTCAAATTTAAATGTGATAGGTTTGATCAAAAACTTTTTTTGAATTTTTTTTTTACCTCTGATATTTAGTTTATGATCGAATGGTATGTTATATTGAATAAGGTGGAATTTTTAGAGAAAATTTATTCATATTAAAAGCTTAGTTCATTTTATGATTTAAGTTTGGCTTATTTCGTTTGGGAGATAAAAAATGTAATGTTATAATATAAAAGGTAATATATTCTGGTGTAATATAAAAGAAGATTAACAATACAAATTTTTAATCTAATAAAAATGTTCTTAGTTTTAAGATTTACAGTATTTTAATATTGTGCTTACTTTTCTTGCTTTCCAAGGATCATGTGTTTGATATTTATGTAGATAGTAATAGAGAAAATTTTATTATTTTAACAAGATTGGATGTTATATTTTATTCCGTATTAATATTTTTGAATCAAAATATTTATTAATACGCACTAAATACGCTTATAACACTATACCTTAAAAAAACTAATAAAGACTTTTATATATATTATAACACTATACCTTAAAAAAAACTAATAAAGACTTTACATTATATATATTATAACACTATACCTTATATACATATATATGTATATTTATAAACTTGACTATATAGTCAAGACTTCAAGAATTCCAAGAATTTAATATAGGGCGTCAGTGGTAAAAAAAGGGATCTTAAAAAATGGATAGTGTACTAGAAAGAAAAGAGGAATTTTATGAAGTTCTATCTAATACAAGCTCTTCAAATTTAAATGTGATAGGTTGATCAAAACTTTTTTTTTTTTGAATTTTGGGTTTTTTTCCTTGATATTTAGTTTATGATGGAGTGATATGATATATTAAATAAGGATGAACATTTTAGTGAAAATTTATTCATATTCAAAGCTTAATTCATTTTATGATTTCAAGTTTGGCTAACTATTTTTTTTTTTTGGAAGATGAAATAAACATGAGGATCATGAATATTCTGAATGATATAATATAAAAGAAGATTTGACAACAGAAAATTATAATCTAATAAAAATATTCATGGTTTAAGATATAAAGTATTTTAATAATGTGTTTGATTTTCTTAGTTTCTAAGGTTCATGTGTATATTTATATAAATATTAATAGAGAAAATCTTATTTTGAACAGGGTTTGATGTTATATTTTTTAATCCAAACATTTCTTAATTTGCACTAAATATGCTAATAGGGCTATAACATATAAAATAACTTTTCAGAATTGAAGAATATAATAAGACTAAATAATCACTTAACTTTAAAATTAATAATCACTTAAATTAATAATGAAATCAAATTAAAAATCCTACTTAATAATCTCTTAAAAGGTAATAATCACTTTATTTATTGTAGAACACTAAAAATTAATTAAAACTAAAGGCTTTTGTTACAAAGATAAGCAATAAGGGGTTTTTCTTAGTTCCCATCAATAAAAAAAAAAATTTAAATGATTTATTGGAAATAAAATGTAAAAGTATTATACATTAAAATCATTCAAGAATTGATTTCTTAATATTATGGCTTCATTAGTAACGTGAAAATTAATAATTCTATTTATTCTAATTATTTCCATTTTGACAAAGTGTTTCGACAATAAGCTTTTTGCGTATGTAACATGTTTCATAAAATAAACCATAAATTTAAAATAATTAAATTTTATAAATATGTTGTTGGCTGTTACAGCATTAAACTATACTTCTAGAGTTTGAAACGAACACTTTAGTGTGAAATCCTCCTCTTCGAGTAAGATGGAAGTATTAACTGGTCGATGGTCCCTATTCCTGGAATAGGGACTATTTGATTTGGCCTCTTTTAATGGATTTATAATCAAACTACTTTAATTTGAATTCCCTGTACACTATTTACTGAGCCACTTTGGCCAGATTTTATAAATAAAACTTTGTACACTTATTTTTAGATGACAAGTTTATAGCAAGTTATCATATTTATCATAGTTATAAAAAAAGGAAGGCAAAAACATAAAAAAAGGACCAGAAGATAAAGTTAGAAAAATTTGCTGCACATATTTCCCCTGTTGTATAACACTATTTTAACAACACATTATCACTACATTGAACAATATGCAATACATTGTTCTGCAATAGATTACCAGTTCTTTGAGGGTTGCATTTATTTATACGCAGTCTGGCAGTGAAACAATACAACATCATGCAGTTACATGCAACGCTCAGTCGACTGTTATTGTTCTCACAACATTCATGTAGCCACTGATTCTTAAAGTGCGTGATATAGCCCTCTAGGGGGCAGTGGAGTGATCAAAGGGAGGGATAGTAGCATGTGGTACATTTGGGAAGGTTTAATAAAAATAAAAGAACAATAAAAATATAAAGGTGGAAAGGAAGATAAAAAATTTAGAAAAATAGTTGTACGTGTTTTTCCTGTTATCCAACATAGTATAACATTATTTTAACATTCATTTATGCAAATACGCACTATATAAGTTGTAATACACAATTTACCGATATACTATACCCAAATACACAATATGCCGACATACTATACCCAAATACACAATATACCGATATACTATACGCAAATACACAATATACCGATATACTATACACAAATACACAATATACCGATATACTATACGCAACACAATATACCGATATACTATACGCAAATACACAATATACCGATATACTATACGAAAATATACAATTTACCGATATACTATACCCAAATACACAATATACCGATATACTACACGCAAATACACAATATACCGATTACTATACCCAAATACACAACATACCGATAACGGATAGATAGGCAAAGTCGATGGCAGATTTTAACAAGCAATTACTGATAGACGACCGTGTCACACCGTATTGATAAGTCCAACATATACCAGCAAGAATATGTATAAATTTAATGATAGTTAGAAACAATTCTGGCTGCAAAACAAGTTACCTATATATATTTTTTATTATAGGCTAAAGTTTAAAAGTATTTAATTTCATTTCCTCCATTATATAAAGTGCAATGTGAGTTTAATGGGAAGACAAATTTGTTAATATAAAAAAGAAAGAACAATTGAAATCAAATGCAAACGACGAATCGCGATGTTTTAAGAATGTTTCCAACAAAAGTAAAGCAGAGGATTAATTCATTGTAACAGCATACACAGTTCATCATTCTAATTAGCGTTGTTTATCATTTTAATGTTATTCATACTATTTATTTTCATATCATTCCTCGTTATCTGAATTCTCTGTGTTTAATGCGAGTGTTGTCATGGTTAATTTTATTAAATAATTTTACAATTAAAGCTTCGAGTTGCCTTATTTAAAAAGTCTTTATCTACTATGATTCAAGACAAAGGTAGATATAGATCTATGGAGGAACACAAAATTTTTACTAGATATTTCTGTTTGTTCGTTTACAGTAGATAGATTTCCTAGGCATTAATTAATTAAGTAGATATTCTAGGTAGGCAGTAATTTACTTATTATTTTATTTAGTGAAAAAGGGATGATAGAACACATAAGTTTGGAGGCACTGATTTAAATTATTTGATATAATAAGTGTAAATAAATGCTATTGATGTTACGTGTTAATCACTTCGTTGGTAACTTGGCATATTATGCTAAAAAATGTTTCCTGATGCCGGAGTGATTTTTTTTTTTTTTTGGTAAGTTCCATTTCCGTATTTTATGCATCGTCTGTATACCAAATTTCATATCAATCCTTTGACAATATCTACTGCAGAAACTCTCAGTAAGACAAACTCTATTATAATTATTTTTCGTATATTTTTTCTAATTTTTATGTGTCTAAAATATTTGTATAAAACACAAATTATGAAAATAATAGTTAAGTTTGATAATTTTTTTAGTTCTTAATCTTATTTATAGTTTGAATTTATTGCAAAAAATGTTTATTTTCTGAAAACGAGCCAGTAATACCTATAGTATATCACGTTGCTCATCTATAGCAAAATTATTCTTCTTCTTAATGACAAGTTTGGCAATTGCTATTTGCAATTTTTTTTTATCTTGAGTAATTGTTGTGGTTCAAATTATCATTATAGATAATTCACTCGGTAATTGCTGTTTATGCTTCCTTTTCACTGTTTATTGCGTTTATTGTTCCATAAAAACTGTTTATTATTTTATATTCATTAATTAACAAGAGAAAAAAGTAGATTTAAATTAACGCTATTTTTAATGGTCGAATAAGCCAGATTAACAAAATCAAATAGAGTTTTATCAGAATTTTAAAAATTAAAGAGATCGTGATCAAATCTTTTTTAGCATAACTATAAATAAGCACGCCACTGTATTTGAATAAGTACTCAATTATTACAAGTAACACGTGACTGTACTTCTCTGTAGGGCATATACATACTGAATGGTCCAGGGAATTCGCGACATTTCTTTCGTCAGTCATTTGGCAATATTAATATATATTCATGATGTTTGAGCATATTATATATATATATATATATAACTGCATTATAATAACCGTGTACCACCGAATCCTCTAATACTAACCTAATAAGAAATATCTTGGAAGTGGGTAGTGGGTGGAAATTAAAAGTATTTCAGCTAGGCATTATTCATTTTGTTTCTAAGCTTCTTATCCTTATATTTTTTATTGTTAAGTATTTCTAGATTTTTGGTAATTTATAGATACACAAAAATAGTTTTGCTTACAAATATAAATAAAGAGGAATAAGAATTTATTGAAGAAAGAAGAACTGTTGCAAGATTGATGCATTATTAACAATTATTTTAAAGAGCATTAAAGAAATTCATTAGGCTCAAATTATTATTTATTATTATTTTTAAGAAATTATTTGCGCATAGTGGAATAAAGTGATTATAATAGAAAATAGATTGTAAATAATTACTAATGCTATAAAAACTATTGAATAGGAAAAAAAAGGCTTATTTTAAGAAAATATAATTAAACATTATTAATCAATAATTATCGTAAATTTAGCCATTATTAATCAACATTACATTAAATATTTTTTTATTTCGCTATCTAATAATTATCACACATTGAATTTTTAAGTTTTCACCATGAATTTTTTAAATAAATTTATTTTATAATATTAAATAAATTAATATCAAGACATTAAGGAACTGAAAACAAGTCTCAGTTTTGAAGTTTCAAAAAAATGGCGTATCATATATATTTTCAGCAATGGCATTTAATTGCAAAAATAAAAATAAAAATTACTTATTATTTTGAATTCGTGTAAATAAAATTTAAAAAGATAAATGTTTTTGATTATTGTTTAATGAATATATGTTTAATTTATCAAAATCTTGTATATTTATCGAAGTTCTATACAGCATCTACAGAATTCAGAAAACAAATACAAAAATTCTGCAAAAGTTCTTTTTTTTATTGAAGGAAATAGCAAACAATAAGGATTGCCAGCCGTGTTAATTAACTCACGCTTTCTTAAAGCAGTTGCTTTGAATACTTGAGGAAAAAGTTTCTTTCTATTACGAAGAAAACCTTTTTAATTTCGCGAAATCAAATCAAGAAAACATACAGCGATTAGAACTCCTAATTAATGCTATGCAAAGATCTCTCTTTCATCTTTAATTATTTCAAACGAAAATCAAATATTTTGCTTTTGATTACATATATTTTTTTATGAAATACACTTTTTTAATGATAAATTTGCGATAATTTTGAAAGAGAATTAGTTTTGAAAAATCTTGTTTCCTTAATGAAATCAATATTATTTTTTTATTTTTTTTAAAAACGAAATTGAAAACAATGAGATAGCAAATTAATGAGTATATATGCGCTACATAACAGAGGAACAAAATATTTTAAATTGGTACTTAAATTTCTTATGCATGATATTGTTATGAAAGGTGCTATAAATATGTAAATAAGGATTTATTTTTAATTAATTGGAAGCTTCAATTTTTAGTTTTTATTTACATTGTTTAATTAAAAATATACCGAAGTAAACGAATACAAAAGAAAACAAAATGTTGGCAAATACTCGCAACAGGCTTGCAATAAAAGAAAAGTGTGAATTTCTATTTTACTGAAGTACCTTATTACACAAAGGTTTGTCGTGGAATTCTTCGTCCATAAGGCAGCTAGCTTGTATATTATCCAATTAATATAAAAAAATAAAGTCAATTCCTTTTTTTTTCACTATATTGCAGAAAGTCCTTTATAAATAAAGTTGAAATTTTCTTCTTACATCTGGCGCCATCTATTGGTAGTTAAATACAACTTAAATCTAAAAATTAATTAAATTTAATTAAGGAGTTAATATTTGAAAAAACTGTATTAACATCAAGTGTCCTCCACTACAAGTTCAAAAAAATGTATTTCAACTTGTGAAATATTGTATTGTGAATTGTGTATTGTGAAATATATTTGATGGATAAATAAAAAGTATTTGATGAACGATTGAAAATTTGAACAAGATATATATAGGGAGAGTGTAAGCTAATAGAAGGAATTGAAAAAAAAAGTATGCGCCTGTACCATTTTATTTATATAAAAACATATCTCTTCACTTTCTCACCCATAAATGAAAATGGCTAAATAAGAATAACGGCTAAATTTATGATAATTATTGATGTCTAATCCTATTTTCTTAACATAATCAGCATTTTTTTCCTATTCGATAGTTTTTATAACATTAGTAATCATTTACAATCTATTTTCTGAATAATTATGTTACAAATATAAAATTTTGTAGAATTCTTAAAACAAATGTTTTCTGTACACAAATATAAGCTGAATATTTTATATCTTTTCTTTTCTTTTAATACAAGGTGCATCTTTGTCCCTTGATAACATGAGCCTCTTGTATATAAGAGAACTCAAATTGCAATTAACTTGAACATGTGATACTATCATACCTTTAGAAACAAGGTTTGTTTGTCGCACTACGGTCATTTTTTTACACGCTTTGGACTAATTTGGCCGGGACTTGTTTAATGTAGATTCCGAATTACTAACAACCATCCAAGCCACCGCTAGCATACGAGCCTGAAGCCCTTGGTACCAAATGACAGAATTCTGACCAGTTGGTCGTCAGGCATCGGGACATTTAGGAATTATTTAAATTCAAATTACTATAACTAGATTTGCTTTGAACAAGTGATAGGATATTAATAATTCGCTTGCACCTATTGTTAGAAATTAACTTTTGTAAAAAGTAGTAAACTTATAATACAGATTCATATAAAAGGTTGGTATCAGTATACAGGAAATTTCTAGATATACAGCTAATAATATTAATTTTTTTCACATTTGAATTTATTGTAGTTTTATTATTTAATGTCCGTGTTTCTCAATTATTTTATTTATTTTGATGTAAGGAAGTCTTAGATGGATAAAAGATATATTTTGGGCACGCCTAGTATACGTAATTGTGTGAAGGAACGAAATAATCAATTGAGATAAAATTATGAAACGAATTGAGCATTTACTTTTTTCCAACAAAAATCAATGTAGTTGTTTCTTATCCCACTTGGTAGACAGCAACATTTAGACCAAGTCCAAGAACAGGGTGGTCTCATGTAAAGAGGAAAAGGCTGTTGTGATGAATCCCCCGTAGGTAGAATTCTGACTTCGCTACGAGTCGCTGAGTTTTTACAGTATAGAGTTGTCACCCCAACCCCTAACGTTTTGCATTCATTCATATTATTTCACGGCCAAAGCTTAAAGTGGATTCCGAACCACTACAAACATCCATTGCAACGCCCGTATTCGAACCCGAAACCTGTGGCACCGAGAACTAGTCACTCGGCCCTCGAGGTCTGAATGACCGAATGTCTAGTGCTCTGGCACTCGGCGACACTGGTTTCGTGTTCGAGTCCCGGCAATGACATACAGGTTTGTAGTGGTTTGGAATCTACTTTTAACCGTAGCTCCCAGTCTCATATGACAGTAGAGTGCCACGGAGCCCAATCAGACTTATTCTCACCCACATCATTCTTTAACTGTATAATGTATATTCCGATATGGGCACAGTGATGTGGTGTAATAGTAGTAGTAGCAGTAATAGTCACCTGGAAATCAGGCCCACAATAATGAATAAAATTAGTTATAAATTAAATCCAGGCGGCAGCTTGTATTAAAAATTGCGAAAATTGCTTAGTTTCTGAAAATATATATATTAAAATTGTAATTTTCTTGCAGACAAATGTGACAAAAGCGATGTATTTTGTACTGAAAATTATTTTTTTTTTGTTGTTTGTAAAATCTGTCACGCACCATTCTTTTACCATTACATCCAGATCCATTACATCCATCATAATAACTACGTCATGAAAGGCCATGAAATAAATGGCTCGACATCAAGCCATCTTCATAAAGACACTCCATTTCTGAAACTATATCTCTTTTCGTAATTTTCAGAATTTTTACTTTTTTAGACAGAGATAAACCGGTGCAATGGGACAGTTTAATTTAACGAGCTGCGCAATATTATCGGCAGTTACAGAAACTCTTAACATCTAAGTACGTTATGGTGTACATCAAAATTTATGAGTTTAAGGTAAGTACAGTAAGAAATCATGTACCTCTAACGATATATCGTAATTTTTTTACGATATAATGCAGCACAGAAAGTAATTTTATAAATAATGCATCTTTCTGTCCGTAATTTTCCTTTTTGAAAAATAATATATATAATAACATACTAAATAAGCCTTTGAGGTATAATTATTATTATGAATTCGTGTTATTTATAGCAACAAAATATGTTTTCATTATGGGGAAAATTATACAAAGGTTAAGTAAATTGTATCCGTTGTTGTTTGTTGCTGTAATGCAGCTGGCAATACAGAGACAGTTAACCTTTATGCCATAAGCAAGGGCTGCACCGTTGTTACTCATTTAGCACTACCCAGGGGCACAGTATCATTTATAATATAGTAATTAGGGAATAATTAATATATTGGTGGGATAAATTATGGTATATTTGACTATATTCTTTCACAAAGAAAATATTAAATTAATAAATTTTAAATCTCTAATTTATCTAATTAGATTTATCTAATTAAATTATTCAATTAGATCTCTTAATTTGATTCCTAATGAGAATTTTCCCAGTATTTAAATATTTGTATTTAACCTTCCTGATTTCATTAAATTATTTTTATGTAGAGAAAAATTTATTTTAAATGTTTTCAATTTGACATGAAGTTATTCCACCAGAACAACAGATTTAATGATTTACTATTATCCTTTAAGCATCGAGGGATAAATTATACTTATTGTATATGAATTTGGAGATTGGAACATAGACCAAACACTTCAGGAAAGCTGACATTCTCATCTTCCCTCCTAGAACTCGTTGTTGTAATTATTAACAATTTTTAATTGTTCATTACTAATTTAAAATTTTTAACAAATAATTTTCAAAAGAAATTTCAACATTTTGGGAGGCAAACAAAATTAAACGACTTCCAATTTTCAGATTTCTCTAATTTAAAAAAAAAAAAAAAAAATACAATTTCAAGGAAACAAATTTAATTGTAATATTGCAAATATATAATGTTTTTGCTCGACTCGTGGCTCAGTGGCAACGAGTGCCGCTGGTGACCATTGGGGCGGAGGTTCAATCCCCTGGCAGCTTTGTTGTAGACACGGTTTCTAAAAACGAGGAGGATTGATGGCGTTTGTGATGTTCAGCGTACTGCCTCGTGAGTCGGACTACCTGGTGGGAGTTTTCGGTGTGTTCTCCCATATGATGCGTAAATTCCGGGTAGTATCACTTAAAAGTACTTCCCAAAGGCACTGAAATAATTCTTCAGTGTGATGGAGCCTAGACAGACTTCTACTTATGGGTGTTCCATCACAACAGAAGCTGCTCCCCGCCTCTTTTCTTCCTTCCATGAGACCACACGGGCTCTTGGACTTGATCTAGATGTCACTATCTACCAAGTGGGTTAAGAATGATATATATATATAACGTTTTTAATAGAATTTTGAGGTGAACAATAAAAAAGAACATTAGTTTTTGAAATTTCATTTAAATTTGTAACCTTCAAGTATCTTATATCCAGTAAAAACTTTAAAAGCTTTAATTATTTCATTAAAAGTACCTAGATATTTAGAAAACTAATTCAATTTAGTCAATGTTGAGGTAATTCAAACGAAATTGAATTTTAAATAAATTCTTAACATTTTTCGAAGTAAAGAAAAGTAATAAAATTCAAATCCTATACAAATTACGACACAACAAAATAAAATAAAATAATGAACAAAAAGAAAAAGAAGCAATAAAGAAAAAGAAAATGTCAAATCAATTTGGAATCGTAACTTTCTTCTTTCACTGCATTGTGCACTTAAAAATAGAAATAATACTGTTTCGAATGCTTGTAAAACTCGAATTGAAAGACAAAGTCAAGTACATATAAAATTAAATACAAATCCATTTCCCCGTATCTTTGTTCTTTTTTCACTGTTCTAACTTTCAAATAAACCTGTTAGGCTGCCATAAGAAATGAAAGAAAGCCAAAAAAGAATCTCACCCATTGGATTTCTAGGCCTTAGAATAAAAGCATCTCTATCACGGATTCTTCGTTCCATTTTACTTAAGTTCTGGGATTTTCAGGACGAAATCGCTTGTGTTTGCAAGAGAATAGATTGGACAAGTGTTTCCATGACAACAAGGTGAACAGATTTATTGCGTTCTCGGTAGGCTGCGAAGATTTTTTACATATATTTTTTGTCATTTTGTCTTTTGCCAAATATATATATAAAGAAAAAGAGAAAGAAAAAAGCAAAGAGTAAGCGAAAACGGAACGAAGTCAGGATTGGATTAAAACAAACGTAAAGATCTCGTTATCTCATCTAATGAGGTATATCCGGTAAAAATTGAGACTCGTGATCTTTGCTGGCAGCCTACCTTTTGTTCTGAAAAATTGCTCTTTGACCAAAGTACTTCCGAAAAGAAAGAATGATTCTTTTTTTTTTCTTTTAATTCTTTCTCTCCCCCCTCTCTCTCTCTCTCTTTCTTTTTTTTGAGATTGAAGAATTGAAACTGTAATGTATTAAATAAAAATGGACTTTACTTTAACGATATGTATGCTATATGTTGACGGTGCATATGTTAATTGAATATGTTGACGATGCATATGTTGATTGAATATGTTGACGATGCATATGTTGATTGAATATGTTGATGATGCATATGTTGATTGAATATGTTGATGATGCATATGTTGATTGAATATGTTGATGATGCATATGTTGATTGAATATGTTGACGATGCATATATAGATTGAATATGTTGACGATGCATATCTAGATTGAATATGTTGACGATGCATATCTAGATTGAATATGTTGACGATGCATATGTAGATTATAAAAATTTTTTTGCATTACTATATCTCGGCTTTAATGTATATTGTCAATATGACCCATTAAAAATGTTTTACAATGTTTATATACAATTTTCAATAAGATAGTTTCATATTTTTATTGACTTTAGTTGAAATTTAAAAAAAAATTAATTTTACAACACATATTTACTATTGCAACAGAATTATTTGCAGTTATTTACTATACAAATGAATTTTGATGAGGATAACAATGTTTCAATCATATTTGAATAGATTATTTTCACAATGTTTTGACTTCATAAATAGCTTGATTTTTATAATTTAAAATCTTTTAATAATAAAATTAATCAAAGTACTTCCGAAAAAAATGATTCATTTTTTTTTTCTCTTTTAATTCTTTCTCTCTCTGTCTGTCTCTCTTCTTGAATTTGAAGAATTGAAACAATGTAATGTATTTAGTTTGACGGAAAAAATCCATGACAAACCACTAACAAACATCCATGTCACCCCAGAATTTGAACCTTAAGCACCAAAGGCCAGATGACTAGCCAATTGGCTATCAGGCTGCTTTAGAAACAAGAAAATGATTGTAATAATGCATATCAGTCAGGTAATTAAATTATAATATGTTAAGTAATTACAATTTGTTTTTATCTGCGTATTTTTTGTGTGCATGCAATTGCATGTGTTTATAAACAAGCCTCGCGTTCCATTTATGTATACCATCGACGAGCAATGAAAGCATAGTTTAAACCTAAAGCCTGTGGTACCAAAGGCAAGAGAACTGGCCTACTGGCCATCTGGCCGTATCATTATGTTTCCAGGTGATACTTATGTATAATGCAAAGTTAATATTAGTCATCATAGTAAATTTATTCACTTAGTGGATTCACGATTACTTTGTTCCAACCACGAGGGCAGATTAATAGAAAAAGTAATATCAAATAAAGTTTCAAAATTTTATAACTAAATTTAAGAATTAAAAAAAAATACACTTTTCTTCCAAAAACTACAAATTCTTCAAAATAAAGCCTTCTCGATATTTCCATCGATCTGAAATCCCTAATGTGTACGATAAATCGATGTTTATTACCTTGAAATGCAGAAGGAGAGTTTTAAGTTTCTGAAAAGCAGATTTTTAACTTTCAAAAAGCTATCCATAGTCTTCGCCGGAAGAGGGCTAAAAGGAAAAGCGAAATGACTTCCCGATAGCTGATCCCCATCTGCTGTGAGAGCATATCATCGGAGTGAAGAGTCATTTTTCTTCAATCTTTATGTCCTCATCCGAGAGAAAAAAGATATTTCTGCCCGATAAGACGGAAGGACGTAAAAGGGGAGCGAGTCAGACATAGAGATATTGGATAGTGGTAGACTTTTTGCAGGTATGGGAATGAAATACTGAAAGTATTGGTCAAAAAATATTGTTTTTGTTTCGTTTTTTTTTTTTTTTTTTTACTTTTAATTCTACTAATATTTAACAAAGGTTATCTAATTTATAAATTTCTATGCTTGTATAGGTTTGGTTTATCGCTCTACGGTCCTTTTTTTCACATTTTAGACTAACTATACCTACAGTTTAAAGTAGAATCCGAACCATTAACAAACATCCATACCACCACCAGGATTCGAACCTGAAGCCTGTGGTACCAAAGGGGAAAGCGCTTGCCAATTGGCCATGAGGCCGCTTAATGCTCGTATATACGAATAGAAAGATTATACTTTTAATAATGTGGTGCTTCTTATCCCACTTGGTAGACAGCAACATAGAACAACATCGTTCTTTTCATATATAGTTTGCGAAGTACTGTATCGTTCTTTCATAAAAGTTTGCGAAGTACTGTATCGTTCTTTTCATATATAGTTTGCGAAGTACTGTATCGTTCTTTTCATAGTTTGTAATCCCCTGCACCGTTCTTTTCATATATATAGTGTAACATATTCTTTTCATATATATAGCGTAACATATGTATAGTGTATAGTGTAATGTTCTGCATCGTTCTTTTCATATACAGTTTGTAGCATTCTATATCGTTCTTTTCATACACAGTTTGTAGCATCCTATATCGTTCTTTTCATATACAGTTTGTAGCATCCTATATCGTTCTTTTCATATACAGTTTGTAGCATCCTATATCGTTCTTTTCATATATAGTTTATAGCATCCTATATCGTTCTTTTTATATACAGTTTGTAGCATCCTATATCGTTCTTTTCATATACAGTTTGTAGCATTCCATATCGTTTTTTCATATACAGTTTGTAGCATTCTATATCGTTCTTTTCATACACAGTTTGTAGCATCCTATATCGTTCTTTTCATACACAGTTTGTAGCATTCCATATCGTTCTTTTCATACACAGTTTGTAGCATCCTATATCGTTCTTTTCATATACAGTTTGTAGCATCCTATATCGTTCTTTTCATATACAGTTTGTAGCATTCTATATCGTTCTTTTCATACACAGTTTATAGCATCCTATATCGTTCTTTTTCTTTTCATATATAGTTTATAGCATTCTATATCGTTCTTTTCATATACAGTTTGTAGCATTCTATATCGTTCTTTTCATACACAGTTTGTAGCATCCTATATCGTTCTTTTCATATACACAGTTTGTAGCATTCTATATCGTTCTTTTCATATACAGTTTGTAGCATTCTATATCGTTCTTTTCATATACAGTTTGTAGCATTCTATATCGTTCTTTTCATATACAGTTTGTAGCATTCTATATCGTTCTTTTCATATACAGTTTGTAGCATCCTATATCGTTCTTTTCATATACAGTTTATAGCATCCTATATCGTTCTTTTCATATACAGTTTGTAGCATTCTATATAGTTCTTTTCATATACAGTTTGTAGCATTCTATATCGTTCTTTTCAGATACAGTTTGTAGCATTCTATATCGTTCTTTTCATAAACAGTTTGTAGCATTCTATATCGTTCTTTTCATATACAGTTTGTAGCATTCCATATCGTTCTTTTCATATATAGTTTTGTAAAGCACTACCTTATTACTTTTCTATTCTGATTTTGTATTTTAAAATATTTAAGAAGTTAGACAGCATTTTATTTAATTTAAACAAAAAGCACTTCCAGAATTTTAATATTTTCTACAAACCCTTAAATTGCTTTTATAGATTTAAAACTCTTATTTTATAATTACAATTAAATTAAAAACAAATTTTGAAAAATAAAAAATAAAAGAACTATCGAAATTTTCCTTCTATTCTTGTATGCAAATTCAGAGTATTTAGGCGGTCACGCACAAACACTTACCTTAAACGCACTTTTGAAAGAAAAACAGTTAAAATCTACTGGTTCAGAATCCAGCGCTATTTCACTCAGCGGCTCTTAGTAGTACTTGGAACACTTCCAAACCATTCTTCAGAACTCACTCTTGATGATTAATTGTCCTTTGTCACACATTTTCCTGCTGCCCTTCTTATCGTACTTCTTTTAGAGAATGAATAATCATAGTAACTTGCACACATACTTTGCACAGTTGGATTCATGGACTCGGTCAACTCAGACTGCTTCACATTGATGCCGTAATAATATTAACCTTAACTGGAATAGCTAAATAGTTGAATGAATTTCCTCATAATAAATGTGCAATAAAATAATTGTGTTTGCTTTATGAATCATGTTTTGATTTTTCATTTCATGGTTATAATTTGTTTAATCATCCTACAAAAATATTTAATACTTGGTAAGCCTAAGTTGACATATTCTACAATTGTTTTCATAATTTTTAAATCATAAAATTATTTTTATTCGACTTCCCCATCAATTATTTTAATAATGCAAACATAAATTAATAGTTTAAAAAAACCAAAATCTTCGGTAAGTAAAGTAACATTAAATTTTCAACCTTATAACCAACCTTTACATGGCGTACGTTGGGAAAACTTAGGTTGATATTTCTGAGAGTATATGTCCTTTCTGCATCGTTTTATAATTTTCAAATAAAATATTTCTGAATATTTATAATGTAAGTAATTGTTTTGAGAGAGAATTAATTATGGAGGATCAAATATAAAAACTGGAAATAAGTATTCCAAAACATTAAAATATATTTTTAATTATTATGCAATTTCATTTCATTTTCTATCCATTTACCTTTTGGATCGTGCCCCAGTGGTAAAGTGAGTAGTTTCCAATTCTCTGTAAAAATCCATTGTAATCTCTGATTGCATAAGAAGTGAGACTCGATGGGTATTGCGGCATTGCATGTAAACGTAATATTAGGAAACAAGTCTGGGGAATAAGGTGGATGAAATAAAGCCTCCAGTTTCAATTCATTCAGTTTTTAGAGTGTGACTTGTGAAATATGAGGTGTTGCTTTAGAATGAAGAAGAATAACTTCTTTTCGATTCACCAACGATTCTGGTTCTGGCTCGATTTTGGTTATGATCACAACAATTTCTGAAGCAGAATATCATTTGTTATCAGTAAAGTTGTGCATTAATTTTTGACCTATTTCTAGGCGAATGTAATGGATTATTCCCATTATTCCCAAACCCATAATTTTCTTTGGATGTTGTGCCATGTGTTTAGACTTTTTCATCTACATCTAGATCTAGATATTGTGTTGAGTGTTTCGGATTATCATACAGTATCCACTTTTCATCACAAGTAATAATAAGAGCCACAAATTATAAATTATTTCTTTGCCGAATAGAGTATGATATGCAATTTCTGTCTGCCAATTTGCATGTAGCCCATTTCTCAAGTGTTTTCACTTTTTCTAGCGTTGCAATATGTATCGAAAACAATTGCTATACTTACTCCAAGGTCAATAGAAAATTCTATATTAATTAGTGTAAGGCTATCTTCAACCTTTGTATTCAAAACATTATTACAGAGGACATTTTCAGGTCATCTAAGGAGTTCAATTTCAAAGCTCATGTATCCTGATCCGAACTTTTCAAACCATAGTCTCCTACATAGATACTTATGCTTTATTTCTAAACGCAGTACTAATTTTTCGTGTTCTTGGGTAGCAGAATGTCCAAGTATATATTCATACATAAAAATTATCAAAATTTTGAAAGATTCCATGTTTTTATTTGTTTAGAATTTTCTTAACAATTCAGAATTACATACAAACAAAAATACATATTTAGAGGGATAACAGAATAAACAATAAAATGACGTATAGCAATGTTATTTAATTTAAAACTGTTAGATATATATTTTATAGAACATCAAATAATACAAAAAATTTATTTCAGGCGGGCATGCATTCATCAAAATCTACTTCAAACACATCTGACATTTTCACTCAGAAGCAGTTAAAAACTAAACAAAAGCTAATGTTTCATTACGAAGTTTGGATCTCAACATTAAATGTTACAATGCAAAATTCACATATATAGTTGAATGAATATATGATGCGATTTTCTTGTCATGACATAACTATTGTTTTACAATCTTTTACATTAGAAGTTTATAAAAGTGACAAAAATAAAATATACCTCTGTAAGATTTTCCACTTTAAAAAAACTTGGCATGCATTCAAGAATGTGTTAAATCTGAAATAAGTTTTTGCTTTTTTTATTTGAATTTGCTTGAAAACGAAACATCTTGTTACATGTTTTCAATATATAAAAATACTTATGTAAATATTCTTTAGACAAGGATTTTGAAGGATTTCAAAAACATATGGCAATGTATAAACATTTATTTTAAAAACAATCTTTAAATTTTATTCTAAAAGTGAAAGAAAACAAACAAAAATAGAATTAGAAAGATGCAGAAGTATTTTTTTTAGAAAATATTTCAGTGGACGTTTTGAAGAAAATTATATAATATAATGTTTTCAACTGCATTTGTTTAATATCTTATAAGTCCGACTTTTTAATATAATATTTTTAATATATTTAAAAACAATGTGTACGATTTTTATACGAAAAGAAACGTAATGAATTTGTGAAAGAAAAATCTGAAAAATTATGTATGATACTACCTATTAAACATATCAATTTTGAAATTATTTAAAACAAATCATTATACGCTATTGTACAAACTTAGGTTGTAATGAGTTTTTATTTATTTATTTTTATGTATAAATAACAGTAAAATGGGTGATTTTTTTTTTAGTATTAATACCACTTATACTCTAAACAAACAATACCACTTATAACTATACTCAAATGCCAATTACATAGGCCAGGCTATATCAAAATTAAACTCATTCCACAATTAAAGATGAACATACAGTTACATTTTGTGAAAGAGGTATTGAAATGTTTAAACTGTGAATGTAAATAACATAACAATTGAATATTAAATCTGCGATCAACAGTGCTTTGTTCCTGTTTACTATAATAAATTACGTTTTGGAATTCCTATAGTTATATAAAAATTTAAAACAATTTCATGAAAACATATCAACATTTTAAGACAAGAAAGACAGTTAAAATATTAGATGAAATATCTTCATTTCCCCAAAGAAATTCTTGTTGATATTGTTAAGATCGAATTTTTACCCCATTGTTAAATGCGTTGCGTTAATGTATAATTATTTTACGTATTTCTGCAATCCGGTCTGCCGAACGCAAGATTTACAGTTATACAGTTTGATAATTACAGTTATAATAATAATAATAATAATAATAATTAACATACTTCCAGAAATTCCAATATTTTTAATATTTCCAAATTCATTTAAATTTTATATTTGTTTATTCTCTTTTAATGGAATCAATTCAATTGAATATTTTTAATCTCCCGATTTGTTATTGAGAAAATTTTAGTAAATAAACAAGTTATAAAAATATTTATGATATTTTAACATAATTAATCATCGCTACATATTTAATATAAAATAAATATTAAGTGATTTTTTTGTAACTGGGATATTACAAACATTATAAAAAGCACGTTTTAGTACCTTAAAACCCAAATCGTTGTTGAAAGTTTGACGCCAAAACATTTTTTTATTATTTGTTTTAACTATACAGAATACAATCAAATAATTTTGGAAACACAAGATTTACTTTAAGGACTGACAACATTTAATAGTAAACCAATATATGTATGCATAATATATAATATATGCATAATATGTGTATAGATCAATGTTTCATTGATATATATTTATATAACAGTGAAACATTAATCTGACAATAATTTGACAATTTTAAATATAAGCCTCCTAAATCACAGATAAGACAAAAACAATATATGAATATTATAGTATTGCAAATTAGAATTATATCAATTGAAAAATAACTAGCCATATTTCTATACACTTGATGTGAAAAGTTTGTCTTCTCTCGCAACCAAATGGAAAGATTCTTCGACCTATATATTTATGGTGCGTATTCTTGGTTTGGTTTGTCACTCTACGGTCATTTTTTGCACACTTTAGACTAATTCGACGGGACTACAATTTAATATGGATTCCAAACCCCTAACGCACATCCATGTCCCGCCAGGATTCCTACCTGAAGCCCTTGATGACCAGAGAGCTATCCAATTGGCCATCAGGCCGCTAGAGTATTTTTGGAGTAAACAGGAAACTTCCTATGCCCTCTTTTCAAAGCATCGAACTAGATTGTCTAGACAAGATACTATATTTCATAACTACCAGGATGGAAGAAGAAACTGCAGAGGTACAACTAAAGAACAACAACTAGTTATGTTTTGTTCTGTTTTCAACACAGTTGAAATATAACAAAACATAACTAGTTGTTTTTACTACTAGTTATTTGCTTGCCTATTTATTTTACTTGCTACTACTACTAGTTTTTTTTACTATTAGTTTAACCACAGCGTTGTGTTAATAATGATACATCATTGCCTGTTGAAAGGCAAACAGTTGTTGACCATTTTACAATGAGACTTTCATTTTTTGATTTTAGATACTTTCCTAATTTTAGAAACGACATATCCAGGGGCGGTATTTGTGAAGTTTGCCATCTCTCGAAACCAAATGGAAAGACACTTCGACTTATATATTTATTGTGTGTATTCTTGGTTTGGTTTGTCGTTCTACAGTCATATTTTTGCACTGTAGGCCAATTTGTCTGGGACCTGACGTTTTTTTTTAATTTAACGTTTATTTTCTACCACAAACAGATATCCGGCGGTATCTAATTGGTCACCAGGCTACTAGCATATATTTGGATTAAATTTTAATTTTATTTTTTTGGGAATCGTGGAACGAATTCCTAATTTTACCGATAACTTTTGTTTTATAGATCTCCTGCTTTAATTGTTCTCAAGTAGGATATGTTTTTCTTAAAATCTTTTATTTTTCTTTTATATTTTTACTCTTCAATTTAAGCAACATTAATAGTGCAAATATTTCAACTAACTTTAAAGAAGTGGAGGTTTAGTGGTTCTTAAAACCACATTCCAAATTCGTAACTGACACGCCCGTTGCCCAGGAAAGTTTCAATGCGTTCCTTTCAAAACAACGAACTAGATCGCCTAGACCAGAAACTGTTTGTCATAACTACCAGGAAAAAGAAACCACAGAGGTACAACTAAAGAACATCATCTACATATGTTTTGTTCTGTTTCCGACACAGTTAACCACACAGTTTCCGACACAGTGTGTTGTATTCACAATGATACACCACTATTGCCTGTTGAAAGGCAAGCAACGTTGTTCCGATAGAGATCTTAATAATTAATGCGCTCCCAGAAATTCCGGTGCAGTGGTAACAAAGTTCCATCTCTGCTCAGCATTCATTACCGGGACGGAGGCTAATCGCAGGCGAGAAAACTCGTCGAAGGCTAATTAGAGCGGCGGGAGCTGCAATCGGAGATCCCACTTTGTTTGCTCGGGGCTAATTCAATTTCAAGCACGCTATCTGGCGTCGCCGAAATAATAATATTCCGATTCCGACCGGGAGTGAGGATTCGTGTCGCTGTGCAAATGAGTTGCATCCGGTAGCTGGTGGAGGGTGATGACGGAACGAATCCGACCCAGGGTTCCTGAGAGGAAGTTCCGGATGGAACCGGCAGGGCCTCGTCAGATGCTGCCCCTAGATTACTGTTTTGGACAGCTGGGAAGTTGTAGCTAGTCTGCAAAGTTGTAGACTAGAAAACTGGAAAGGTTGTAGTAGTTCCCTTACACTTTAAGGTAAATCTTTGAGAATGGACATGGTCAACATAGCAATAATGAATATAATTCTAGTATTTTATATTCTGAAGCAATAATTAGTAGTTTTCATGAAAATTGACAATGAAACATGATTTTTAATGTTACTTTTGTTACTAACTTCATTATTCGAGAAGTCAAGTCTTCAAAAGTCTATCTAAGAAGATCTTAAGACTTCTCTTCTTTAAAAAACTATCTTGGAGACTAGCAGGGTCTCGTCAGATGTTGCCCCTAGATTGCTGTTGTGGACAGCTGGGAAATTGTAGTCTAGTAAGCTGGAAAGCTGGCTAGTAGTTCCCTTACTCTTTAAAGGAAATTTAGTGATAGGACAAGGTCAACATATTAATAATGAATATAATTCAAGTATTCTGTATTCTGAAGCAATAATTAATAGTTTTGACAATGAAAGATACATTTTTAATGTTACTTTTGTTATTAACTTCATTATTCGAGAGTTGAATTCTTCTTCCTCTGAAGTCTTCAAAAGTCTATCTTGATAAGAAATCTTAAGACATCAATTCTTTAAAAGATTATCTTGGGCCTCGTCAGATGCTTCCCCTAGATTGCTGTTTTGCACAGCTGAAATGTTGTGGTCTAGAAATCTGAAAAGCTGGCTAGTAGTTACCTTACTTTTTAAAGGAAATTTAGAGATAGAACAAGATCAGCATAACAATAATGAATATAATTCAAGTATTTTGTATTCTGGAGCAATAACTAATAATTTTCATAAAAACTGACAATGAAGATACATTTTTAATGTTACTTTTGTTATTAATTTCCATTATTCTGGAAGTAAATTCTACAGCATTTCAATTCTTCAAAAGTCTGTCTTTATAAGAAGATCTTAAGACTGATGTCGGAAGGAATCCAACTCAGGGTTCCTGAGAAGAAGTTCCGGATGGAACAAGCAAGGCCTCGTCAGATGCTGCCCCTAGATTGTTGCTTTGGACAGCTGGGAAGTCTTGAAACCTTTAAAGTTGCAGGTAGTCCCCTTATTTTTAAAGGAAATCTACGGCTAGGACAAGGTCAGCATAACAATAATGAATATAATTAAATTATTTTGTATTCTGAATCAATAATTAATAGTTTTCATAAAAATTGACAATGAAAGATACGTTTTTAACGTTACTTTTGTTACTAACTTCATTATTAGAGATATGAATTCTTCATCCTCTCAAGTCTTCAAAAGTCTATCTTGATAAGAAGATCTTAAAACTTCAATTCTTTAAAAGACTATCTTGGAGACCTACAGAGCCCCGTCAGACGCTGCCCCTAGATTGCTGTTTTGGACAGCTGGGAAATCTCGAAACCTTTAAAGTTGCAGGTAGTGCCTTTATTTTTAAAGGAAATCTACGGCTAGAACACGGTCAGCATACCAATAATGAATATAATTCAAGAATTTTGTATTCTGAAGTAATAATTAGTCGTTTTCATAAAAATTGACATCGAAAGATACATTTTTAAAGTTATTTTTTATTAATTTCTATTTTTCTGGAGTTGGATTAATCAGCCTTTTAATTCTTCAAAAGTCTATCTTGATAAGAAGATATTCAGACTTCAATTCTTTAAAATACTATTTTGGTAAGAAGATCTTAATATTTCAATTCTTTAAAAGATTATCTTGATAAGAAGACCTGGAAAATTGCATATTTTCAACAAGAAATAGAATTGAATATAACAAGGTCACCATAATATTTCTAATAAATTAATTGTTCGAATTCAAAGCCGCAAACAATCATTTTTATAAATAGTCGATAAAGAATATTTATTGTTCGACTCACATTTTTGTTTGTTATACATAGATGGACCTTGTTTCTCACTTTATATGGTGGGCAGCATACCTATACTAGCATTTACATATCGGCAAATGATGAAGGGAGGACTTTTTAGGATTAGTTAACGTATAGGGTGGAAGCCAGAAAACTGCTTATCACAACATTTGAATGTCGTAATCTCTATTTCTAATAGGATAGTTTTAAGACATTTGTAAGACGCCTAAAGAATAACTTTATTAATTAACAGTAGTTTCATGAAATTATCAAAAGAGACAACAATTGCTTTATTTGTAACCATTAACGGAACCGGTGGAAAATCTTTACCTTAAGTGCCAAAAACTAATCTCTAAATTTTGTAAGATATCTAATAAAAGTTTAAATTTAAAACTTGTGGAAATTTAACCTTTTATTTCGACATGTTTCAACCGGAAATCAAGAGAGAAATCCTTTATAATTATTTTGCTATTAAAACAAAGAAATATTTGGTTTTTAAAAAAGATGTTTTGAAAAGTAAATGCACTCAATAAAACTAATTTCAGTTAAGAACCCAATACACCAATGGTAAGATGTAAAATAATTTTCATTATTTTTATAATAAGACACATTAAGTAATATTTGTTATTTGTATAGTTCATTATTTTTATGATTTTGTAGATGGACGACTATCAAGTGAATCTTTAAGAATCTTTATAACTCCTTGTGTGAATTCTTGAATAATCATCTACACCGCCTAATAACTCCCTTAATCATAATAAACACATCGAAAATTTAGAAGAATTATACATTACTACCACGCAGAAGTATTCTTTCTTCACTAAGATGCATAGAACATCAATAGACATATTTATAGTATGTTTCATATTGTTTTTTCATGATTTTATTGACCAGAAGTAAAATTCCTTGGAATTAAAAGTTTGGTTACATATTTTCATCACTCAAAATAGGATTTAATGTGATGCAAATAAATAGAAATAAATCTTATTAATATATATATATCAATATATATCATGAATATGCTATTTTCAAACACCAGCCTCTTAGACGTGCTCATTTGCTATTTCAAAGGCAGATATACATCCAATTCAGAAAATCGGCATTACTTAAAGGGAACAACTGAGACAAACCTACTATGCATGCTCTCCCCCGGAGACTCCAAATTCCCATTGCATTCCTATGATGACATCGCCTTGGGAAAAATACTCAGTTGGAGATGTAATTTTACATTTATTCCAGCCTGACTCGTAACAAATTAGTCAGAACATGTAGTGTTGTAGGTTATGCAGCTGGATTGTAAATGGGTGCGGCTGGGGTGAGACTTGAGACACATGTTTGAGAACTCACAGCTTTATTTACACAAGCACAGACATTACGCACCTAAAATTAGAGATAACACATTTAAAAATAGATAATTCAACATTAGTGAAAGGGTTCCACTTTTAATTCGAAAACCCGATACTTAGGTTTGCGCAGAATATACTTCCTCTCCTGGTGAGAGTCTGTTAGCCAACTTATACGCAGGTTGTGTTAAATATATTTCTTCTCCGGATGAAAGGCTGTAAACTAAGCGTTTCTCAAAAGAACAGAAAAGCGTGATTCCGCTGCACTAAACGTTTCTCAGTGGCAGCGTTGGTTAGGCTGTACTTCCTCTCCGGTGAAAATTTTGAGACCTACTGCCACAGAGGATCTTGCAGTGCGTAGAAGGAAATAAGGTTACAAACAATAATTTGCATTGCACAAGAATAGAATTTTATTCCAATGATGGCAAGGCTCTGCTAACAAGTAGATTCGATTGAGATTATTAATAAAGTAACAAACCGAAAAATCGAAATTGCAGGGGTTTATTTCCAAAAATTATGCAAAGCTACAGCTTAAATATCCCCCCCCGCCTCCTTTGCTCGTCCCTTTATGAATATTGATTTCATAAAAAGAATCAGAAATGATTATATATACTTATATATACTTTATATACGAGTATTTTATAATACATTTACTTTGTGTATAATTATAACATTGACATAGGTAATTTTATCTTCCGTTAAACTTTAGGGCCCTTTGATGTATTTTAAAAATAAGTTATTTATATAAAATTAGATTTTAACGTTATTTGTGCTTATTTTTTTGCCGAATTATTGTTTCTTGTTTTTGGAAAACGTTTATTATTATTATAAATATTATTACTATTAATTTTCAAAAAAATTTCTTGTCAAAGAGATTAATGCAGTCATATATCATAGGCATTGTTCCGATAAACAAAACGTGACAACTCACACAGTAAATTTAAAATTGCAAAAGGTAATTTAATTTCTTATTCGAAACCTGACAGTCCCAAGACTTCTTTTATGCATTAACCTAATTCGTCTACCTTACTTAATTATTTAAAAATACTCTCTCTCTCTCTCTCTCTCTCTCTGTATGCCACTTCTAAGAAAACACTGAAGCCGAAATGACTTGACATGCCAATTCAATTTTCACGCCTTTCTAAACAAAACAATTTTATACATACAAAAAAATAAAAGTTTTCGTTCGAAAATCCGACACATCCCTTTCCAACTCGATTATTAAATTACCCGCCATAAAAATCTCACCTTTTGCTAAAGAACATATTTTGACAGCCACGGAAAAATACGAAACTTTTCATTCGATAAATATTTCAGGCAATAAATGGCGAAAAGTTAATGCCAGATTCAATTACATGTTGTGAAAGAAAAACTTAGCAAACTAAGGCCGATCTTGTTACTAATCTGATAAATTCAATATTCGTACCATTTTTACCATTTGGTTTCATGCCCTGAAGCTAGTTGGTGGTTTAACGGTAATGTGTAGTGACACTTGAAAAATAATAATAATAATAAAACTCAGTAATTCGATTTCTCGAATTTGAGATTACGCCATTTTTTTTAGGGTTAAATTTAGTATTCGTGGAAGAAAACTATAATATTTTCATATGCTAGTAAATGGTTTTTATAAATTTACGTGATTGTATTTCTTTAAGTTGGATGTTTTTTTTCCTGTAATTCTGAAAATAAAGATTGTCTTATTATCCTCAGTAAGTTAATTATTTGGGCAAGTTGCTGAGAAATATGTTTACTTTTCTGTTATGATAACAGCTATTTTTGGAATGCGAAATTATGTAAACATAGTATTTTTTTTTATTATTTATTTGGAATAAACATAATATTTTGCAGTTTTTCTCAGTTTTGCTGAAGAAATTACTTTATGAATCTTCGCAAGGTTCTCGCTTATTTATATTTGATTAAAAAAATATTCTGGTTTAAATTTGAAGATAGATGTAAACATACATCTTCACAGAATTAATCGGAGTGTAAAATATGTATACTTTATTTAGAGAAAATATATTTTACTAATATATTTGAAAATATTTACAAAACAAACTGTAACGGTTTGTAATGACAGACTTTAAACAGAAAAAAAAAATACAATCTATTTTTTTCTAAATATATTAGATTACTTCACTGCTTAATTTTTATCATAAGGATTCTTATAATTTGATCTTTTATAATATGATTAGTTAATTCAAAGTTTTATTCAATATATTTATGTTTTGGGGGAAAAAAAGGAATAGTAAAAATAGTTATATAAAATATATTAATATTTCGCCAAAGTTATATTTTAAAATATCTTAATATTTTAAATATTGTAGTGTGCAGATAGTGCAACTGAATGTGGTTAGGTTGAAATTGAGATACAGGTTTGAGAACTCACAGCTTTATTTACATACTCACAAACACCACACAAAATATTTAACACATTTAAAGACATATAATTATAGATTCGTGGAAGGATTCCACTTCTAAGCCGAAAACTCGATACTCAGGTACGGGATGCACGAAATACTATTAAATTGTACACATTGCACTATTTATATTCTTTATTTTGTCATGCTGTTAAACTTAATAAATAAGCAGAAATTTTCTAAAATATTGTTTCATAAATGATAAATAATAATGCAGAAATAACGTAACGCATTTTGAACTTCCTTTGCTTCCGTTTCAAATATATTCACTTTTATGGTAAGATCTGGAGAAAAGATGGTATTCATGGTAAGATCTGTTTGGTTTGTCGCTCTATGGTCATCTTGTGCACACGAGGCCTAAACAAACCGGGACCTACAGTTTAAAGTGGATTCCGAACAACTACAAACATCTATGAATTCTCAAGGTCTCGAACCCGAAACCTGTGGCACTAAGCGCCAGAGCGCTGGCCTCTCGTCCATTGAGTCCCTGGTAAGATCTGTAGAAAAGTATTTTGTATATATAAAAATAATAATGTCAAACCATATATCAAAAGTCTTTACAAAATACAATATTTATAATAAATTTTTTAATAGTTTTCTAATTAATTGTTTAAATAATTATTAATAAGGTTTCTTAAAAATTTATTTTTGTGTTATCAAAGATTATTTTAATTGGTTATTTTAATCCTTATATATTTCCTGTATGAATTTTTGTGTGTGTCCATTTGTAAGATTGTATTCAATGGTTTTATTTTCTGTTGTCCTTGTTTCTTTTCTATAATTAAAAATACTAAAAGCAAAAATGCATTTCTTTCTAATAAAAGAAAAACGATTAAATCTTTTCTTTCTTTTTTTTAATAATCCATTTTTAAATATACAATGTATGGCATATGACTGTTGTGCGTTTTAACAGAAAAAGTAGATGGAACGGAAACAAAGGAAGCATTGACAAAAGAAAAGTCAACATAATTAAAAACTAGAAAATGAAACATTTTTAATTTTTAGAACAAACCTTTTTTTTTTCCTTTATGTCCTTTCAACCAAGGAAATAAGGATTTGAAAAGGAAAAATATAAAGAAAGAATACTTAATACAAAGAAATGGCTATTTCTTTTTAGTTGTTACATTAATGAAAGATAAAAGATTTGAATAAAGATTTCCTTAACATGGAATTTCTTTTTAATCATCATTTTTTTTTATCATCTTTCTGTAGGGTTTTTTTTTTTCCAAAATTTTTTTTATAATGATATGTCGTCGTAATTGAAACGTTTTAATATTAAATTATTTATGAACTTAAATGTCACTTTCTAACAGAAATTAAAAATTCAAGAAATAAAAAAAATTAATCATGAAAGATAAATATTTTAAAAAATATAATAATAAAAAAAAAAGAAATGTGCATATTTTATTTTAAGGATCAGTTGATTAAATCTTTTTCGTTTTTATGGTAAGCTCAAAGTAAAATAATAACAAAAATTATGGAGATGCATTAGAAAAAAATAATTTTTTTCCCATTTATTTTAAACAAAACGAGAGAAAATGAAAAAGTTGAATTTTTGGAAATAGAAAAAATATTTAGATTCAATTTACAAAATGAAGCGTTTAAAAGATTTTTTTTTCCGGAATTGAAAAAAATATATATTAACTTGTTCTTATGATTAATTTTTTGCAAAAAAAAAATTCCCTCTTCATTAAAATAAATGAAGATAATAATCAAAATGTTTATAAAGACTTACATGTTTTTTTAAAATTATTTTAGAAAGAGTCCCATGTTTTTGAAATGCAGGACACTAAATCATTTCAATGAGTTTGCTATCAAAATATGTTGTTACTGAAAAAAAAATTTGAAACTTATAAAAGATAACGTATATAAATAAAATATAACAAACTGTTATGCTTATATCAAACTATTTATAAAGTCTTACATGTTTTAGGATTATTTTAGAAAGAGTCACATGTTTTAAAAAGATAGGATACTAAATCATTTCAAAGAGTTTGTTATCAAAATATGTTGCTACCCGAAAAAAAATTTGAAACTTACCCAGCTTAACCTTTATATAAATAAACACACTCACGCACAAGCAATTTTACAGCAGTGCTCGAATAAACCATCGTGCGTTTTCAGCTCTGTTAGCATTGTTATTATTTTGCTGTTTTATAATAACGCATACTTAACTCATGTGTCCAACATAAAACGTCTTCATTTGACACATCAGCGATACCCAGGATTCACTTAATGTACATTGCTATATTACATTCATAATAGTATCATCTAAATTTGGAATGTACATGCAAAAGGTAAGAATTAAAAATTCTCATCTCTCTTGAATCCAAAGAAAAGACTTTCTGGTCTGTGGATTTGTCGCTGTCATATCTGCCCAGACACAGCAATGTTTTTTCGGTTTTCGAGATGGTTAAAATAAACATGGATGGTTATAGACATGGAACCGCCCTACAAACTCCAAGCTCTATATCAGGCAATTCAATAAGTTTTTTAACGTAGCCCTCGTATGCTATGGAGGACGCGTCCTGTCATCATATGCTATGGAGGACGCATTCAGAAAAGACACTTTTGCATACAGGGAGGGCATGCTTGCATTAGTACCCTGTATTTGCATATCTTATAGGCGAAAACCCGGAAGACACCTTAATGCAACAGCCATGCGAGACGCTTTGCACTGTTGTCACAATAGTAATTGCTCACGCATCAGGGATTATATAATTAACGGATATTTTTTGAAGCACAAAAATATCAAATGCAGAACATTATATTTTCAGTTAATGCAATAAAAGAAATGAAAAGCAATTAATTGCACTTATAAGTTCTTTACCTTTGTATATATTTAGTTCAGTTAAAAATTATAATGATCTGTAACCAAGCTTCCTCCTAAGCACTGCAAGAGCACTCCCTGTGGTGTCCAGGAGAAATGGTCTGTAGGCCTCGAAACTATTACCCGTGAGAAAGTACAGTGCAACGAAATGTTTAGTTTGTAATCTCTCATCCCGAGAGAAAATATATTCAAC
Organism: Caerostris darwini; assembly: GCA_021605075.1. Taxonomy (NCBI): domain Eukaryota; kingdom Metazoa; phylum Arthropoda; class Arachnida; order Araneae; family Araneidae; genus Caerostris; species Caerostris darwini. The sequence goes on from BPLQ01014608.1 coordinate 372,947, forward strand.
GCAACACTGTGTAATAGTTGGCCTATACGTCTTTAAATGTGTTACATATTTTATGTTTTAATTATACGTGTGTACTGTTTGTGCGTGTGCAAATAAAGATGTGAGTTCTCAAACCGTGTCTGGAGCCAACCACCCCCAGTTACAATACAGCCCACAACAAACAACACAACAGATCTTTAATAATTTATAATGATAAAATTTTGCCGTTGATTATAAATTTTTGTTTATTTCATGAATTAAACAATTATATTATATTATATTATAATTTATTAAAATAATATAATTGCTTAACTCATAAAATAAACAAATACTTAAAATCTATTACAAATATGAAAACTTTTTAATTTTTACTATTTAATTTTTATTTCATTTCATACTAATTTGTTTACATTAGAAAAGTTTAATTATGCCATGATATTTAAACATTAATACACAATTATTTACTGTCAATAATACACATATTTTATCTTAATGCTAGTTTAAATTGAAAACATATTTCTTTAAAGAATGTCTTTTCTTTAATTCTTAATAAATTATTCTTTAATCTTTTTGTGGTTGTCATACATCACCATAAGTAATTTTTATAGATGAATGACCTATAAATACAGTATACCTATAAATAATTGACAATCAATCAAGCGAAATTCATCACTAATAATTATTAATTTTAATTAAGACACGAACCTTCAAATAGTTTTAGAAAGGGATTCGACTATTTTAGAATTATGTCTTCAAATTCTTGGATGAGTAAATTTATATGAGGGACTAGAACGAGGAAATTTAATTAGAGATAGAATTTCGATGTTGAAATTTAATTAGAAATTTTAAATGTAAATATTTTGCCATAATAATAAATCCGTACACAATTTCGATATTTACCGGGGTTTTATTCATAATTAGGTACATTGTCTTTTGTAAAATTAAGAGAATTAAAATTCAAATTAATTATTTTTAGAGAATTCAAATTCTTAGACAATTAATTGTCTGTATCTAGAAATATTTAAAACCAAAAAAAAATTGGTCTAGATATTTTTAAATGTTGCCCATTCTCCCCATCTTTTTAAGGTAGCATAAGAATTATAAGGTTTTTATACTAAAATGTTTACATTTAAAACTTAAATTTAATGCTCACCTAACCTATTCAGAAACTTTAGGAGCTAAATTAATTCAGTTAAATCATACACATTTTATTCAACAGAATATATGAATGTTTTATATATTGAACTTTTTATAATTTGGAATTTAAAAATAAAATTAAATTGTATATATATACATATACAGGGTGATTATAATTAAAGTCCCACTTTCAAAATACTGTAAAAAAAGAACCACACGTCACAATGAGTTCAAATTTGAACTGAAGATACTTGAATAAGAGAGAAACTATATGGCATCAAAAAAAAGATCGTACAATATATGGCACCAAAAACATTTCCACCGATTTTTTCCATCCAATTTGGTATAACCTTGACGTGGTGGATGGGCTTTCCACTAACATTGTCATAACTTTTGAATGACTTGGAAGTCCTTTTTTCCGTCAAACAACCGAAACAAATAAGCACATTGAACACTACAGTTAGTTTAATGTGCAACTCATGCCAAATACGTTGTAATTTCGATTCAAAATATCACTGGCAGCATAATTCACCTTATGCCGCTTAAAGCGCCAACTATTAACACACTTTTTGATACTGTACCGTTTCCTCCTTCTTCAAGTATCTTCAGTTCAAATTTGAATTCATTGTGACGAGTGGTTCTTTCTTTACAGTACTTTGAATGTGGGGCTTTAATTATAATCACCATGTGTGTGTGTGTGTGTGTGTGTGTTCATTTATAAATGAATGTTTTGATTCTCTTAAAGTTGGGTCCATTTCATAAGGTAATAATTTTTAATTAGTACATTTTTATTTAATTATTAATTAATTATATTAATTGTAATTTTAAATTAATAACCTATTAGATAAGTTTCGTAAAAAGTCCTTCACGTTAACTCTATCATAACTTTTATTAATGCAGTATCGGTTTTAATTAATAATGACTTATAATTAATAAAAATAATTGTAAATTTGTAATTTTAAATTTTAACTCTATATATTTTCTTCTTTTATGAAGAAAATCAGTCCTTTCATTAATTTTAATTTAACATTTTAATAAAATATTATAGAGTACTATACAGTACTTACATTCATTCACTGAAAAAAGTATGGTGCTAAGTATCCAATATTTTTAAAAATATATCTAATAAGTATACATTTTTTGTCTATCTGTATTTTCATTTCCTTTTTAATGCAATTCGAAAAAATTGTTTTAAGCATTTTCTTTTAAAGAAAGATTCAACATTATTTTTTTTACGAATTAAAAATACTTTTTTATTTATTTGAATATCGTGCAGATTATTTAATTTTATCATTATAATAATCATAACTAAATATATTTGAATTAATTACTATATATTTTAATTTATTTTCTGATTTACAGTAAGGAACATGAAGTATAATTATTATGCATTAATATAATTTTATTAAACTTTTTAATATGCTATAATGGAAATTAATTGATAATATTTGAAAGATTAATTATAAACTCATAAGGAATTAATTTATATTTTCGTTACTCGTGTAATTTAAATTACTTATGAAGTATCAATAAAACGGTTTAAAAATAGATGTTGATAAAATATTTAATTCATAAAAAAATAATCTAATTTCAACAGCATAAATATGTAAAAAGATCAATCAGAACATATTACTTCAATTATAAATTTTCTTTTTATTACAGTCATTATTATTTGACAAATATCAAATATTCTAATAATAATGGACTGAAATATATTGTATATCACTGATATTATAATGAAATGATTCACTTAATATGTATAACTAATAACGAAAAAATAATACTAATAAAAATATCAATATTATTTAATGATATTTCCAAAGTATGATAGTAAGTTTTCAGTATGGCGTCAATGTTATTAAAAAAGGAAAAATTAGGCCATAATGTTCAAAAAGTACCAAATAAATCAAATAAAAGAATGTAGACTAAATAAAAAGATTAAAATCTGATGCTTTTAATAATTTGAAAAATGGCAGTTTTTCAGTTACACAATATTTGACTCATGAAAAATTGATAATGATTCAGAAAACTGATTTGTTCTTTTTATTTTTTTTAAATTTTTGTTTATCAAACATAAGAATTATTTGTATTAAAAATCATGATATAAAATTAGTATTTATATTTATGTAACAAACTTAAAAATTTGCTAATTTTTAAAATATATAAATACAATAAATATATCAGAGTTCATAGCGAAATTCGGAAACTCGTATCAGTAAATTTTTTTCAAAGTAATATATTTTTTATAAATTTTAATATTTCACTAAAAATATTTAAGGAATCTATAATTATCATTTTAATGATAATCATAAAAATGATGATATATTATCTCAAAAATGATGATAATTTTAGATAATGATAATTTAAATCTTCACATAATTTAATCATAATTTAAATCATCATAATTACTATCATCATCTGTTATTATCATAAAAATGATAATAGTTAATGATAATTTTCGTCAGTAAATATTTTTCAAAGTAATATAATATATATTTTCATAAATTTTAATATGTCATTAAAATATTTAAAGAATCTAATCATCATTTACCTATCTTCATTTTAATTAAATTCTGATAGTTTTGAAATTTATTGATAATGTTTAAACTTCAAATATCAAAGATTTAGATAATAAGATTTAATAACTAAAAATCCTTATTAAAATAATTTATATAATCAATGTCTATATAAATAAAATTCTTTAAATTTGTCAAAAAATCCTTTGAATATTCCAGTTATTCCGAATTCATTATCTAGTATCCAATCATATCCAAAACGCGAATACATTTCGAAATTATTAAGCAAAGCTCTCTAAAAGCTTTCAACATTTGCCAACTAGCTCAAAAGGAGCTGTAACTGAACACCTAATTAGAGGATAACTAAGCAGAGACCAGAGCCATTATGGGAGTTTTCCTCCCCATATCCCGAATGCAGTAGGTTCCCCTTTTCTCCAACAAAATGGACCCTCAAGTCCAGAATGCATTAAGAGCCTAGCCCATCTCTCCTATCCCCTGATGACAGTTTTCATGTGGCAAACGGTTTTCTCCCACTACGGCATCCATCGGTCAGACGTCAAGAATGCATTCGATTTTCCAGAGTCCCTAGAATCCTGACGCCAGATCTCCCCCCAACTCCCCTATCCTCCCCGTTTCCTTTTCCCTCTTCGTTCGGGAATTTGTTCCATTTCCTACTGGAGGGTTTCGATTCCTGAAAGAGAGAGGGAAAATGGTATCGATCAAATGCACAGACAAACAAATTGGACAATGTGATAACATCTTTTGATGACGAAAGTTCCGCACTGGAAATCTGGAACTGGTAATCAAAGGATGGGATGATGAATGGAGGGATCCCTTCGCTGCTGTAAGAAAAAGCAGAGGTGCAGAACCCGGTCGTTGGAGCAGAACAAACCAACCGCCCAGAAGAATTTTCCATGGAGATTTTTCCTTTTGGGATCATTTTGGTTACCTGGTTCACAATTTAAACACTTGTGATCTTGCAAACCAGAGAAATGAACTCATTGCCTTAAGAACTATAAATGTAGAATGAAATGGAAACGAAATAAATTCCCAGGTTTACAATAGTAATAGCAATAAATTAATTAAATATTCTCAATTTATTATCATAAATGACGAACAATTTATGCCATGGATTAACCTAATGGTCCTTATTAGCCTAATGCCTATCGCCATTTATCATCACAAATGGCCAACATTTATTATCATTTGGTGAACAAAAAATTAATTACAGAGGAAATTAAATAACATTAAATTGATAATTTTAGTTAATTATTTAGAAAAAAAAATTTGTCAAAAAGTTTTGTTTCGGGGCGTGGACCAATAAACTCCTCAAAATCTTTGACTATTAACCATGGAAGCACACACATTTGAAAATTCACAACAATGACAGAGAGTTCACTGCCTTGTAGGGAATTTCAAGCTAAAAGATTTTAATATCCATAACCAATGTAAACAATTGTACTTTTGTTTTTATTTGTTTGTTGGGTTTTTAACTGTGCTTCATTCAGAGTATACTGGTTTCCAAAATTTAAAGAAAAATCGGAATAATTGAGATTTCCCCGTCAAAAATTGATAATGTCGAAGATAAGCTATTTTCACTCAAGGGGCACAGTAACTGTTCAGTTATATAGAAATGACATTCTTGACCCAATTGTTCGTCTTTAGTAACCGCAGTTTCTGGTTGCTTCATACAACAAAACAACTATGCCACACAGAGCTCACGTAGACAGCATTATGCTGATCGGTTGACAAGCACGTTCTCGAAATTTGAAGGGAAGAGATTTTGTTTTTTTTTTAACTCGTCTCTTGAAACCTTTCATGGTTTTCGAATAGCTTTGACACCATAATATGGACTTTCCTGCCAATACAATCGATAAACACAAAATTTTTAATCTTTCAATGTGTCTATTGTGTCCGTATAAACTGTTAGAGGTTATCACATTTTATATGGAAGTGAATTAAATATTGAATTCAGATACCATGTTTTTTTACATGTTTCAATTTTGTGTATTTTTGGTGCAGGAACTAGGGTTATCATTTAATATTTTGTATCTAATTGGGTTGCACTGTTTTATTAATGTTATAGCAAAATTTATTCAATTCCAATAAAGAATTTTACAATTACAAGGTTTCTAAATTTTAGGAATTCCATGTATTTAATGTTCTCGTATGACAGGCTACAATAAATATTGCTTTAATGTAGTAATAAGAATCCTTTTTTCAAATCAATATATTGAAAAGAAAAAAAAATATTTGTGTTTTCACAACAGTTTCCTAAGAACTTTGATCTTAGAATGTTTTTAATCGTTTTGATGCACTGATATAATAATAAAATGTATATTAGTGCATCAAAAGGATTGCACAATAAAATAATAGTAAAATAAAAGCAATAAAAAATAGAAAATTGGAAAAAAATAAGGAGACACATTAAAATACAGCTTCTTCTGAAACCAGAATGGATACTTAAAATGGTACAAAATATTATCGTAACAGAATTTTAAGAGTTGCTGTTTGAACTTCATGGATGGAGTGACTTACAAAGTAGTGATTTAGGTTTCCGAAGTCAGAGATCTTAGTTCGAAATTCACAAACTGTGCAGAATAGAAGGTTTCTTTATATAAGAAGAGAGAAACGATAAAGGATAATTTAAAGGGTTCGAAGAAGCGGAAAAGAGGCCGCGAACCTACAAGTTGCCACCCATAGTGGTATTGTGGGATAAAATTTAAGGGTGTAATAGGCTTAGGGTTCAAACTTCTGGGATAAAAAAATTTAATTAAGTATAATCGGCCCCGAAGGGCCTGAATGGCCGAGCGGCTAGCGCTCTGGCGCTCGGTACCACAGGTTTCGGGTTCGAGTCCCGGCGGTGCCATGGATGTTTGTAGTGGTTCGGAATCCCCTTTAAATCGTAGGTCCCGGTCCTAACAGGATCGTAGAGCGTTGCGGGGGCATTGTTACTCCGCGTCCGTGACTTATCTTCAAGTTACACGCGCCCCCTGGGTAATGCAAGGTGAGTAGCGTCTGTGCAGCGCTTGCCTTAAGGCATCCAAGACCAAGCTGTCTAAGTGTTTGCCAGCTGCATTAGAAAGAAAAAAAAATAATCGGCCCCGAAGTTTATCTTGGTTAACGCTTCATATGGTGCATACCTAATAAGGGTCTCTAATCAATGTACACCTCATTGAAAACCAGTACTTTAACTTCATTAGATTTAATATCAAAGTATACCAATATCAAAACGACTGACTATTGTCAGGCAGCTGAAATGTTTTCCTACTAGCAAACATATTTATCAACAGAAGAGAACAGAATAGATTTTCCAATGTAACATATGTTCAATTCTTAACATGTGGAATAAAGCATGAACTATTTCTTACTAATAACATTTAATTCAACATGCATAAATCGGAGTTAAAAATTCCATCCAACAAAAATTTCCATTATGTTATTAGACTTTCATAGTCTTAAGAAAATATTTTTATTTATTGCCTTATTTCATGTAAAAAAAAATTTATGGAAAATATTTCTGTTTCCAAAATTACATTTTTAAATTAAATTGTTAAAATAGAGGGAAAAAAAAGGTTTTGGAAAAGACGTTTACTTTTAATTTTTTATAATTAATAAAATATCAGCATTTTAAAAAAACAGTATTCTACAGCTTTTTTCATTTATATTTTTATTTATTTATTTAAAGAAAGGACTGAATCTTGAAACAATTTTCGACTCAACGCTTCTTTCTCAAACTGTCAATTTTCGCAACATTAAATATTTTAAAATAAAAAAATAAAAAAAATCTACCCTGTACTTTTTTTTTTATAATAATAATTTCTTCTTGTGCTGACTTAAAGTAACTCATTAAAGTTTCGATTTTGGATGACAGGCGTTAAATGGACAGCTATTTTTGAATCATTAATCCTTTTATTGTTTTACTTTTTTAATCTCCTCTTTTTTAAGACCCCCTTCCCCTGCACCAACCTTACTCGAAAAAAAAATTTTTAAAAACAAAATCGTTACAAAAAAATCCTCCCTCGTCATAAAATATGTCGCATAACCAAAAATTCACTTTTTTTTCACCCAGCCTTTACTTAAGAATCTTTTTTTTTTTTTTTTTTTTTTTTTATTCTTAAGTTCGATTTTTTTTAAATTCCTTACCCCCTCCCTTCCCTGGATATTATTATTATTCATTCTTGGGAAGTTTTGATCCCGGTACTGATCGCATAAGAACATCCGTACCTCCAGTATAAATCATTCCAGCGTGATAATATGCGCATAAGATGGAGAAGAAATGAAATAAAAAAAATTGCTAGCGAAAGAGAGAGGCAAGAACAACAACAAAAGATCGTGAATGAAATAAAAAAAGCACCCCCCATCGAATATAAAATCCTTAACTTGGTAAAAGAGCTTTGAAAAATGAAGAAGTTTTCGTCGAGGTCGAAAAAAAACACATCTATATAGATATATGTATGGAACGGATTCGAATTTTTCACGCAAGTTTGCGTTTTTCGGGGACCAATCTCAGCACGAAAAAGGAATATAGCGAATAAAAAGCCAAGGGATAAGAAATTCCTTAAATTAACTGCTTTTCCTGGTATTGCCATTTCTGATCGCGCCCCAGATCTTTCGGTTGCATTTCAGTTTCGCCGAACGGTTACAGTTATGTTCGGGTGGGGGGGAAGGACATGAATAATCCATGAGATTCGTTTAACACAATTCGTGGAATGATAATACTTATGAATCAAACCAACTCTGGTTCCGGTAGCGTTAGGACAAAAGGTTACAATCGTTATCGGTATATTTTATCATTTCATATATATTAGGATGGTGAAGCACCATTAAAATTGCAATGCCTTATATTAGTGTTACGTTCTGGTACGAATTAATAATTATAGAATAATTCAATTTATGTACTGGGATTAGATGATTAAGCATAGAGCTTACTGCCCTCTGGTGGATTGGGTAAGTTTCTGAGCTTCGATCAAAATCCGAAAAGCGAAATTAAACCTAAAGATGTCATCTATGTATAAATACATTGAATAATGACTAGAGCTCTGGCACTCGGTGCCACATTTTTCGGGTTCGAATTCCAACTGGACCACTGATGTTTGTAGTGGTTCGGAATCCACTTTAAATCGTAGGTCCCGGTCTAATATAATATCTAATACAATCTCCCGATTGTAGTGTTAGTGTAGTACTCGCGTCATAGCATGCCTTCAAGCTACACATGCCCCCTGCATAGTGCAAAATGAATAACATTGGTGCAGCCCTTGCTTATGGCATAAAGATTAACTGTCTAAATATTTGCCAGCTGCATTAGAAAAAAAAATCTTCTAGTAGGCATAAGGCCTTGGCCCACCATGAGGTTGTTGCGCCAATGAAGAAGAGAAGTACACTGAAAATGCCTAGCATGAAAAATCTGTAGGTTGAAAATTTTTCATTGAACTCGAGATGGAAGGAGAAAATAGCACATATATATGGAACGGATTCGAATTTTTCACGCAAGTTTGCGTTTTTCAGGGACCAATCTGAGCACGAGAAGTAATATAGCGAAGAAACAGCCAAGGGATAAGAAATTCCTTAAATTAACTGCTTTTCTGATCGCGCCCCAGATCTTTGGTTGCATTTCAGTTTCGCCGAAGTTAGAACATTTCAGTTTTATTACAGTTACATATGTTCGGAGGGGAGGATATGAATAATCCATGAGATTCGTTTAACACAATTCTTGGAATGATAATGTTTATCAATCAAACCAACTCTGGTGTCGGTAGCGTTGGGACAAAAGGAAAAGGTCTTGTCTTACAATCGCCATCGGTATATTTTATCATTTCATATATATTAATATTATGAGATACCATTAAAGTTTCAGTGCATTGGATTAGTGTTACATTCTGGTTCAAATTAATAACTATAGAATAATTCAATTTATCTATTGGGATTAGATGATTACAACTAGAGCTTATTGCCCTCTGGTGGATTGGGTAGGTTTCTGAACTTTATTCAAAATCCGGCAAGTGAAATTAAACCTAAAGTTGTCTTCTATATATAAATGCTCTAGTACATAGGAAATGACTAGTGCTGTGGCACTCGGTACCACATTCTTTGGGTTCGAGGTCCGACTGTTTCACGGATGTTTGTAGTGGTTCGAAATCTACTACCATAGGTCCCGTCATAATATGGTTGTAGAGCGCTACAGGAGTATTGTTACTCGCGTTCTGCAGCATATTTTCAACTGAGTAATGCTAAATGAGTAACGTTGAAGCAGCCCTTACTTATGACATAAAGATTAACTGTCCAAGTATTTGCCTGCTGCATTACAAAAAAGAAACTCCCAGTAGGTAGATGGACTTGGCCTACCATGGGGTTATTGCGCCAATGGAGAAGAAGTACACTGGAATTGCACAGCATGAAAAATCTGTAGATTAGAACATTTTCCCTTAAACTCGAGGAGGAAGGAGAACATGCAAAGATCTGGTATCTAAACGTCTAGGGTCTGGTATCCTCAGATATCACGCCTTAGAGTGTTCTCGTTCTACGTTTTGGTGTGACAACTTTTTTGAGGCAAAAACAAATTTTTCATAATAAGTTGAATGTTGATTAAAAATAAATGAGCTTATTTTACCATCCCCATAAACACTGGTTAAAATGTCTAATAAAGTTGGAACATGTTTTATTTCATTAAAAAATTACATAATTGTATAAATTTAATTGAAATTTTATCTGAAATTGGAAAAAAAACAGAATAGAAGCCTTGAATAAATAAATGCATAAATATGAAAAAATTGGAATAAAAATAACCAAACAATAAACAAAAATATTAACTACTAACTCAAATAGGCTACATCCGTTGAAGGATTTATATAATGAAATTTGTATAACAAAATTCTTGCAATAATAATGATTCTAGATAGAACCAGACTGTAGTTCTAATAGCATTACACAAAACTACTACAAATATTTTGTAACCACAAATGAATATGTGTAATTTATCATTCCATTTTCATTTAGATTGCAAATCCTCGATTGAAATTTCTTCCGAAATTTCAATGCAGGATTTGCGAATAGCTTTGAATTCATGCTGCAAAATAAACTGTAATTACCGAATAACTCCATTCATTATGTTTTATATTTACAATTACTAAAATATTTAACAATGCGTAATCAGTATTATTATCATTTAGCTATAAATTAAATGAATACCTTCACATGTATTGAATTATATGTATTTTAGCTTCACACTGAAAAGATTTATGATTACATTTATTAGTTTAATTAAAAATTACCTAATGAAATTTTTATTTCAGTTGCAATAAAAACTACACATTATTTTTGAGTAGCTTTATAAAATTGATGATATGGACCTCAAAGTTTAATATCGTATTGGATAGAAAAATCTTGACTATTATAAAATTGCATATTAATATATCAATTTATTGGTTTTTAATTTATTATTTAATTATAATTTATTTTATTACAGCTATTTTAATTCTTATAACAAAATAAAAAAGTAATAATAAGTTTTTAAATAGTGACATTTTATTTGAAAATACAATAACGAATAATATCAAATTATTCGTTATTATATTTTCATTCATTTTAATATTTCTTCGAAGTATTAACTATTATATATATGTTTAATTGGAAGATTTATAATTATTTTTCCATTTCGGATGTAGTTTAATTGGCATCAAGTCAGCTCTCATTTACAGTATTCTGAATTTATTTTAATAATAAAAAAATGAAGGCAGATGTATAAAAAAAAATAGAAATTGGAAAAAAATATAACTTTTTTTTATAATTGATAATCTGTTTTGTCAATATTTTTAATTACAAATGAAATAATTTAAGTTTATATAAGTTCGATGAAAAATAATTAAGAATCTGTTTTGAGGAAGCAAATCTTCAAAATAAGTGTCCCAAACTTTAAATGGCACAGTATTAAAAATAAGCATAATACCAAAATGCGTTTCACCTTTTAATTTTACGCGTTAACCGAATACGGTTTCGTTTTACGTGACTTGTGACTCAGTAGTAACGTTCACACTCACCGTGCAAAAGGACTCAACTTTGAATCTTAGACTTGTTTGTTGTAATCAACGCTTTTCAAAATAAGAAGACTCAATGACTTCTAGCTGACTCAGTTATAAACAAAATATCTGTTATGTTTTATTTTTTATTTAACATTCTAACAACACTATAACTAACCTGTCTTCAATCGTAAAAACTTCACGTTTAAGACTACATCCATTACCTTTTGCACCACATAATATCAAGCGTGTCTAAATTCCCCATACAATTTATTTGTATAAAAGCAATATTAAAAAATAATCACATAAGTGTGAATACTATTCAATTGGCTTTAGTGTAGCATATTAATCATTTAACCAATCTGAAAAATGTATACTACGTTAAGCTGTTTTTTTCCTAACTATACAACACACACAAAGCTTTTCACAAAGAAGTTACTTTCTGCTATAAGACTAAAACTTATTAAAAGCACCAATAAGATAAATTTTAATAAGTTATTTTTACAAGTTAAATACTATTCATGTTTTCAATATTATTCAAGTTTATTCCGATTTTTGAACTATAATAGATAAGATCATAATAAGTTTTTTAAAGTAAAAACTAGAGCTAAAATATTCAATATCATATTGTATTATATGCGTATATATTTTATCCAAATGACTCATCTGTAAAATGTATTCATGCTTAAATGTTATTTATTTTCTAACTATTCAATACATATACTCGCACGAATTAATTATAATCATAAAAGACCAAAAAAATATTTTTAAAAATTAACTTCTATTTCTTTCTGCCCTAGACAATAAATACCATGACTTTCTTATTTTTTATCCCATATTTATTCCTTAAACCGGATTGTAAATGCAGATTTCCAAGCTAAGTTTAAACTATTTTGATTGCTTAAGATTAAAATCAGACAAGTTAGTGAATTGTTCATTCACTTCTATATTATCCCTTGAACCTTCTGATCCATTTGTGTATTAAATTGCTTTTTATTTTCTAAGTTTACATGCGTACACACTATAATCACAAAATAAAAAAACATAAAGAAGCCACTTACCATTACCTTCAGCACCAGACAATACCACGTGCTTCTAAGCTTCTCAAAGTCTTTTATCCATATTTAAATTCCCCTCTCTCAAACACGCTTTATCTTCTCAGGAAAAACGAGCAAAACAAATTTATCACGCTACAATGCTTTTCTCGATCATAACTCTTTCCCTAACGATAGGAAAACATCGCATCGATTTAGCTCAAGTCTACAACTAAAATACCAAAGCGGTCTGGCTAAAGGCCACTCATTGCCCATACCAGAGAAAGGAGAACTTTTTTTTTTGCTGGCATTGCATTGGGGAGATTGTTTAAATAGCTTGCATTCCACGAAATAATTTGTTCCCGCGGTTTCTGGGTGAGATATTGAGAAAGAGGCCCCTGCGTTCACTTGGGCGCGTTAATTACTGTTTTGTAGCAGAGTGAATCTGTCATGTCCAGAGCTAGGTGAGCATTTGCAGCCGCTGTCGTGCACAAATAAAGGATTTTTCCACGCTTTTGTTCCGTTCAGAGTGCAAGTGGGTTTTGTTTTCCACCAAGAATAATATTTTAAAGAGATATCTGAAATGATAATGGCATGGATTTAAATGGATCATTAGTCATAAATAAGAAGCTTATGGCATTGAGCAGAGTGGATTTATAAATCAAGTACTGTTATTGAAGGGATATAGTCAAATAGTTATTGTAGTATTCAGTTCCTTATCTCATTTATTAATGCATTATTTATGTAAAAACAATACATTAGTTTTTCTTCAGATTGAACTGAGCCATTTAAGTCAATATTTTTTTATTTTTACTCGATTTTGAACCAGTAGCAATGTTCGCAGTTAAGTTTCATCTTTTATCATAACTAAATTGTTAATCATGAAATTCAGTTTATCTTTCAATCACTTGCTTCGCCCTTGCAATAGTCCATTAACCAACGATTCCTGGAGCGTTAGGAAAAGCAGCTTCTATCTTTCTTGAAGAGTTATTCCGTCAAAAGTCAAGTAAGGTTCTAGAATAGAATTTAAAACAGTCTCAATTTAGCGTTAACTTTTTTTTTTATTTTTACTTCCGCTTTATAAACAACCACGCATACATGCACGCATTTTACATCCACGCCACATTTTACATCAACGCATATCAAACTCAAGAATGCAACTAATGTCTATATTTTGAGCAAAATCGCCAATTCTTGGATGTTTACATAAGGAGAAACTGATGTCATGATTATTTTCAATTCCTTGTCAGCTCCAACAAAATTGCTGACAACCTGTAAAAAGTTGAGTAGTTTTTCTTTTCGTACATTAAAACTTTTCAAATACTATGAATACTTCCTTTGCGAGTCGAGATTCCTAAATGAACTACTTTAGTGGTAAAGCATATATTAAGACAAATTATTTTACATCTTATCGTTTTCTAGATCAACATTTAATACCTTAACATATTATTCTTAAAACAATTTCTATCAATTATTAACACTTGAGATAAAAAAATTTCTATTTTTCAATTAGCTATTCAAAACTTTTGCAAAGAGTTTATATCCTTAATGTTGTTCTACCATGAGGATTCACTTCAATAAAAGGTTTTTATAATTAAACCTGTAACATGATGTTTTTAGGAAAAATAATTTGTTGTTTTTGTTTTTTTGAGAGATTTGAATTTCCAAGTCTTCCACCAACTCTTAGGATTTACCTTTTAATCACTTACCATTCCTGATTTAATAAAAAAAAATAATTTCATCTTTAAATTCTTGTTTCTGTATAAATTTGAAAATCGAATTACTCACTTTACCAAATTCTTGTATATTTAAAAATTTCTTTAATTTTAAAAGATGATGGATTTACATTAGTTATGAATCTTAGTCACCATGTCGGGAATGTGGCCTGATGATTGAAGACTATTTACATTTTTAGATTTAATCAAATATTATTCCACCTTTCTAGCAACCAAATTAGAAAATATATAATTAGATTTCCCAACTTCCACTTTATAAACGACTGTCTGCGGCATGGATGTTTGTCAGTATTTCGGAATCCACGTTAAACTGTAGGTTCCGGTCTAATTAGCCCAAAGTGTGCATTAAATGACCGTAGAGCGACAAACCAAACCCTGTTTGGCTCCAGGCACCACTATCATTGTGACCTTAGAACATTTTTAAATAAATTTATTAGATTTAAGGAATTTTTATGCTTTGCAATTAATATTTATTTAAATAATTAAATGAATAAAGTTTAAATTGTTTTTAGTCATTGTTGTTGGTATTAAAATGTCCTAATCTATTTGAAATTCCATTTACTAATTCCTTTATTCTGAAATTCCTTTCTTCTTATTATTTTTATTCTGAAACAAAGAGTATCCTGATGTAAGTAATATAATTCAAAAGTATTGTATTACATTTCGCCTTTATTTTAAATAATTTTCTTTTGTGTTTAAATTATATATTTTAAAATTTATAATTTAAAAATCATGAAAAATAAACTTTTTAGATGTGCAACAGAAAAAAATTATTGTTTTTTATTATTTCATTAAAAAAATTAGGAAACGTAAAACATATTTTAAGAGACATTTAAAGAGAGTAAAACATTTTTTTTTTTTAAATATACATCGTGATAAAATGTAGAGAACATTGTACTCTCACAATGTAAAATATTTCTCATACATTAATTCTTTACACAATGATGAATTAAGATTAAGTTAAAATCAATTCAAACTATGGATATAGATTAAAAGCAATTTCAATTTTCAATACGTTTAAATTTTTATTATTAATTTTAAAAAAGCATTCATCACTTTAAAATTGGCAGAAAATGTACAAGAGCAAAAATTCTCTTGTGAAACTTTCTGAGAATAAGTTACACAAGTTCTGTGGGAAAATCCTCTTTTACCTATGTTACCAAGTCCCCGAGATAAAATCATTTTTCATCCCGCTGCATTTAATTTTTCTGTTAGCGTAACATTAATTTTTAAAAGTTTGCCAACATCAACTCATAAACTCGTTATTAGCATTGCTTGCCAAAAATTAACGCGTAAGATCTCATTATTTTATAAATAGTTTAGTAGAATCTGCTCTAAATTCCAAAGCCGTTCACGTAGAACACTTTAATTAGCGTAATAAAATACTTTGGAAATTATAGAGTTACATATTATTAAACGGGGGTCAAATTATACGCTTCTAAAAATAAGCTAACTCTTTTTGGCGCAAGTTTGGTTCAAAATTTGTTGCAAAATATTTACCACGATTTGAGGCTTTTCTAATGGAAACTTTTCCCTCAAGATCCCTGCTATGCAAATTTATTTTTAAACGCAGCCACTATATTTAATAGCGGCAAGTAAAAAAATTGGAGCTGATTTATTGCTTCCTATGTTGCACCTGACGGCTGTTATGTTTTCCACCTTTAGAATGTTTCCAAATTTCTCCTAAACAGATTCTCATTCAAGTAGAAAACGAATGATTCGCGAATTTTTCCTTCGGGGGACCGAGCACAAATATTAATGTGATAAACAATGATCTGATTCCTTATTCTCTTTCAGTTAAATTCATTTTAAAGTAAAAAAATATTTTTTTCTTAAAAAATATACAAAATTAATGTTTCGAATTTGTACAATGATATTTAAATTACAGCAATTATAATGAGTCCCTTGTGGGTCCGGGTTAGAATAGCACCACTGTATCCCATCATGTCGTAAAAGGCGACTAAAATGGGTAGTGCCCAAGGGTCTAACCAGGTGGGGTAAAGTCAGACTTTCACCTTTGGGTGCCCCATTTCTTTGTGCCGCAAGGTAAGGTAAAAAAAGAAGCTGCATTTTTTACCCTTTATCATGACTCGTCATTTTAAAACACTGGTTCATAGACTTGATATAGATGTTGTTGTCGGCCAAGTGGGATAAGAAGCATCAATAACAATGTAATGATGTTATTTGTATTGGTATAATTATTTATAGTTATATTTTTCGTATTAGTGTAATGATATTAAATAAAAATGATGACTCAGATTTTAAATAGCTTTTTACGGCATTATTAAGAGTTGTGTTTAACTCATTTTTCTACATTCAAATAACTCAAATTTTAACTATATGCGATATCGATTTCAGATTCATCTCATGGTATAATAAGGATTCAGACAAGGATTTAAACAATTTTAACCCTATAAAAATATGACATCTAATGACATAATATATATATATACATACTTAATACCACTTAACTTAATTTAATATTTTAATAACCCCTTAAATAACATGATGGGATGTAATGATGGATTGACTTAACTTTTTAATAACCACTTATGATTACATCTCTTATAAATGCAAGTATTTGTTATTTCATAAATAATGTAATATAATAGATGCTTGAAATTATGTTACAAGTTATATAAATAATGGAAGTTTTGAAGTATACTAACGAATTACAGTCCATGTTTATAAAAAATATTTTTAAAAAGACTCTGAAACTTCTATGAAAGATACAAATGCACGAATCTTAGTTGAGTATATCCCTTTTAATAAAGAAAGATGTACTCGACTTAAAAAAAGATCGGTTTTTTTTTTCCATGTCAAAATCCTAAAAATTAATAACCTGTTATTTCATTAATAATTTTATTATATATATATATACACTGAAGTGACAAAAGTCATGGGATAGCAATATGCAAATTTTCAGATGGCAGTAGCATAGCGTAGAACAGGTATAAATGCGCAGTGCTTTCGCAGAGCTTTCATTTCTGTTCAAGTTATTCATGTGAAGAGGTTTTGACGTGATAATGACCGCACGACGGGAATTAACAGACTTTGAACGCGGAATGTTAGTTGGAGCTAGACGCATGGGTCATGCCATTTCGGAAATCGTTAGGGAATTCAACATTCCCAGATCCACTGTGTCAAGAGTGTGCCGAGTATGAAATTTCAGGCATAACATCCCACCATGGACAGCGCAGTGGTCGACCGCCTGCACTTAACGACCGAGACCGGCGACGTCTGCAAAGAGTCGTAAATTCTAACATACAAGCAACACTGCGTCAAATAATCGCAGAAATCAATGTGCGACGTACAAGGGACTTGTCTGTTAGAACTGTGCGGAGAAATTTGGCTTTCTTGGGCTATTCCAGCAGAAGACCGACTCGAGTGCCTTTACTGACAGAACAACATCGCTTGCAGCGACTCTCGTGGGCACGTGAGCATATCGGTTGGTCCCTAGATGAATGGAAAATCGTGGCCTGGTCCGATGAGTCACGATTTCAGTTGGTAAGAGCTGATGGTAGGATTCGAGTGTGGCGCAGACCCCACGAAGCTATGGACCCAAACTGTCAGCAAGGCACTGTTCAAGCTGGTGGTGGCTCCGTAATGGTGTGGGCTGTTTTTTCATGGCATGGACTTGGTCCTCTGGTGCGACTGGACCGAACATTGACTGGAAATGCTTATGTTCAGCTACTTGGAGATCACTTGCCGCCATTCATGGACTTCATGTACCCAAACAACGATGGGATTTTTATGGATGACAATGCGCCATGTCACCGTGCCACAACTGTTCGCGATTGGTTTGAAGAACATTCTGGACACTTCCAACGAAGGATCTGGCCACCTAGATCGCCCGACAGGAATCCCATCGGGCATTTATGGGACATCATCGAGAGGTCTGTTCGTGCCCAAAATCCTGCACCATCAACGCTTTCGCAATTATGGACGTCTATCGAGACAGCATGACTCAATATTCCTGCAGAAGACTTCCAACGACTTGTTGAGTCCATGCCACGTCGAGTTGCTGCACTTCGCCGGGCGAAAGGAGGGCCGACACGATATTAAGAGGTATCCCATGACTTTTGTCACTTCAGTGTATATATATATATATATATATATATATATACAAGAATTTAAAATATTTTTTTCTTCACAGCAAATAATTGAATTCATAATAAAAATTCTCATTTAAAATGAACTGAAAAATTTAATAAAATATTTACAAATGTACATAATAGAATTTAGGTGTTTAATAAAAAAACGCCACCTATAAACAAAACTCCATCTACTTCGCATTATGCTACAATAATAAAACTCTCCTGCCATAATATGTTACAAGTATATATATGAAAATTTGTAGAAATACTTTATTTGTTCTCATTTGAAAATGTTAGGGTTAAAATACTTCCGTTTGTCAACCGGAAAGTGTGGACCAAAAAGGTTTTTGACACCAACTGTGGACATAGATAGTGAAATGAAAAAATTTTTAACTTTTCTTTGTAACAGTTCAAATAAAATGTATTTTTATTGAAAGATGATGAAAAATAAACCTTTTTACTTGCTAATATATTATTAGTAAGTGGTTAGTTTGAAAGTTGAAATCAAATTTGATGCTGTTTTTGTACTGGAATCGAAAATGTGAAAACTGAATGTTAAAATGCACATTTGCTTCTTATACATTATAACTATTATTGAAAATTCTCAATCTTAAAATATCTTATTACCAAATACATCCTTCCATTGTCTTTTAATCAAAGTTAATAGACTGTAGGTCCTGGCCTAATTAGCCTAAAGTGAGCACAAAATGACCGTAGAATGACAAACCAAACCAAAGTTAATGGTAGCGTTATAAATTTAAATACATGGACGGTCCCCCGAAATTCCATTTCTGATTTTGCTTCTGAGCTGATATTTTATTTATGTAGGCGTTTGGTCTCGGGGCTTTGAGCCGTCGATTTACGTATTCCGGGCCTCAAATCTATTTTGACATCCGCAACAGCCGACGCAGACTGTTAAGACTCATCGCCTTTCCTGCAACCCAATCCTTTCAGTGTGGTCGAAAACAATGAGGCTGTGCAAAAATAGAGTGGACTGATGAAATTGTCGACAGGATTTGCTGGGGTTAGTTATCACTGGTGAAAGTCCAATTTTCGAATGCCCCTGTGGATAGAGATTTGTCTTCGATACAATGTTTGTTTCAACATTGTTTTATTACGTTGCTTTTTTATATTGTATACTTATTTATTTGCGATTGCGATTAAGATTACATATAAAATTTTACACTTACAGGAAAAAAAGTCAAATTTTCAAATACGCCTGTGTATAGAGATTTGTTTTCAATATAATGTTTCTTTCAACATTTTTTTATTACATTGTTTTTTTATATTGTATACTTATTTATTTGCGAGTGCATTTACAATTACAGATAAAATTTTACGCTTACAGAAAATAAACTCCAATTTTCAAATATCCCTGTGTGATATCCCTGTATGATTTGTCTTCGATACAATGTTTGTTTCAACATTGTTTTATTACATTGCTTTTTTATATTGTAGACTTATTTATTTGCGAATGAGGTTACAATTACAGATAAAAGTTTTAACATAACTTATTTTTAAAATACTTTAGACATTTAAACAAATTTATTATTTAAAAAATTATAACATTTATTGGATTTTATTATTAAACCATCTTGTTTTGTTGCCACTTTTAAATATGGCGTATTTTAAAGAGGTAACAAAATATAGTTCAACAATAATATAACAATATTATTGTTGGAGTTATTGAGAGTTATTGGAGTTATTGAGGCAACAATAATATAGTCCAATTTTCGAATACCTCAGTGTGTAGAGATTTGTCTTCAATACGATATTGTTCCAACACTGTTTTATTATATTGCTTTTTTATACTGTATACTTCTTTTTTTACGATTGCGAATACAGATTAAATTTTTAATATAACTTTTTTAAAAATACTTTTGACATTTAAAAAATATATTATTTAAAAAAATTATAACATTTATTGGATTTTATTAGACCGTCTTATTTTGTAGTCTCTTTTAAATGTGACGTAAGGTGATCCTGGTGGATTAAAACGATTTCAATTTATTATGTATGTCAATATTTATTATTGACTCTTACAATAATTGTTAATATTTGTTTCCTTTTAGATTGAAAGAATATGCATTTGAAGAAAACAGACGAGTTTTTGATTTTTTTTATTCTCTACTAGACTTAGTTTATTCACAAAGAAAGTCCAATTTTCGAATACACCTGTGTATAAAGAATTGTCTTCAATACAATGTTTGTTTCAACATTGTTTTATTACGTTGCTTTTTTATATTGTATACTTATTTATTCGCGTTTACGATAAAGATAAAATTTCTAATATAACTTTTAAAAAAATACTTTTAACATTTTAAAATAATGTTATTTAAAAAATTATTACGTTTGTTGGATTTTATTAATCCAACTTGTTTTGTTGCCTCTTTTAAATATGACGTAAGGGGATGCTGGTGGTTAAAATGGTTTCAATTTATTTAATATTTGTCAATAGCTATTATTGACTCTTGCAATAATTGTTAATATTATCTCATTTTAGATTAAAAGAATATGCATTTCAAGAAAACACACCAGTTTTAGATTTTTTTATTCTGAAATAGATATACAGTGAACTTTATCAATAGATATATAGTATACTGTATCATTTACGGAAAAATTAATTGAAAGCATACTTATAATTCTGGATAAAGATTTATAAGACTAAAGAGTTTATTACATTTCCTATTTCTTGTTATGTAAGAAAGAAGAATTATGATTTACTAAAAATCTTCAACTAGTTACTACTACTTAAATAAATCATAACTAGTAATAATTAAATAACTAGTTTAATTTAAAAGAAAAATTTAAATCGTTATACTATTTAAAATTCCTATACATTATGAAAGTACATGTTTGTAAGGTTTGCAATTAATAATGTAATATTTTTATATTTTAGCCTAACAATTTAATTTAAATTTATATTTGTTATTTAATTTTATTAATTAAATATATACCTCCAAAAATATATCACTTTCTTTGAAATCCCATGAAATACAACATTTAATTTAATTATAATTATAGTTTAAATATCAAATAAACTAAATGAATGATAACAAATATTCTTCTTTACTATTGGCCTATTCAATATTATTTTGTGTTTAAAGCCATTTGATAAAAAATATGGAGTCCTAAATGTGAAAAATAATTTATGAAAAAACTGAAATATTAATTGAATTATTTTTAAGTCATATTAGATAAAAAAAATATTATTATTACTATAATATATAACTGTTTCAAATAATCGAGAAATCCCCTTTCATTTAAAAGGGGCTTTAATTTAGAAATAAAGTATATTTCTCTTCCAAATAAACTTAAAGCACCATTTGAGAATAATTCCTTTCAACAAAATTTAGAATAACTAAGTTCTTAACACAAATTTTTTAATATTATTATTACTAAAATATATAACTCTTTCAAACAATCGAGTAATCCCCTTTTATTTAAAAGGGACTTTAATTTGGAAATAAATGATATTTCTCTTCAAAATAAACTTAAAGCATCATTGAAAGTAATTCCTTGCAACAAAATTCAGAATAACTAAGTTCTTAGTGCAAATTTCTTAAATATAAAGCAATTTCACTGCAAAATGGCAGATGCAAAAATCGATTCTATGAATTTCTAAATCGAGATTCAATTTTTCAATTACGAAGAAAAATTTTAAAGCCAGGAATAACACTCTGAGTAATCGATATCGTCTTCCTTCCACCCTGTCGTCCACCATTTTATTCATATTCGTTCCTAACGTCTCCTGTCATCCAATAATTAGATGCGGGAACAATTACAGTGGGAAACAATTCCCCAACCCGCACAGCAGCATTGCAACGGGCACCTTTGAAAAAGAATCTGCCCTAGGAAGAAATAAGAAGTCAATTCCATTTTTACCCAATAATTACATTGTGTCTGTATGACCAAGTAGGGAGACGGAAAGTGATTTTTTAATGAAAGAAAGTCTCCAGTTTCCCCAGTCTTTGCATCCAAAAGGAGGAAGGCAAAAGAATGGTACTTTAGCCTGAAGCACTTGGAAGAGGACGTCGCCAGAAATTTGATTTCGAACTCGTAGCCAGCAACTTAATTCTTCCTTCCTTATATAATGGTTGTGGCTGATTTATTTTATTACTATTTTCTATCTAATCAGTTACAGTGGAAGGTAATGATCTTTAGACGTTACAAAGCGCTTAGTTACTGACTGGCCCCGGGACATGATAAAATTGACTGAGTGATTTAATGAGATCTCTTGTCATTACGGTTTGTTTCGAGTATTGATGAGAGACGATAAAGAAGTCTTAAATTGATTATTGCAAGATATAGAGTTAAATATCTTTTTTTTAAAGATTAATTGATTATCAGAAGTTAACAGCAAAAATGGCTGCGCAAAGATTTTCAATTATTTCTGTCATTATCTTTCCTTAGTACATATGATAAAGACCATTTATTTACAAGAAAAAAATTAACATAGATCAGCCTTTAAGATTATTAATCCCTTTCATCATTAATGACTTCATTGAATTTCATGAACATAAACCTTTATTTATAGCCATTTGTTTACTTTGAGTTTCAATTGACTCTTTTATGGGAATAAAAATGGATTGCTATTTACAATGTTATATTGAATTTTTAAAATTAATATTTAATTTGATATATAATACGTACTAAATATTGGATTTCCCAAAATTTCATGTATATAAACCTTTATTTACAACCATTTGTTCATTTTCAAGTCCAATTGACTCTTTTATGAGAATAAAAATGGTTTGCTATTTACAATGTTATATTGAATATTATATAAAGGAACAATTACAGAGGGAAACAATTCCCCAATCCGCACAGCATTGCATCGTGTACCTTTGGAAAAGAATCTGTCCTAGGAAGAAACAATTACAGTGGGAAACAATTCCCCAACCCGCACAGCATTGTAACGGGTACCTTTGGAAAAGAATCTGCCCTAGGAAGAATTATTATTAAGCCATATTAGAGAAGAAATATTGTCCTTATTACTATAATCTATAACTGTTTCAAACAATCGAGTAATCCACTTTCATTTAAAAGCTGCTTTAATTTAGAAATAAAAGATATTTCTCTTCAACATACACTTAAAGCACCATTTTAAAATAATTCCTTTCAACAAAATTCAGAATTACTAAGTTCTTAGCACAAATTTCTTGAATATAATGCAATGGCACTGCAAAAATCAATTCTATGAATTTCTAAATCGAGATTCAATTTTTCAATTACGAAGAAAAATTTCTAAAGCCAGGAATAACACTCTGGGTGATCGAACCATCTTCCATCCACCCTGTTGTCCACCATTTTATTCATATTCGTTCCTAACTGTCTCCTGTCATCCAATAATTAGATGCGGGAACAATTACAGTGGGAAACAATTCCCCAACCCGCACAGCAGCATTGCAACGGGCACCTTTGAAAAAGAATCTGCCCTAGGAAGAAATAAGAAGTCAATTCCATTTTTACCCAATAATTACATTGTGACTGTATGACCAAGTAGGGAGACGGAAAGTGATTTTTTAATGAAAGAAAGTCTCCAGTTTCCCCAGTCTTTGCATCCAAAAGGAGGAAGGCAAAAGAATGGTACTTTAGCCTGAAGCACTTGGAAGAGGACGTCGCCAGAAATTTGATTTCGAACTCGTAGCCAGCAACTTAATTCTTCCTTCCTTATATAATGGTTGTGGCTGATTTAATTTATTACTATTTTCTATCTAATCAGTTACAGTGGAAGGTAATGATCTTTAGACGTTACAAAGCGCTTAGTTACTGACTGGCCCCGGGACATGATAAAATTGACTGTTTGAGTGATTTAATGAGATCTCTTGTCATTAGTGTTTCTTCCGAGTATTGATGAGACACGATAAAGAAGTCGTAAATTGATTATTGCAAGATATATAATTAAATATCTGCATAACAATTTTTTTGAACATTAATTGATTATCAGTAGTTAACAGCAAAAATGACTGTTGAAAGATTTTCAGTTATTTCTGTCATTATCTTTCCTCAGTAAATATGATTAAGACCATTTATTTACTTGAAAAAATTAAAGCCTAGATCAGCCTTTAAGATTATTAATCTCCTTCATCATTAATGACTTCATTGAATTTCATGAATATAAACCTTTATTTACAGCCATTTGTTTACTTTCAGTTCCAATTGACTCCTTTACGAATATAAAAATGGATTACTATTTACAATGTTATATTGACTAATATTTTAAAATTAATTTTTAATTAAATAAATAATACGTAATAAATATTTCAAAATATTTAATACAAATTACTGCTACAATGTAAAATAATTTTACAGATATTTTTATTTATTTATTAATGGAAGTTACGAAAGCTTAATTATTTTGAAGTTCCCTTTGGACATGATAAGATTGATTATTTGAGTGATTCAATTAGATCTTGTTTACTATTTTATTTAAAGCATTTACTAACCGTGTTAGATAAATTTGAAGTTTTTAAAATTAAGTATCATATTTAAGCTTGATTGCTGTTTAGTATTTAACAAAACAAAATGTGGAAAATGTAATCACATTTTAATTTTGTTTTCTGTCATTTAATTTAGTAAAGATTATAAAAGGGACTGTTTTAATTGAAAAAAATATGAACTGGAAGATATTGATGTTTTTTAGTATTAACCAATTATGATTAACATTAATGATTAAATAATTCAATGAACTAATTATTATTTAACGATGTTTCCTTTTTAATGACTCAATAAATCACATTAAAAATGATTTTTATCTAGTATAAAAATGTGGATCCGGTTGGGAATTCCTTAAAGACAGAAAATTAAGCATTAAATATAATGTCAAATAATTGAAGAAATTCAAATAACTTAACAACATAAATTTTATTGGTTAAAAATCTTTCTAAACGAATAATTTTATGCTTTAGATTGAGATAAATTGTTGAAGAATATTAAACAGCAAACAAATTTCCAAAAGAATATTGCGATCATTATTATTAATTATAATAAGTGAAACGTTTATATTTCTTCTTCCCTCGTTATAAACAACATTTTTTATTTTTTATCATCGTTGCGTTTTATCTTCTATTTGACATCGAAAGATGTACAATTAATAAAACATTAAATAACACAAAATTACATAAATACGCAAATAATTTTTTTCATTAAATAACATAAAAACCTTTATAAAAAATTAATTTTTCTTAAAATTTTCTAAAAGCTTATCTAATTTAATATATGACTAATAAAATATTTGAATATATTTACTACAAAAAGAGGATACTTATACATTTATAATAATGTAGTAACTAAAATTTATTGACTGATGATGCAAATAAAGTTTTTACATGAGAAGAAAATTAATTTCTAAGCTAAAATTTCTTTAATTTATTACAATGATGGTTGTTACCTTCGATTCGAAACCCAAAAGACAATGTACAGTAGAAATCATCAGTGTTCTTTTCTAACCATGATATCGATAGAAAACCTTCTGTTGTATTCCAGAAAGATCAGAAGAGGGTATGAACCTCCTATCGCCCAAAAACTCTTGTTGTTATCAATGCATCGTATCATACCTCTCGTAATACAATATATCGTTCAAGAAAAGTCTATAAACCCTATGGAGAATCAATCAAAGTACTTAAAAATAACACTAATATACCGATGATTAGAAAATGTTGTAATTAAATTAGCTTAAAGCTAACGAATTTTCTTATTAATTTTAATACCATATAATTGAACTAAATATGCTTAATTTTGCTCTTCATTTTTATTTAGTAAATTATATTGTTCCCATGATTTCTTTCACTGATAATTTTCAAAACCTACGTACCAAGAATGATCTGCCCTGCATAGATATATATAATAGTATGTCATACATGTCGTACATCATACATTTTCCTATATATATTAAATATGTATTAAATAAAATGTGTATTATATTAAAAGTAGCAAACACTTGATAAAGTACCTTTTTTTAAATTTTCAAACACAAAACCATTCACATGAAGATGAATTTATGTAGTTCATTGAATTATTCAGCTAAATATTATTTTGTAGAATGAAATTTCCTAATTAAAGTTTTTGCTGAATTTATTTCCTCAAGACAAAATTTCTAGCAACTCAAAAAAATTGGTGGAATGCATGACACAAATAGCCACATAAAAAAACGCAACACACCATTTTTTGTCTTATGTCTTAATAATTGCTTTTTGAAAAAAAGCCATAATTGAGAAAAAATCGAAAGATAAGCCATATTAAAATTCGGCGCCAAAGAGAACAAAAGAAAATTGGGAACCGGAGTGTCACTCAAACGTGTCCACAACATCCGGTGCCATTTTGCTCGTCGACTCCGGTGACAGATCCGGCTGTTGCCTCGCAAAGGAGCTGACAATGCTGTCATCCGCCATCTTACGGCACGTGGCCATAGAGATTCGATCAGCGCTTGCTATCTTGAAATTCACGTCGCATCTGCCAAAAAGGTGCGAACGAGTGTCCCGTATTATTTCATTTCTTGTTCAGCATCAGCGAAAGCGTCCCATTTTATGATTCGTCAGGCAGCGCTGGTGTGGATTCGTACGTGACTGTTTCTGTTTTATTTCAGGTGATTCGTATCTCATTTTACCCGCATAAATAAAAATTGTATTCAGTCCCGTATCGGAAATAAGAAGTGATACGTATAATTCTGAATTTATATTACATTTTGTATTGTGTTATCGTAAGCCAAGATTAGGGATTATATTAATTTTTAATATATGATTAAGATTTATTTAAATGAATTTAGTTTAAACTGAAATTTTTGGAATAAATTATTTGATTTATTTTAGTGAATAGCAAACAACTATAAATAATGAGGCCTGAATGGCCGAGTGTCTAGAGTTCTGGTGCTTGGTACCACAGGTTTCGGGTTCGTGTGACAGCGGTGCCATGGATGTTTGTAATGGTTCGGAAACCACTTTAAACCGTAGGTCTCTGTCTAATATGATCGTAGAGCATTGTCTTGAGATTTAGTCTGTCTTCAGCCCTCGTGGTTTTTCACTAAAATGAAGCTGCATTTTACCCTAAGCCATGGCCCAGTCAAATGCGATGGGATATTCTGGACCTGGTGGAGGCTTTCCTGCACTAGAGGATTATTAACAACATTATAAATAATGGTTAAATTTATATATAGTACATTAGCCTATCTGTCATAGATCTTGCCTTTAATGTATATACGGAAATGAAAACATATAAAATCTAAAGTGTTGCGTCTAATACTCACAGTCGTGCAGTGCGGGACGCCATCCAATGAGTAATCTATTCATGGAGAGAGGAAACGGGTGTAACTTCTATTGTGATGGAGCACCCGTAAATAAAAGGCTCCGAGTCACTGAAGTCAGGGCCTTCCGGGAGAACTTTTAATGTTAACAACCACGCATTTGCGTATCGTATTGGAGAAAACGCAGAAAACTCTCACTAGGTATTCCAACTAATGAGACAAGATGCTGAACATCCCAAACACCATCGAATTATCTCGTTTTTTGAAACAGTGCCTACAACAAAGCTGCCAAAGGATTGAACATCGGCTCTACTGAACATTAGTGGCGTGCATTGCCACTGAGCCACGAGTAAAATCTGAAGTAAAACAGATTATTTAAATTTATATTAAAATGTAAGTATTGCGTTGTTAAGAGTCGTGACGGTCATTCTAATGCTTTAGTATATTACATTTGTTACAAGCTTAACAATTATAATTTTAGCACATATTTAGTGAATACAATTTTTATCCTATTTCCACTTTAGTATAAAAAAAAATTCTCATAAAATAAATACAATTTAAGTGGAGTTTTTGATTAAATATACTATATGTTCGAAGAATAACAAATATCTCTAAAAATATTAAATAGAAAACCTTAAATACGTACGTGGTGAATGATATTATTTTTATTTATTCGTGAATTGCAAAAGATGTTTAATAAAATAAAACTGAACAATGTTTAAAAAAAAAATTGCTATAACGCAATCAGTAATCAAATTCATAAATTTATATTCACATATAAAGCTTCAAAAAAGGAAAAAATAATAGTTCAAGATTTAAATGATATGAAAATTTTGTCATAGATTCATATTGACTATATTTTGATATATAGAAACATTCTTTCTCTTAATTTTGAAATGTAACTTAAATAACTTGAATTAATTGGCTGTATTATTATTGTGAATTTATATTCACAAAACGATCTAGTCATTGAAAGGATTTCAATAAGCAAGAAAATGTGTATCCAGATTATATTTCAATGATAGCGAATACGGATCAAAAGGATTTGCCAGTCAATATGTATTTTAATGAAAAGGCTTTTATTTTCATTCAATCATTATGAAAAGTTATTTTATTGACAGTTTTGCATTTGAATCAATTAGCTTATAATATTTAAACAGATATTAAAGTTGTACTTTTCTCATCAAAGATTCTTAAGGGATCTTTTCTTCTTATATTTTTATTAAAAAGTTAAGAGGCTGGTATAATGCAAACAAATTAAGAAATCAATATTTTGCAATACCATCAAATTTGGCTGATTCAAATTTCCTGTTTTAAATTAAACATTTAAATCTGGAAGAAGTTTGTTACTCTTTAAAGAATGTTTATTTTAAGCTTCCTAAATAAGACGTGTAGGCCGTGTGACGTGTAGATGTGTTGGCCTGATGGTCGAGTGAAGCGTTCTGGGGAAAGGAATTGTAGAAACGTAGGTTATATAGATTTTTGAAATTTTAAGCATTAAAGTCCCATTGAATAACAAAACAATTGCATTTAAAAATTTTATCTACATAAAACTAGTAGTTTTCAACAGTATCAATAATTTCCAAAATTAATTTTCATTTTGTAATTAGCGCTTACTACTTCTAATCACGAATTTAGTTTAACTGACTAAATGACTACACTAAGTAAGGGTAAAAAAGAATACAACATAGAAACTTATTTTCTAATAAAATATAAGAATTACAACGATACTGTAAAAAGAAAAATCCAAATTTAAATAGTATAGTTTATTTAAATATTTTTAAAATCTTTATAAATTTTATTGTTGAGAGCATCTGTTTGCAGAGGAAAGGTTAAATCAAAGAAACAATGAAAAAAGCTCTATTTTCTTGTTAAGGCAATTCTTTTTATATTTCAAAGTTTTATTTATATATGACAAGAATATTTCGATACCTTAATGTAGTTATACCAACTCAGCACGTTACAATGATAAAAATAAACTGTTGAAACATAAACTATAGATTCTTGAAATTTTAAGCATTAAATTCTCAATAAATAAGTACATTCAAAATTTTATCTATATAAAACTAGTAGACCTCAATATTGTTATTAATTTCCAAAACTTATTTTAATCTTGTAATAGCAGGTACTACTATTAATTCCCAATCGAGTTTAAACTAAAATAAATGACTAAAGGGTAAAAAAAGAATATATTTAAAACTCATTTCCTAATAAAATATAATAATGACAACAATATTTTAAATAGGAAAATCCAAACTTAATCGGTATGGTTTATTTAAATATATTTTCTTTAAATTCTTTTTTATACATTTTATTGTGGAGATCATGTGTTTGCAGAGGAAGAGGTTAAATCGAAAGAAACAATGGAAAAAAAAAGTCTTTTATTTCTTGTTTAAGGCAATCGATAAGGGCAAAAAACTTCCGATGTAAAAGCCAGTTAACGGGTGCTACTTGTCAAAAAGGATTAAGTGGAAAAGCTTCGGCGATTTGCAGGGTCTTCTGAAAGATCTACCGAAAATCCTCGCCCATTAACCTCCGTGTAGAGAGCAGCAAGAAAAGGGATCAATACGCTCTTTATTTTATTTCCTTTATCTTCTACATCTTTGTAGCGCCGGCCGCAGGAATGCCTCCCTACATTGCTTCAAGTTACAGATAAATTTAGGGCTTATCTTCCTTAGTTTATTATATTTTTTTAGAATTTTTGTATGATACTGGAAATAGGTAAAAAAAAAACTTAAGTTAAATTGAATTAGAAAGTTTTATCAAAGCAAAATCATTGTGTGGTTTTATATAAATGTAAAAGATATTAATATTGTTTTGATTTCTATCACATTTTAAAAGAATGATACTTAAAAACAAACGTTTGACAATGGTTGCATATTTGATGCCTCTGTATAATTTACTAAAATAAATTAATATTGTATTAATTATTATCACTGAATTAAAAGAGCAATATCTAAAGAAAATCTAGTTTTATTTGTTGTTTTATTAACGATATTTATGTAATTAAGTGAAATAAATTAATAATAGACTAATTTAATTAGACATTTCAAAGGCTGATATTTAAAAATGTTTTAAATTAAATTTTAGTGCATATTTATGAATTTCCTTTATTGTAACAAAGGATTATTCTCTTCTTTTTTTTTAATAATTTAAGTGCTGCGAAAAATTAATATTTATTTTAAAGATAAATTTATATAATTGGTGTTAGAATTTTATTGCTTTATTATATGAGAATCATCTGGTAAATATACAAATCAATTTTATAGACTTTTTCAAGCTTCAATTCCGGACTATGCTATCCCCAATAATATTTTTGTACAACATTCATAAAACATTTTTCATAATTTTAACTCCAATTTTGTTTTGAGCAAAAATATATTTGTTTAAATACCTTATTGTAGAAAGGAAGTCTTTTCTACTGATTTTTGAGGAAATGTAAAATTCGTTAAGTCATAGTTTGCAATTTTGTTTTATATTGTATTAAAGCAAGAAAACGTATTCTTTAGTCGATATTTTCATTAGATTCACAGTTTTTTTTTACCTAAGAGTATGGATTTTTAAAACAAAGGGCTTGTAAATAATAATTAAGTTATGATGAATTATCGATCGACAATTATCATTATTAATTTAAAAATTTAAATATTATATATACACATATCTAATAACTTTAATTATCAGCAATATAATATATAACTATGTTTTTGATGTAGACATTTACATGTATTTTAAATTAAATTGTATTTTTTAATTATCATTTAAAATTGGTTTAAGTTTGTTTGTTTCAACTTACATCTTTGTTTACGTTTATCGCCTGTGATAAACTTCAATAAATATGCAATATTTAAAAATACTTTCATGAAAATAAAGTAATAAGAAATTAAAGTAATTATTTATAAAGTAATTAATTACTTTAATCTATAAGCATAATATGCAGTTTGGTAGAAAGATAAATTCAATTGGGTTCAAATAAGCAAGGTAAGACATTATAACAGTTGGACTGGCATGCTCGTAGGCTGACACATAGATGGCGCTACTAGTATTAAATATATACGATTTTTAGTTAGCCCTAACCTTCAAAAGACACGTGTATAAATTTGACAGCTGTTGCACTATTAGTACGTGTTATAGCATTTTTAGTAAAGCAACTTTTGTTATTTTGAAAAAATGGATAAAAAGGAATTTCGTGTGTTAATTAAAGCATTGCTTTTTATCAAAAAAAAAATGCTATTGAAGCCAAGGCTTGGCTTGATAAACATTATTTGGACTCTGCACCAGGAAAATCAACCGTAGAGAAGTGGTTTGCTAAATTTAAACCAGGCGAAATGAGCACCGAGGACCATGCAAGCAGTGAACGCCTCAAAGAGGCTGTTACCGACGAAAACATCAAAAAAGTCCGCAAAATAATTTCTGATAACCGTAAAGTGAAGTTGATTGCGATAGCTGAGACCCTAAAGATATCAAAGGAACGTGTTGGACATATCGTGAATGAATATTTGGATATGCGAAAGCTCTGTTCAAAGTGGGTGCCGCGCGAGCTCACAATCGACCAAAAACAACAATGAATTGATGATTCTAAGCAGTGTTTGAAGCTGTTCAATCGTAATAAACCCGAATTTTTGCGTCGATATGTGACAATGGATGAAACATGGCTCCATCATTTCACACCGGAGTCCAATCGACAGTTAGCCGATTGGACTGCACGTGATGAACACTAAAAATGCTATAACTTCACTAAAAATGCTATAGCTCACATACTAATAGTGCAACAGCTGTCAAATTTATACACTTGTCTTTTGAAGGTTAGGGCTAACTAAAAATCATATGGATTTAATATTAGTAGCGCCATCTATGAGTTATCCTACGAACTTTTCAGTCCACCTGTTAATTCCTATAAAATCACATAAAATTCATTCTGTGAGCAAGCTTAACACATGGCATGAACAAAAGGAGAGTACAAGCCTTTAAATATGTTTACTGCATATTCAAGAGAGTTATATATAGCATGACTGAAAGAAACTATGTGATTAATTTCACTTAATCGGTGAACTTCAAAAGGTGCATATGGGGGGGGACCGAAAATTGATGCTGACTACAATTCCCTTTCACACACTAGAAAGTCTTTCAAAATGCAGGCATAACTGAAAAAAGAACAGCAAGGAGTTGTCAAAAGAAAAAATGCCAACAATTAGCATACGTGTTGTTTCACAGGTTAAAAAAGATGTCACCAGTCAACGAGTCACTCTTTGCCACAGCGTAGCAACTGTGCGCAACAACATGACGTCAAATGCGGCATAACTGTATGTAACATAGCTGAAAGAAACCATCTGAGCAATTTCAATTAATCGATTAACTTCAGAAGACCCATAAGAGGACCTATAATTAATATTGACTACAACTCACTTCTATACTCTAGAAAATCTTATGCACAAGAAAATATAAACAGAAATACAGACACAACAAAAAAAAACTTCTGTGTAAATATAAAAATTACACACAGAAAATACAGGCACAACTGGAAAAGAGGACAGCAAGCAGTTGTCAAAAAAATTGCCAACAATTCGCGTACGAGGTATTTCACAGGTGAAAAAAGATGTCAGCGAGTCTCTCTTTGCCACAGCATAGCAACTGTGCGCAACAGCATAATGTCAAATGGGATAGTTTTCCGTGACTAGATGACTTCATAAAAGAGAGTTATTCTGGGGTCAGCGAGATTCGTCATTCATCACGCTCTACCAAGCCTTAATGCTGATTTTGTGATGCCATCGCCGAATTCTTACTTTTTCCAGTGTGAAGACGTACAGGATATATTATACATCCCCATATTCAAGCGGTTATATTTGTTTCGTAAAAAAAGATTTAAAGCAAATAAAACATTTTTTTTCTCAAATGAAGGTGAATAAAGAGCATTTTGTGACAATTTAGGTGCAATTTTTTCAATTGCTACTTTCTCAGATTCAAAAATATTTTTTAAACGATGGAATACTTGGCAAATAAACTTCTGAATAATATCCTTTTAATTAAAGAAAATCCTATGTATATAAATATCCTTTTAATTAAAGAAATAAGGAATTTGGTATTCTGTTGTTTGTTTGATCCTGTTATTTTTTATAGATATTATTAAGTGCACAGTTTCAAACAAAAAGGAATATTTTTTCTTTCTGGTATTGGTTTTGAATACAGCATTTTATGTTACCATTGCTCATTTCAGTAAACATATTTCTACTTATTTTATTGTTATCTGATATTAAATATGAAATACTGTAATTGAATTTTTTAATAGGTTTAAAATTCCTAGAGTATTTGAATACAATACATAAGCAATTTGATTTTTCACTGGCAATAAGACAATTATATCATTACTTTGTTGTTACCATAAAAGCTTGAATAGGGACCATTGCCCATTTTAGTAAACAGAATTTTCAGCCATACCATAATCTGACCAGATTTATATGAAATACTGGGATTTAAAATATTTCATCAAGTAAAAGTCAAATATTTTTTTTTCATTTTTTTAAGTATTTCAGTCTTTTTTCTTTAAATAGCAGATGTGATTTTGATAACATTACTTTTATTATTAAAAGGGTTTGATAATTTTTTAAGATAAATAGAAAATGGCAAAATTAAAAATTTTGAATTACGGATAAAATTACAGATAACTGAAAAAACTGAATAAAAGTAAGGCATTTATTATGCAACGTTGTTTCACCATGCCAAACAGTCACAGTCAAATTTCTGTATAGTTTAAATGTCATGTATCTGGAGCTTGACCATTGCAAATTCTTAGCTTGTAAAACAACACATAATCGTCTTACTCCATAAAATGTCATTCTTTAGTTAACTTTGAATCAAATTCTTTCAGAAAATCATCGACATACGTAAGT
The DNA here is from genome assembly GCA_021605075.1 of Caerostris darwini. Lineage (NCBI taxonomy): Eukaryota > Metazoa > Arthropoda > Arachnida > Araneae > Araneidae > Caerostris > Caerostris darwini. Next base: position 407,586 of record BPLQ01014608.1, read on the forward strand.
AATGAAGGCATAATACTAGAAGGCTTAACTTTTTAACTAAAAAATTATTTTATAACACTGCAATTACGAACTCAAATATTGAAATAATACTAAAGTATTATTACTGAACAACTAAAAGTACAAAACAACACATTTTTATATTAGTCAAGTTCAAATAATGCTACTTAACACAAATCTAAAAGGCACATAACACTACTGACAAGTTGCAAGAAAGTTCTAGTACAGTAGAAAGATTACTCTAGCGACGTTATCATGTGATTTTTATGACATGTTTCGAGCCCAGTTGAAGACTGGTTCATCGCACTGGTCACAGGTATTCACCTTTTACATTGTCCTACTTTTGTATCCCATAAGTGGACATTCATTGGCAGTATTGTCCACGCAATCTTTCATCAATGAGCTGTACCTTTTTTACGAATGTTATGAATGATTATGGATGTCAGCTGATGTGAAATGTTAAAAGATATGAGAAAATAGTTTCATTTTAGTAATATCACAGAAAGACACTTAACGGTGACCCTAGAGTGGTGTTTGGAGTTATAGCATTATGATGAATAGTAACATTTAACTCCATATTCTCGATTGATATATCGTTAACGGAGATCGCTATTATCAATGAATGATCCTTTCCCTAGTGTGTCTTTTCGAATGATACTAATGCTAAATTCATTTTTATTAATGATAACATCAGATTACATGCTCACATTCTGAAATAACACCTCGAAAGTGATGATATCCCAACATTGGATTGGTTCTTTGATTTTTTGATCTCATGGATTACGTGTGGGATGCTTTGAGAAGAAGGCACTATATTCTTCGCTTAAATATACCTAGCAACAGAAATTCCTTGAATAATGGACACCTTTAACTCAAATGTTTGATTATTTGGTGATTAATATGAAAAGATATATCATGTAACCATTACAGTTAAGAGAGAGATTATATCCCTTATTAATGGATATATGTTTGTTCTTTCTTTTGAGAAAACAATAAATTGTACTAATTGTACTTTTTCAATAAGCTTTTTTTTGCTTGATTTCAAAGACTACATGCTAATTGTTGTGCTATGATATTTTTATTTATCTCATAACTACACATTAATGCTCTTTATTCTGATTACCATTTCTTTGTGGATATTTTTTATAAAGTTATGGGGGAACGGGATGATTGTTATTGCATCTTATATCAAACAAGTTTCTTTGCAATTTTAATTAATATTTTTTTCTATCAAAACGTATAAAAATGAAATTAACGGTAATTGTTGTGCTATAATATTTTTATTTATCTCATAAATACACGATAATTGCTCTTTATTTTGATTTCCATTTTTTGGAGGAAATTTTTTATAAAGTTATGAGGAAAAACTATGTGTAATCTTTATCATGTATTTGTTTTACACAGATATATCAAATGCGGCTCTATAAAATGGTGAATTAAAAATTTCTATGAAAAATGGTGAATTAAAAATTTCAAAATAAATAAAAGCTTATTAATGTTTTTATAGTTTAAAATGTATAAAATTAATAGTCATCAATTGTTATCCTCAAAACTCAAAAAGTTATTTTAAAGATTTTTTTTAATTATTATTTTATTTCTTTGCATAGGACCATAAATGTTGTACAAATACACTAAATGAAATTTATTTAAAAAAATTAAATTTATTAAAAAATTTTCGTTCAAATTTATTTTTTATAATCTTATAATTATTTTAAATAAAAAATATTCATTATGATCTCATTTATTTAATAGCCATACAAAAACATTTAACAATGAAAATTTTAATTTGAAAAATACATCATTTAAATTAAATCTTTTTATTGCAAAATATTAATAAAGTATGATTTGAAAGTATACCTCAGCTTCCTCGAAATCAACAATGAAGGAAATATTCCTTTAATCCATATGGAAAAGATTAAAGGAATATTTCACTTTAAACCATATGGAAAAATATTAAAGGAATATTTCACTTTAATACATATAGAAAAAGATTAAAGGAATATTTCACTTTAATCCATATAGAAAAATATTAAAGGAATATTTCACTTTAAGCCATATGGAAAATGAATCCATATGGATCCATTAAATTAGTTTTCCATATGGATTTGCTGGATTTTTTTTGATTCGTTGGATTCCTTTTCCAATACGGGAAAGGAATCCATATGGTGAAATATTTCTTTAATTCATATCTCATCATACAAGGTGGTGTAATATTGCCAATTAATTGCCATTGCAATTTTACAAAGCAGACACTTTAAGAAAGTCCCACACAAACTTTAGTTTCAAATACGACAAGTAATTCTGTCTCTCACCTCACTGGATAAAGAACAACATCCCAATCCGAAATTAAAGGAAGATCTAATAACTATGGACAGTGTAAATTAAACAACACAAATTAATCTTAATTAACAAATCAATAGTTTCCAAACTTGTTTGTTGCAAATCATAGTAAGGTTTGACTTTCCGCTCAATAACTTTCAAATTTTCTCTCAGATTAAATTAACTTTTTTCTTTCATTTATCGAACATTGCTGCATGAATTTTTATTTTTGTGAACATCGCCAATTGTCCATGCTGATCTATTAAAAGCTTTTCGTTTTTGACGCTAATCAAATTAACTTGATCGTGCCTTAAATTATAGAGTTCGTTGGAATCTTAGAATCCATATGAATTCGTTGGATTCTTTTCCCCATTGGATTCCTTTTCCATATTGGAAAAGGAATTAGTGGATTAGGATTAGGATTAAGAATTTTGGATAGATTGAATTAAAAATTTTGGATGGATTGGATTAGGAATTTTAGGAATTTTTATTTCCCTTTTCTAATATGGAAAAGGAATCCATTTGGTGAAATATCCCTTTAATTCATATCTCATCATACGAGGTGGTGTAATATTACCAATTAATTTCCATAATTATTAATTACCGTTGCAGACGCTTGAGAAAGTTTTACACTCACATTAGTATTAAATACGACGAGTAATTCTGTCTCTCACTTAACTGAATAAAGATTAACATCCCAATCCGAAATTAAGGGAAAATCTATTAATTATGAACATGTAAATTAAACAACACAAATTAATCTTAATTAATAAATCAATAGTTTCTAAACCTGTTTGTAAGGTTTGGCGTTCCGCTCGATAACTTTCAAATTTTCTCCCAGATTAAATTAACTTTTTTTTTTATTTATCGAACATTGCTGCATGGAATTTTTATTTTTGTGAACATCACCAATTGTCCATGCTGATCTATTAAAAGCCTTTCGTCTTTGACGCTAATCAAATTAACTTCGATCGTCCCTTAAACTATAGAGTACCGGTGCACTAAGCAATGTCGATTCCTTCATACCAGAATCGATGCCATGCTACGCTGCAAATTTTCTCTTTTCGGCTACATGGATTTTTATGAGAGCTCTTTGATGGCGTTTCCCCGACCTTCCCCCATGCTATAAATCGAGCCTGTTTCCTCTTTACGATCCATTAGAGCATGTTTTTCAGAACTTGAAGAAGGGGGAGGGAGCGCAAAAGAGACTGTTTTTCAGACGCGTACGAAGTTAAATAATGCGTCTTAATGCGAAAAGATAGTAGAGATGAACGTATCGCGCTAAGAGGTGCTTGAGGGATGGTGCAGAGAAAGGAGGGGGGGGTTCGAGCCGATTTTTCAATTGCAGTTATTGATTGGAGGCTCTTGTGAAGTTCACTGTGAGGATGTGTTTTGTTGTGTGTAGACATGAGAAGACACCTAAATCATACTAAAGAAAGAAATGCTTGATGTAAAATTAAGAAAGGCTGATATTTAATGATGACTACATTAAAGGGCAATGGAAAACAGTTTCTTTCACAGTTAAAAGTATCCTTTGGAAATGTTACTGAATAAAATATACTTTATATTTAAATTACTGCATATGCTTACCAATACAACATAAATGAAAGACTCTTATTCAAAGTTGTTATCTGTTTTAAAAATGCATAAATTTTATTTATAATAAACAGAAAACAAGCGACTTTTTAAATTTACATTTGTGAAGTGCTGTTTTTAATAAATTATGGATCTTTAATTATCTTTAATTTATTATATCATTGAAATTCTTAATCTAATTAATTGATCACGTTTACATCTCGCTGAATTTATTGTATCTAAGGTATCGCAAAAATTATTCGTGGAAGAATGAAAACTGTTTCTTGTATACTTCTTAAAACTTACAAATATATATTCGAAGGCTTTGATAAGAATTTGAAGGCTTAAGAGTATTTGATTGAAGGATTTGAGTATTTGAAGGCTCTCAATGAATTCTAGAACTTTAATTAGATATAATTTATTATAGCAATGAAATTCTATTTGATTAATCACGTGATCATCTCGTTGAATTTATTATGTCTTAGGTAACGCAAAAATTATTCGTGGAAGAATAAAAACTGTTTACTGTATATTTTTTGAAACTTACAAAATACATATTAGGAAGACTTTATTCTAACTACAGAAATTATTTTAAATCATACATGATATAATAAATTTTGTGCCAAGACTGGTTGTTGGTATTATAATTAGAATTAGAAACCAGTTTCCCGTCATTGCAAAAACAAAATACTTCTTGCAATGGTTCAAATGCAAATTGAACTCATTTAATATAAATTAAAAAATTCGTAGACACTAATTTAGTAACATAATTCAGTAGTTATGCATATATTTTACTAATAATAAATTTATGAAAAGAAGTCAGAAGAATAATTCATTGACCTCACGAACATTTCGATGAATTTATTATATCTTGCATGCAACTCAAAAATTATTCTTGGAAGATAAATACTCTTACTTGCATACTTCTTAAAATTTACAAATATATATTCTAAGGCGATTTAACTAAAGAATTTACAATTATTTCAAATCATACAAGATATAATAAATTGTGTACCAAGACTGTTGGTATAATAATTAGAAACCAATTTCACGTCATTGCAAAAATAAAATATTTCTTGCAATGATTCAAAAGTAAACTGAACTCATTTAATATAAAATAAAAATTTTGTATGCATTGATTTAATAGCATAATTTAGTAGTAGTGCATATATTTTGATGATAATAAATCTATGAAAAGAAGTCAGATGAATAATTGAATGACTTCGTGAACGCAAAAATTATTAGTAAAGATATTATAATAAATATCTTTACTAATAATATATTAGTTTATTAGGAGATATTATAATAAAAAAATATTAGTGAAAATAATTATTACGAAGATGAATCACTTTCTTGTATACTTTTTAAAACTTACAAAATATATATTAAAAAGCTATCTAACTACAGAATTTACAATTATTGCAAATCATACAGGATATAATAAATTTTGTACAAGGGCTGTGGGTATAATAATTAGAAACCAGTTTCACGTCATTGCAAAATAAAATACTTTTTGTAATGATTTAAAAAAGAATTTAACTCATTTAATATAAATTAATAATTTCTTAGACACTGATTTAGTAGCATAATTTAGTATTTATGCATAGATTTTAATAACAATAAATTTATGAATAGAAGTCATATGAATAATTTTCTTGATTAATTTCTATAGATAAAATAATAAATCTTCACTTGTCTAACTAAATCTGCCAACCACACGCAACTTCATTTTTTATATTAAACTCAAGTAAAACTGATTTTATTACAAATATGCTTTTTCAACGAGAAAAAAAAAGAACAAAAAAAAAATTATAAAACAAACAACATAATTAACAAAACAAAAATTACTGTTTGATTAGATCAAGATTTGTATATCAGTGTATTAAGATATATATCTTCTACGTTGGTGCAACAGCCCCCACTATTAGGATATATTTCTTCATTGGTTCAACAGACCCTACTATTAAGATGTATATCATCTTCATTGGTGCAATATCCCCTACTATTAGGATATATATCTTCTTCATTGGCTCAACAGACCCTACTATTAAAATATATATCTTCTTCATTGGCACAACAGCCCCATGGTTGGCCAAGGTCGTCTGCCTACTGGCAGATTTCGGGAGAGATGTTTTCTTTTTACGGGATAGGGTTGTCAGTCCTACGTCCAATGCGTCCTATTAGATGGAAACCTACGGTTTAAAGTGGATTCAAAACCATTACAAACATCGGGAAACTTAAAACCAGCGCTAGAGCGCTAGTCAGTCGTCCATCAAGCCCCATTAGGATATATATATACCGGTTTTAATTTAATTATAAGCAAACTAGTAATTGGTGGTTAAAATTGATAGGTGGTAATTGATGGTAATAAATTAATAATTGGTGGTTAAAATTGCTAGTGGTAATTGATAGTAAAATTATAAATACTATGTTTGTCATATAATTTTTTTTTCAAATCATAGTAAAAGGAATTTTTATCGTAATTAAATCTCTACAAAAAATACGTAAAAATTCCTTTCTCAAAGATACTAATTTTTTTTTAATAATTTTAATGGATTTTTGAAAATGAACATATCCCACACAATACTTAATGTTTGTTTGTTTGTTTTTTTATCTTACATTTTTTTTTATCTCATCTGTACTTTAAAAAAAAATTTTTTAAATCCTACATCCTCTTGCTAAACAAAACAATTTCCATTCCAATACCACTGAGCAACCTGTCAACATCGTAACTTACCTTCTAATAACCTAGTTAACCTATTACGCCTAGCAGTTAACTCTCTTAAGACCACGCGACTGATAACATTCCAGATGAACACAGCAATGTTCTAGTACTAAAGATACATTTTAAGCAGTCATGGAAGGCAGCCAAAAATCTGTCAGAGCACTTCACGCTCACTCTTCTGAAAATGATAGATGGGTCCTTAGCCCAAACATGGGAAACATTTGTAACATAAAAGACTTTCAATCAATACCCTCGTCACGTGATTTATGGCGGTCATTCTGGTTTTTCTTTTCCACCCCCTCCCCCCTTCGCGCGCTTCCTGAGATAGGAGATGTCACAATTCCCCTCCCACAATTTTTAGAAATATGAATTTGTTAAACGAATTTACTATTTAAAATAATATTCTTTCGATATGATGAATAACAGTAATTTATTTTTCGAGTGAATTAAAGAAATGAGAAACAACAGTACTTCAATGATGTCAAATTTTATTAAAATTTTGAAACATATAAATATGTAAATTAAAAGTGTTTTTTTTTAATAAAGTTAATTTCGTTGGAATGAAATTTTGTGCATTTTCCTGAATATTTGCAGAAATAAGATTTATTTCATATAGTTTTGAAAATTAGGAAATATTTCATCACTCGTCGAGTTCTAAATTATGTTATTATCTATAATCCATATTATTATGGTTTTGTTCTGCTTATTGTTTTAATCTTTTATTTTATTCCTTCTCATTTAAATTATGTAAAAGTTTTTAATTATGCTATTTAAAAGATTTTCAAATTTTGGAGATTTTATGCATTTTTTACAAAATAACTTTATAAAAACACTTTTGTATCTATATAACATTTAATAAATATTATATTGACAATCTATTTTCAAGTTTGTTTGTTTTTACCATTTTATACCTAATGAAAACACTTTCAATTTTTGATATGTCATTCTTCTTCAATGGCGCAAATAACCCCATGCTGGCCTAATGGCAAATTCGAAAACATGAGATGTTTTTCTTTTGCTGGATAGGCTTGTCAGCCCTAGACTCTATAGTCATGTTAGATCTAGACCTATGGCTTAAAGTGGATTCGGAACCACTACAAACATCCATGGCACTGTCAGATTCGTACTCGAAATCTGTATCACAGAGCGCTAGTCACTCGGCCATCAGATTCCAATATGTCCTTCCATCAACTATTTAATAAAAAATTGATTCTTGTAATCTCTGTGAAATGGAAAATAGGAATTATGTATCTTATTTTTTAATAGTAAAATCTAATTTATTGTATAAATCAATGTATTTTGTACTAATGAAAATTATGTCTTTAAAAAAAATTTCTATTTTACAATAAGTCTAAAAATATAATTAGCACATATAAAATACAAGGTAAGTCATTTCTGTACATAACTGTTTTTCGATTTTATTTAAAATTTTTAAATGCAAATGCATTGAATTTTTTTTTTACTGTGATATCGTATGTGAATTCTGTTTAAAAGTGTATCCTTTTAATACCGTTTAGTCTAAATACTTGTAAAACCACTTCACAATTTTTTACAATTTTAACATATATATTTTTCAAATATGTTCATTTTTATCGGAATGTTGGAATATATATTTAATTTGTTATAATATTATTTACATTATTGCAACTGTTAAACTAATATATAATTTGAACTTTATTTTACTGTTTTAAGCATGTTAATAATTATTTTACTTTATTACCACATATCTCCCATTTTAAAATTAATTTCCATAAAAAGACTTAGAAAAAACCCATTAACCCAATTCCGGAAGATCACATTCAAATACCCACTACTTTCCAACTTGAAGAAAAGTTCTCGATTTCTGCACTTCCACAAAAAAAGTAGGGAAAAGAAAAAGGTTTAACTCTCAGCTTATACGAAACAATTGTCATTAGCGAAAGTTCATCCACTCTTTTTTTGGCAGGGAGTTTTTAGGCCCCGATCCTTTCCCAATGGTAAAAGGAAACGATCAGTCGTTTGATGCACTAACGCACCATTACATGCTCCGGAACCGCCAATTTCCCATCAGCACCCTTCACTTCACATGGGCTGTTAACTACATTTTTTGGCACGCTGCAAATCTGTGTGTTTCGTGCCAAGATCATGTATCCATTACTGCTCTCGTTATGCAATGTTAAGAGGACAGTGGACTAAGCAGATTTTGCATGATTATCATTATGAAAATGCTAGTAAAATAGGTTTTTAATTTTAAAGAAATTCTTGTATTTTTCTTATCACAGTTGATGTTCAAAGAAATGTAATAAATAATAATACAAATTCATAAATAAATCTCAGAAAGTAAAGTTTATCACTGTTAGAGGTCTTAGATATGGAAGTTAAGGTATGGTAATTAGAGATCTAGGTTTTAAAAAATGTTAGAGGTCTAAGTATGAATATCATCTGTTCATTTAGTTAATAATTCCATTTGAAACCTTAAAAATATCCTCTTTCCTTTATTTTAGACAGCAAATATATCAATAATTGAAAAAAGATCTTATTGTATAGAAAGTTTGTTTACTTTTAAGAAACTCACCCCAAAAAAAATAAAATTTTAAATTATGAGCATACATGTGTCATTTGGAGTGAAGGTGGATTAATATCTGTACTATTTACTTTTATTTCTTGAAAAGGGGCTCAAGAAAGCTAATCTACTAGGAAAAACTACTTTTCATTGAATAATGCATAGAATAAAATAATAGTGTTCAAAACATTCAACTGTTGGAAAGGAAACTATTCTCTTTAACCAAAAAGAAAAAAGAATATTTTCTCGTTCCAATCACAATAGAGATTTTTTTAAAATGAACTTTTAAATTTTGGTTTTATAATTTTGTAACTTTTAATATTAATTATTGATATGGAGGTACAGGGTTATAACCCTCTTCAACTAACATCAGTTACGTTTTGGTCACTCATAATCGTGAAAGTTGTCTAATATAAAGGAAATAGACTTAATCCATCTTTCTATTGTTTATTCCGATATTTTGAATTAAATGTGTTATTCTTATTTTTACTGCAGAAAGAAGAATCGGCCTTTTGGGTTGTAAATAAATCTAAGAAAATAAATTCCATCAATGGTATAAATATTAGAGATATAAATAGCATATGTTCATTTAGTTAATAATTCTGTTTGAAATGTTAAAACTACCTTTTTCCCTTTATTATTTTAACAACAAATACATCAAGAATTTAATACAGATCTCATTACTGTATAGTATGTTGGTTTATTTTTTAAAAACACGCTCTTCTTACCATGCCACCAAAATAAAAATTTTAATTATGCACGTGCAAATGTCATTTAAAGTGAAAATCAATAAAGATCCGTACTATTTAATTTCATTCTTTGTAAGAAATGAAATTAAATAGTACGGACCTTTATTGGAAACTTAAGAAAATTGTTATCTGATGGGAACTCACTATAATCTCACATTTAATAATATTTTTTATGTGAATACCAATCATTTAGGCATGTTGTTCGTTCATTATCTCTCCTCAGATACAATATTTTATATTTCCATTGTCCATAATTTACCATATCTGCTTCTACTGTTATTATTTATTAACTTTTATTCCTCTTCTAATTATTCTTTCAATACACTTTAATTGCTTTGATGGATATTCTTTTCGCTATCTGACTTGACATTGTTTTTAAATTTTGCCAATAATTTATCGTATGTATCTTATATATTTTTAAATATTCTCGCATTTCATAATTTTTCCTTTTTTAAATTTTAAATTTTTTTTTTGACATTTTCTTAAAATTGTAAAATGTTTCCTCATTGTTCATAACTTTAGTAACGCCAAAAGGGAATTTTACGAAATTTTTGCCATCGGGTGTCCATTCAATTTCACCCACGTCATTCCCGAATTGTATAGGGACATCTCAGCTCTAAGCTCAATGATGTGGTGTGGTGCAATAGTAGTAGTATCTTAGTCATATTCATGAGACGGATTTGATACGTCTAGTATGTGGGGTGGAGGCAGATATCACTTTGCATATCTTCATTGACCTGTATACTGTCCCAAGAGACACTGTTGTTGTACGTTTTATATAACATCATTATTCAACTTATTGTTCGTCCTTACGCAGGCTCAGTTGATGACTCGTCCTTCTTAGAAGACGATAATGCTAGTCCATACTTAGTTCAGTTAGTGAAAATTATCTTAGTATGGATATTATGTATATAGGTTGATTAGCACATTCCCCCGACTTTACCCCGATTGAGCATGTATGAGATGCTGTAGATACATATATTGCTACCGGTATGCCACCTCTTGCGACCCTGCAGTTTCATCAATGGGTTCTGCTGACTGCTGAGTTAATAAACATCATTTTCAGCACAGAACCTCCCTGTTGTTATGCCTATTACAAGTGATCTCATTCCATATTGAAGCTGATAAAACATTGAATACATTACTTTTAAACTTTTTCGAAAATGTTTATTAGCCGAAATAAATATATATTGGATCATTTACTTAAAATGAAATTTAATTCTCTTTTACTTTCGGAGGAACAAATGAAGTGGAAAAATTACAAATTAGTCTTTCAAAAAGAAACATTTATTTAATAATTAAGAACAAAAGACATCACTGAAAATTGAAACAAATTTTACACATTTTCTTCTCAATCGAAAACTACCCCTGATATTTATCAATAAAGTGCAATATACGTTACATCAGCAAACTTTTATATATACTACTAGCTAAGTTCTACGAGCCAACTATTAATTTTATTCTCACAAGCAATATTGTACACCATCATATTAAATGAAATTACGAGAAACTGCAAAATATTGCCCCTTTCCTTTCTTTCTTTATAAGGCTTATAAAAATAATCGTATTAAAATTTTGTGAATTGCTTTAAAAATTCAAATGTATTTCCGTTCGTAAAATATTTTTCTTGTAACTAAACCCGAAAAGACAAATACACAGAATAATGAAACAATTTATATTAAAAATAAAATTTTAACAAACAGGGCATATAAGATTCATAACAAACAGTAATTAAAATATTCTTACAGTAATTCTTACAATTTTTTTTTCAAATAATTAGATGCTGTTTCCATTTTAAAAACGATAATTTCAAATAAAAATGACAGATATCGGAATAATAAAACGCATTACTAAGAATAACAGACATGGAAAGAAATGTGGCACTATATTAAGAATGCAATCGAACTAATTTCAGCAAATTTGTATCCAGTTGTCTATTTCAGCTACAACCAAACGTGAAATGTTACAAATAGTTACAGAACTCCCATCAAGAACACTAAAACTTTATTCTCCAAAAGAAATGTCACAGAGACGACTGTAATTCTATCTTTTATTGACAAAATCCGTCGAACAAAGAGGAAGAAGACAGTCAGAACTTTGGACCACTTTTGCCGCTAGCATCGTCTTCCCTTTCTTCCTAATCTCTTCCTTCCCGATAATGCAGTAGAATCGACCCATCATCCTGATTAATCTCACTTCACTTATGCTCTGGCCGCGGTGAAATCGTCAATAAGTAATTTTTGTTGAATGACATTTCTTCTTTTGGCCAGCATTGGTAATGGCGCCGCGTTCTATCGAACTTCGATATCACTCAGACTTCATGTGTGTTTCAGTCCGAGTCACTCCGCGTCGCACGCACCAGTTGGGAAAGTGACAGGTTATTTCACACATCGAATGGGTATAGTAGAATCATAATTGTACAGGGGGGGGGAATGGGATACATCGATGCAGTTTTGGTTGATTGCTAGGACAGATCGATGAATTACGTGGGTGGTCGTGTTATTATTCTTCATTTGAGATAATGCAGCTGAGCGATTTTCATTAATTGCGTGAAATTGAGTGAATGTTTATTTGTGATGCTGAATGATAAATGAACAGGGTGTAGTTATTAGAAAATATTTAACTAATTTTATTTCTAACAATACAGTACTAAACAACTCCTAAATTTGTTAAATAATTATTTTTATAACTCAAAGATTCACCGATTTCAGAATCACTCCAGGCATAATTCCTGCTTAGGTAGATAGATTTAATCTGTGCTGAACTGATTCTTGCAAATGTAATAGTAGTCAAAATCGATTTGTAATCGATTTCAAAGTAGGTAGCATATTAATAAGGTACATTGTACCTTTTAGCTAGTCAAGAATTGAATACCCTAGAATAAAAGAGCTGATACTCTAAAATGTCAAATGACCACCAAATTTTTGTCAACTTTTATATACTTCTAATCATTTTTACAGACTTTTGAAAATTAAATGATTCTTAAATCCAATTGTCGATTTAATGATTCCTAAATCCTTTCTATATTTTCTTTTATTTCTGTTTTGTATTATCATGCTTTTTAAATTTTTCATTTGTTTGATGTTTTGAAAATTTTCTTACTTAGTGCTATAAGCTTCGTGTGATACTTTGTAATTCATAAGGATTCCTTGTAAATTTCTTTAAAAAATAATCTAAATACTGTAAAATAAATGAATATATTTAAATGAATATTAAGAAAAAAATTAATTAGGAAATAAAGATTATAATAAGAAATAAAGATTAATTTAAATACTATCATATGGACTGATAAAGCTTTTAATATTAAAGTTGAATTTCTTTTTTTAAAAAGTATGATTTTTCATTTTTTTAAATTAAAAGAACAACTGTATAAATAACTTTAATAGTGAATTTCATTTCTAATAATGATTGCATACTATCAAATGTTATGTTGAGTAAATACACAATAAATGAAAATAAAACAAACTTCATTTTTTGGGGGGAAAAATTATAGTAAGCATGAAATTTATGATAGTTTATTAAAGTTTCTTACTCATTTACTGTTATGTTAAGTTTAGAATAAAAATAAAAGCGGACAGCATAGATATTTTTGTATTTCTGTTTATTTTGCTTAATTTGGTGACTAAAATATTATAACTTTCGAAATAAATTAACGATTTTTAATCGATTACTGTAATGAACGCATATGTTTACATGATTAATATTGCGTGATCAAGATTTTAGAATGGTATTGATTAACAGGTTATTTATTTTTATTCAATCAATATTTTTTCTTTAAACATTTAATGATGAAGTTTCAGTTCGTTTTATCATCGGTACTTTTAGTTCAAAAATTATATGTCTCTTATTATGAACATTGACATGTGTTCTGATGTGAAAATGGCAGATTTGTTTTATATTTATCTTCATGCGTATGCTTATATAAGACATTTTGGATAGTAAGCTCGACTTGAATAACTAGAACAATTTTACTGAACCCTATAAACATACTAGGACAAACAGAAAAGTTGTACATAACTAATATACGATACATTTTAAATTAATTTTTTAATTCAATTTTTGTTCATGGTATTGCTGAAATAATGTTTATTAATTATAAGAAATTAAATAAATATTAACTTTATAGAATATTCTCCGTGAATTCAGCTCGAACGGAAATAATTTAAATATCATTTCTTATAAAATAATTTTCTTAATAACAACTGGTATTAGTTTCACTTTTAAGTTATTTGTGTGTGAAAACTGTCTCCAAAAAAACACATCTTTAATTTCTATCCCTTATCATATCTTTCATACTAGCGTTATTAACTACAGAACTCGATAATTGAAAACCGTGAAGCCTGGCGATGAAGGAGAAGTGCTTAGTTAAATATTGATTTTTGAACAATAGGGACTTTTGAAATTTTCAAAAATCAATAATGTTTAATAATAAATATTATATACTTGGTTTCCTATTTGATTAGATATGTTGAAAATCTTGCGTAAAAAATAATCAAAATATTTTTAAATAAATGAATATATTTAAATAAAAGAAATAAAAACCCATTAAAAAGTAGAACCATGATGTGGGCTGACAAAGCTTTTAATATTAAAATTGCATTTATTTAAAAAAAAACATGTATATGTTATTTCATTTTTTAAATTAAATCAACAATTATATAAATAACAATTATTGCAATCACTATTATTTCTAATAGTGATTGCATAGCATCAAATATTATGTTGGATAAAGGATCAACACTAGATTACTAAACATTTGTCAAACTGTAAGAAAAATACAATTGTAAAGCAGCAACACTGTCGTATAATAAATTAAAAATTATAAAGACTAATTATTAGAAATATAATGCAAATTACAAAAAAATACTTTCACATAATAATTGCTTAAAACTAATTAATATATCCAGTATCATTTTAATCGAATTTACGTTTGAACTTTTCCGGTTTACAAAAGCAATTACAAATTTCGTAAAAAATAAAAAAATTTTTCTGATATTCACAAATTATTAATTATGATATAAAATGTCCTTTAATTAATTTCATATGAAGAAAATTCCAGGTTTTTAATAAATGACATTGTTTGCAATTTTCATTTATAGTTTTACAATTCAACAACCAGTTGAGTAAATATTTTCTTTCATATTTAAAACAAGATTTCTGTTTTAAATTTTTGTAAACATACTATTAATTAATATTGTTTGCAATTTTCATTTATAGTTTTGCTATTCAACAATCGGTTGAGTAAATATTTGCTTTCATGTTTAAAATACGATTTCTGCTTTAAATTTTTGTAAACATATTATCTCACATACAATCTAAAATATATTTGTATGTGAATTTAATTGTTTATCTATATATGTGGACTACAATTAAAAGTAACTAATATCTTATAGATAACAAGCATCACATAAAAAATAATTAAATAATAGTTTCATAATCCAATTACTGTTGTATAATAAATTCAAAAATTTTAAGAAAAGATTATTTAATAATATATATTTACAGGAATTAAACTGACTCTAGCAACACATACTTCAATAAGAAAAATTAACATAGGTGCATAAATAAAAATAATTCTTGCGCTATGTATTTAAGCAGAAAATTATGTTTACAATTTTAAAAAAGTAATACTAACGGAGAAATTTTTGTCTTTTCATCTATTGAATCAAAATAAATAATATTTCAAACAGCATAAGAATATAAGAATTTAAAAATGAAATATAATCTTACAATGTTGTTGATTGTAAATTCTGCAATGAAATATTTTCTTAATTAAACAACTGCCTACGACACTTAAATCTTAATTAATGAGAAAAATAATTATTCATTTTCAAACAAATATTTAATTTTAATAGCAAGTGAATCAAGTTTTTCTTATTTCCTCTACTTACTTTATATGTCATTAAAATTAATGATGATCCTGATTTATTTGATAATTTAAGTGTATGTATATTGCCGATATCTGTAGTTTCTTCATTTATTTTTAGAGGGAGCACTCTTTAATGATTTCAACAACAGTAATAATTATTTGTTTATTACTATAGCATTTGAAATTAAAATCCCTTTCATTTCAGAACCAACAAACGTCGATACACAAATTTAGAAATATTAAAAAAAAAAATTGTGATTACACGCTTAAAATTGAGAACATTTTCATTAAAGTTATGCAACGTATGTAAAAAGTAATGCTGCTTTAGATTAGGCCATGAAAATTTTTGAAGCTGGTGTCGTCGACGCGAAAAGGGACTTTAAAATCACTTGCAGTCTTAGCAAGTAGAAAAACAAAATTTCAAGATAGCTACATTTTACATATAAGAATGCAACATCATTTATCTAAGGAATTATGATGAAGAGCCATTGGGTAAATAAATGGGACCAAAGTCATTCAAGATAGATAATTAAATTTAAGATCTTTTGTAATTAATAGAATATGGAAAACATCAAGAAGAACAGAATCAGTTTCTAGAAGAAAGTTTGGTTTGTCGCTCTACAATAATTTTTTGAACACTTTGGGTTAATTAGACTGGTACCTACTGTTTAATGTGGATTCCGAACCACTAACAAGCACCCATGGCTGATTCAAACCTGAAGCCTGCTGTATCCAATATTAGAGCACTAGCCAATTTGCCATCAGGCCGCTCCAGAAGGTATATTCTAGAAGAGTATAGTAGTATAAGAGTATAGATATCTCCGCGTATATTCTAGAGCTACAATTGTCCCATATGATTACATTTTGTATCTAACTTCAAGGAGGTACAAAACTGTTACCTAACCCACTTCAAATCTTCTCTTGTACAGCCACTGGAAGGCTGGTATCAAGATGAATTGTACGTATAAGGCTTCACAAATTAGGTTTGTATGTAACACATCCAGTATTGTGTATTCCTTACACCACGCCATCAAAACGAAACATTTAATGGCAAAACACTTGTCAACTAAAATCCAAGTCAATGGAAGTCCATACTTTTTACTGAAGAGTCTATATTTTATTTTTAAAATGATTCAAGAATATTATTATTCTGTCAAAACCGGTAACCTTCTATTTTTCTAGTCGTATCCATGAAATACAGATTTCCTGCATTTGATGTATGTATACAGGTACGCATTTCTTGGGATAACTTAGTTATATAGAGGTGACATTCTTGATCCAATCATTTGCCCTTAGGTATGTGCAGCTGGTTACTCCTTTAAACTAAAATCCGATAATGCTCGACCACACAGTACCCTTCTGAATTTATTACTTTATGAAGAGACTATTTTGCATTTAGTGGGCTAGCATATTCTCCGCATTTGAATCCGATCGAGCATATCTGGGATCCTTTAGAGATACGTATTGCTGTAAATCCTTTTCCTGCATTCTTTCAGGGTATTCGAACTTTTACACATCAATAGATATGGTTTCCAAATAAACATGGCCATGTTATGTATGTAATATATGTATGCTAATAAACACACTAAGTAAGATATTTTGAACATAGCTGCCGTGAATGTATAGCTGTTTTTTGGGATCATATTCCATATAGAAGTTTATAACAGATTGAAAAATCGGACGCAAGGTTTTTGTGTATGTTTACATATGTAATTTCAAGGCAAAAATTATTTTTGTTGTTTTTCTTTTGTGCCTAATTTGAGAAGCACTCTTTGATTTGCGTTTTTGACAAATTTTATGGAATTCCAATTAATATAAATCTCATTAATTCAATTAATAAAATTTTCAATTTATCAAACCTTTCTTAATTTTAGGAAACTAGTATATTTATAAAATCTCATTATAAGTTCCTCAATATCAACCCTGTTTTGCTCTATAATATTATTGCTTTTTTACTTGATTTTATCTTCTTTATTCAACTGAATATTTCAAACAATTTATTAAACTAATATTAGAATTGTATTTAAGTTCCACTTTATCCCTTGCGAATTTAAAAGCAGTGTCCTTACATTATATGAAAATGTCTTCGCCAAATACTGAAATGTTCTACACCACCAATCACCTAGAGCAAGAATCCCTCCCTTAGAGCCCAAGTACATGAATGGATATCTTTAAAACAACTACCCCTCATGTTTAAGAACATGGTTGGAAGATCTCGACATGGAGTTGATGTCGGCAGTTAGGCCCTTGATTAGTTCGGCTGAAGCGTAAAAGGATGTTCTGCCATGCAAATTAACGGAACGGAGTTAGATGAATCAAACCCATGTTTAAGGAAGCGGAGAGTTTGTTGCTCTGCAAGGAATGATATATCTAAGGAGTGGATGGAATATAGGGTTCCATGTAAGGTGCTCTTTTAACATGGTATGTGTATATCTTAAAGTTTAGTTCTGTTGAATTAGTTTTTATTATAAAATAGGTCAAAATTAAATTATTTAAAATTAAAAAATATTTTTAAATAAATATATAAATACTATTTTTATTTAATAAATTGTGGTAATTTTTCATACAACAGCAATAAAAAAATTTTAAGAATGTGTAAAGCTTGAAGTTAGTTTCATTAAATTCATTTTTATTATAAAAATAGGTCAAACTTATTTAATTATTTATAATTAAAAGCGGTAAAATAAATATCTACTTCATTTAATAAATTGTGGTAATATAAATATCTATATATATAATATAAATATATATTTTTATTTAATAAATTGAGGTAATTTTTGATACAACAACGATAAAAAGCTTTTAAGATGGTATGTGCAATGCTTAAAGTTTAGTTTTGTTGAATTCGTTTTTATTATATTAATTGGTCAAAATTATTTAATTGTCTATAATTAAAAGTTGGAAAATAAATAAATACGATTTTTATTTAATAAATTGTGGTAATTTTTGGTACAACAGTAATAAAAAAATGTAAGAAATACTTTTTTTAAGACATCCTTTTGTTATTATTGAGGAACTTAAAATAAAATAAAATTATTTTCTTTTGGTATGCTAGGGCTATGAACAAGTAAGTAGCTATTTTATACCAGCTAAAAAACTTTGGAAGAAATGTAAAAAAAAAAGATTATTTTTGTTCGGTTCAATAGAGTTGAATAAATTTCCTTGACAATTAAGAACCAAATTTTATAATGAATACCAAATGAATGGCTCATAAAGTGATTATATGGGATACAGAAAATATTATATGATAAATTGTATAACACAATGTTTAGAAATACTGGAAAAAAAAATCACATGTATAAAAAGCTTATTACAAATATTTTTAAAAAAGTTAGATATCGAATTAATAAATAAAATATAATAAATAAAGATATATCATTTAAGCGTATATTTACAACATAAAAATATAATTAGCATAATGTCTATAATCCTTGCTCCTCGCAATAAAAAGATTATAGTTAATACTAATTTGCCATAATTGATGCCCTACGTCATTCACTAAGAAAATCTAATCTCGTGTAATATTTTTCTAATAACAACACATGAAATTTAGTGTAAGTTTCGTAAGAAGGGCGGAAAACATCTATTTTGTATAAATAAAATAACAAAAATAACTATTGTAATTACATAAAGTCAAAAAAATTAAACATACAGTACACTTGTCACTTGTACATTTATAACACTTGTCCTTTTAAAAAGTAGACTTAAACCAACTTTAAATTGACAATTAAAAATACCTCTAACTGTAGAATTTATAGTCATATAAACAATAGTCTTTTGCATTGCTATTTTGCTGCTTGCATTCTGTATTTTATTATGGATTTATTATTTTATTAACTTGAATAACGTATGTTTGCTAGTGAATAGCCTCATTCACTTTGTGAATTCAACTAGTTTCACGCTGTCTCCTTCCAACAAAACATTAAATTTAATGTAAGTTTCATAAGAAGGGCGGAAAACGTCAATTTTGTATAAATACAATAACAAAAGTAACTATTGTACTTAAAAAAGTGAAAAAAGGTCAATCAAAAGTAAAAAACACGTCAAAAAACGTATAAAATAAGTAACACACATATTGTCCTTTTAAAAAGTAGACCTAATAAAGTTATGTAATTTAACTGTATTTAATTTTAAGCAACATAATTTAACTGTAAATCAAAAATACCTCTAACTCTAGAATTTATAGTCATATAAACAATAGTCTTTTGCATTGTTATTTTGCTGCTAGCATTCTGTATTTTATTATCGACTTGAACAACGTGTGTTTATCGCTATTGACTGGCCTCATTCACTTTGTGACTTTGACTAGTTTCCTGCTGTCTCCTTCCAACAAAACATTAAATTTAATGTGAGTTTCATAAGAAGGAGGCGGGGGGGAAACATCAATTTTGTATAAATAAAATAACAAAAATAACTATTGTTCGTATAAAACGTCAAAAAATAAATAAATAAATAAACGTGTACAGCATAAAATATATAGTACACATGTTGTCCTTTTAAAAAGCAGATCTAATAAAGTTACCTAATTTAACCTAATTTAATTGTAAGCAAACTAATTTAACTGTAAATCAAAAATACCTCTAAGTTAGTCTAGAATTTATAGTCATATAAACAATAGTCTTGCATTCTATATTTTATTATGGACTTGAACAACGTGTGTTTATCGCTATTGACTAGCCTCATTCACTTTGTGACTTCAACTAGTTTCCTTCTGTGTCCCCCTAACAAAACATTAAATTTAATGCGAGTTTCATAAGAAGGAGGCGAGGGGGAAACGTCAATTTTGTATAAATGAAATAACAAAAATAACTATTGTACTTATAAAACGTCAAAAAAAAAAAATAAAAAAACATACAGCATAAAATATATAGCACACATGTTGTCCTTTTAAAAAGTAAATCTAATAAAGTTACCTAATTTAATTGTAAGTAAACTAATTTAACTGTAAATCAAAAATGCCCCTAAGTTAGTCTGGAATTTATAGTCATATAAACAATAGTCTTGCATTCTATATTTTATTATGGACTTGAACAACATGTGTTTATCGCTATTGACTAGCCTCATTCACTTTGTGACTTCAACTAGTTTCCTTCTGTGTCCCCCTAACAAAACATTAAATTTAATGCGAGTTTCATAAGAAGGAGGCGAGGGGGAAACGTCAATTTTGTATAAATGAAATAACAAAAATAACTATTGTACTTATAAAACGTCAAAAAAAATAAAAAAACATACAGCATAAAATATACAGCACACATGTTGTCCTTTTAAAAAGTACATCTAATAAAGTTACCTAATTTAATTGTAAGTAAACTAATTTAACTGTAAATCAAAAATGCCCCTAAGTTAGTCTAGAATTTATAGTCATATAAACAATAGTCTTGCATTCTATATTTTATTATGGACTTGAACAACATGTGTTTATCGCTATTGACTAGCCTCATTCACTTTGTGACTTCAACTAGTTTCCTTCTGTGTCCCCCTAACAAAACATTAAATTTAGTCTGAGTTGCACGAAAAGCGTGAACAAGGGGCATGTGCCACTGACTGCAGGCCACCTCATTGTTGCCGCAAGGATAATCCCTGCACCATAAATTGTAGCGTAAACACCGTTGATGACATCTTGCCCGTTTCTCCATTCCACAAATTCCATCCTCGCTGCAGAATCAAAGGTATTATGTACGAAAGACTGGCTTTGATGTCAAAGTAGAAGCCCCCTCCTGAATGCTTTTCGACTCCAGTAGGTAAAATGTTTAGCCGTCCGGATTTAGCATCACGGAGAATAATTTCCTGATTTGATTCGTGTTGCGTTTCTGAGGAAAGTTCAACCGTGTAAGCCCTGGTTCAGGGGAATAATTATCTAAGGGGTGAGATGGTGTTTCTCTCGTTAAAATTAGGGCAAGAATAGTGAACAATGAAAAAGTAATGAATAGCTTAATAAGATGATAGTGGAATTAAAGTAAATAGAAAAGTGTTATTAATTTTAACTATTAATTTCAGTTTATATTCAAAAATTGGATAAATAATTCAAAAGAGATTTTATTTTGAATATGAACGTCTAGAAATGTTAATTTTTTTAAACATTCTGTAATCCTGTAGGTTAGGGACAATACAATTATTAAATCCAAGGATCACATAAGTTAATTATTAATTAGAGGAAGCTGACAAAATATATGAAAACTGTATATTATTTATATTTATCATACTTTCTCACAAAGGAAACTACAATTAAATTAAGATATATTGTGGTATTTGCATTGTTTTAGTATTTAGTTGAACTTTTACAATAACCCAACGCAAAGTTGACTCTGACTTTTAGATTATCAAGTGCTTCTTTTTACTTAAATTAATTAATAACTTAATTCATTACTTTAAAAATTCATTCACAGGTTCATTCTCTAATCCGAAAAAATCTTCCGGGGATTATTTAATAGAATTATATTTACTCTATAACGTTACAGTTCATTATTGGCACTATAATATTAGCATTATTATTGTTTTTGTCAACTTAACGAAAACATTTAAAAAATTGTTTTTATCAGATTTATTTAACATGTCCTCTTTTTTTATTACGTGAATAAATTGAATTTGTTA
This sequence comes from Caerostris darwini, assembly GCA_021605075.1. Lineage (NCBI taxonomy): Eukaryota > Metazoa > Arthropoda > Arachnida > Araneae > Araneidae > Caerostris > Caerostris darwini. Next base: position 429,953 of record BPLQ01014608.1, read on the forward strand.
CTGTTTTAAATAAATTTCGAAAACAAATTAAAGAATTATTGCTAAAAATATCTAAAATGAACTTAAACTTAATTTAAAAACTCAAAAAGAAAAAAACAGATAACTAATTTATTTTTAGATCTATATAGTTTTGACGTTGACATATGATGTGGAAAATAAATGAAAGATTTAGCTTTATGCAACACCGCTATTAATATACATATAAAATACAGCGTGTCAGAGAATTATCGTACATATTATAAAAATATATATAACTAGAAGATTTATAGAAGAAACTTCAGCTATCCATAAAACAGTCTTATAGAATCACTCAACATTCACTAAAAAAACAAATTATATATTTCGCAACCATGTACTCAATGTATTCAATTTAATTTATTTACTTTTTTAATCAAGAGAGTGGTATTTAATTTAACTATAGAGTGCATCCGTTCTTAATTAGGAACAATTTTTATTAACAATTTATATATTATTTTAAAAATTAATTAAACCATATTAACAGTATAAATCTTGCACAACAAATATACATTATATCATACCTGCATTTCAGTCATATTTATTATATCATAAAAATTTAAATCAAACTAAAACCATATGATAGTCACACATCTAAGAAATTAATAATACATTAATTATAAATTTAATCTGTAGAATCATATTTTATTTAACACAATATAATAATTTTCTATAAAAAGGAAATATCTGTTATCGCCATATATAGGATGTTCGTTAACTATTTTGAAAAAATAAGAAAAATTATAAAACTCATAAAGTCGAGCAATATTTATTATGGAATCTTAGTTAGAATTCCAAAATAAAAATCAGAAAAATTAACTTCAAGATAGCCCCAACAAGAATAAACTGTCGTTTCTGATTATTATTTCGTAAAAGTAGAGCATTCTCAAAACTCAGTTGCAATAAATACGTTTATTTACTAAATATTAATTTTCAATAACAGTAGCATCATCGATAATTACAGCTATCTGTCTCAATAGGGTTCAAATAGAAATCCAGCTGAAGCAAAGGTTGCTCTTTAAATACATCACATCTTTAATCCAGATTACCTTGACACATTGATTTATATAAAACTTATGAAATCCTTTTGAAAATGTCTATATTAACTTTCTTAAAGAGGACACCATAAATACATTACAAAAAGTGTTCTAGAAGAAGCATCACAATTTTATTAGACTATACGAACTGTGCAATAAAGCGCTTAGAGGTCACTTTAAAAAGTTACTTTGATGCCTTCTCTTTTCTGAATGCAGTGTTAAATTTATGATTTCATTACTTTTCTTTCTTTTCGCAATTAAAAGCTCAGCTTCAACATTTAACTTCAATAGCTTTTCTTACACACACGCACACACAAATGCAATGTGATCCTAAGTTCCACTGTAAATATTGTTCTTCTTGATGGATGCTCAGTCGCTTATCAAAACAGTTTAAAAATAGCTTGTATAAATTCACAATATATTATTTTTAGAAAATATAACTGTAGCTTGTAAAACTCATAATATATTACTCATTACTTATTAATTACTATGGTAAAAATATCATATCCAATTATGGGATTGAAATGTTAATGAAACAATATTAAAAGAGCGTTTTAAATATACATGTATACACATGTATTGAAACCTTTTTTTTTTTAAATTTAAATTAATTAGTATTACACACAACATCAGTAACAAGAATAAATTTTGCAATTTCCAGAGCAACTACTTCCTTCTCAATTCAATGATCCCAACCTTTTAGCTTCGGTCCTACATTACAAGAGTCCCCTGTCATGAGCAGTTCATCAACATTCTATCAACGCCATCTAACAACACAGGTCTGACACAAAAGAGCGCCATCTCAGTCACGGAGAACAAATCCATAACTGCTCCATTCTCATTCGAATCGAATGAGAAATCATTCGAATTGAATGAGAAACATGATCAAACATGCCCCCAGGACGAAACGGATCTCATGAATGATGCACGTGACAGCGGGGGGAGCAAAGGAATTTCATGTCCGGTGAGCTGTTCCCGGAACCTTGATAAAAGGCGACCAGAAACTGGCAGGAACTGACAGGGGTGACTGAATAACGGGCCGCCGTGTCAAGACCATTTAATTTCCAGACAAATCTGGAAATTTTATCCTAAACCTGCCAATTGGCGAGAAATCGGTTCGGATGTGTATCGCTGATGTGAAATGGCATTGGATGTCATATTGGAAGATGTTAAACCGATTGGATGGTGGATAATCAATGTTATTTCACTGACAAGACGTATTGGATTAGTATAAATTAATAATAGTCTACATAGAATTCAATGATTATGTATGCAGTTTAGTAATTTATCATTGTCATTAGAAAATGAAGTGAAAAATTATTGTTTGCAATATACCACTATAATTTAACCAGTAATTATCTGTAGATATTTAAGATTTTGTTGATATATATTCTCAATAAAAATAAATATAATTTCCTGTTTTAAGCCCCTAAAAGCCCCCATCAAGCCCCTAAATAAATAAAGCTTACTTATTCAAAACATCATATGACTTTATATAATTATTTATTAAATAGTAATTATGTATAATGGGGAAATAAAAATTTAAAACTGGCTTATTGTAGCAAAAACTAAAAAATTATAAATATTTAATCCATAATGTTCAAATATATTAATCTGAAACATTGTATCTTAACTTACATTGTTTCATTAACGAAGCATTGTTTCTTTACTTATCCAATAGTATAATATTATTATTTCTATTGATTTTTTTTATTTAATACTTATAAATAAGGTATTGACGAAATAACGTAACGTAACGTAACCGTTAACGTAATTATTACAAATTCAAGTATTTTCCAACAATTGATGTGCGCTCCGATCACAATTGCCACCCATTACTTTCCTCAGATATAGAGTTAACTTTATTACAGTAACTCAGAGATAGAAATGCCTTAATGCAGAGGAGATTCGCAGTAATTCTAACATTTAATTTACTTTTCTAAAGGAATAATTCTGCAAGAGATTTTGCACAACCCCAAACGAGGACCACCGGAACAATTAATTATACACCCCCACCCCTTCCTCCCACACAGAAAGATGGCTGGATGCCTCATTGATTAGGGAGTTCTGCAATGCATAATAATCCTGCCATTGCGTTACTGGTCAACCATCCGTCCAAACAGCTGCATGCGAAGCCTGGCCATTGTCATTTCAAAGTCATTGACCGCCGCCTGCTATTGGAATAATGCAACAATGATGAATACCAGCACAAATTTCATCTTATGACCAAATTGGATTACTTGAATTTCAAAAGGGAACTTCAATAAAAGTTTTTGAATTCGTATGGAATAGAAGAATGGATGTAGTAATTTAATACTTCCGTTATAGAACTCCAGAATAAGAAATGATAAATAAAAAGAGGTTAATAGAAAATGTATTGAATAGAACTGAAATATTACATTTAAAATCAAAAAATCGGATTCCATTGTTGTATTGTTAACTTTATCATTGTAATTTAGATAAAAATGTTTTATTATAAAAATACTGAGTTGTTCAGTATTCATATACTTTTTTTTTATTTATTATTTTTTTCTAAAATGTATGTCTTCTTTTTAAAATGTATGCTTTCTCTAGTTATAGAAATTTTATTAAAATTAGAAATTTATATACATATAGAGAAATAAATATGTTGAATAAATTTGATATCAAAAAATAATCTGTATTATTCATTTTTTCGGAAAAGGAAAATATTTAAATTTTAACAATTCTCAGAACGACAAAATTAAATTATTTTATCTGAATTCAAATTAGATTACGATATTTTTTTAAATTATATTAATTATGGCCACTTTACATTGAAGATATCTAATCTAAAGGAAGCAATACATATGAAACAATAAGGAAAACAATACATAAGATACAATAAATGAAACAATACATAAGAAACAATACCTACGAAACAATAAAGGAAACAATACATAATTATTTATTGAACATAAGTGAGCTTCATGTTCCATTTATGCATTGCACGAACAGTTCCCTCGAAAGACAATGAAGGGGAATATGAATTTTCAGGATAATGATTCCATGTGTGATTTCAGATATAATGATTCCACGAATGATTCCGTATATAATGATTCCCGGAATATAATATATTGTGGATAATGATTAAAGGAATATAATATAATGAGGATAATGATTCCAGGAGTATAATATAATGAGTATACTGATTCCAGGAATCTAATATAATGGTAATGATTCCCGGAATCTGATATAATGAGGATAATGATTTCCAAAATATAATATAAAGAGGATAATGATTCCATGAATAAAATATAATGAGGATAATGATTCCCGGAATATAATATAAAGAGGATAATGATTCCAGGAATAATATAATGAGGATAATGATTCCGGGAATATAATATAATGAGTATAATAATTCCAGGAATATAATATAATGAGTATAATAATTCCAGGAATAAAATATAATGAGGATAATGATTCCCGGAATCTAATATAATGAGGATAATGATTCCAGGAATATAATATAATGAGTATAATGATTCCAGGAATATAATATAATGAGTATAATAATTCCAGGAATATAATATAATGAGTATAATAATTCCAGGAATAAAATATAATGAGGATAATGATTCCCGGAATATAATATAATGAGGATAAAGATTCCAGGAATTTTAAGGATAATTATCACTCCTTGCTGTATGGGAGAAATCCGAAAAACTCCCATGAAGCGGCTTGACCATCGATGCAAAACGCTTTACACGTATTGTCAAAATCGCTATCGAGTCTCCTCGTTTCTGAAAACAGTGAATGTAATAGAAGTGGATATGAACCTCGGTACGTCAGCTGTGTACGTCGTCACTTTGCCTCGTGTAGAATACATATGGCGGGCATAACTGGGCTAATGGAGCATCGATCAATATTAGTTCTAATATAATAAATTATATTAAACTAAATACCTATAGCTAAACTTTAGTATTTGATACCGCAATATGTTTTCAACATACATACAGTGACTGTATGTTTTTAGCATATAGTCAGTGTATAGCATATAGACAAAAGTGATTAGTGAAAAATTTGAAAAATTTTTATATGGCCATATTCCTCTCTAAATCTAAATACATTAATTTTTATAAAATGAAAATTGGTATTGATTCCTTTTAATAATTATATTCATCATTTAGTGAATACTCTTAACATTTATTACAGCTTGAAATAAATATTAAAATAAGTTTTTATAAGCAAAATAATATTAAAAATCTTGCAAAATTTAAAAAAAAAACATATCAAACAAAAAAAATAATGCAATAAACTAAAATAATAATAATAATATGATTTGATGTAGCAAATTTTAGAAATTGCGAATTATTATTTTTTTATTTATTTTCTAATTATTTTTATCATCACTTAGTTGTAAAAGTATTTTAATTAAAATAATTATTCTCGACAATATTTAATTATACGCTCTATATTAAATATTACGTTCATTATTTAGAATTATTTATTATTCATTATTACGTTCATTATTTTGACTATTCTAAATATTATTTTGCTAAACATCTCTTTGGCTGAACTTAAATAAATATATAAATATTTTTTAATATAATAAATATTTATGAAAATCATTAACACTAATTAAGTTCTTATGATACATTTTGCTTTATATATTCTTGACAGCATTTACATCACTGTGAAAGTAATATAATTTCTTATTTCTATAAAGTAAAGAATCTTTTTATAAAGGTAAGTTAAACCAGAAATCTTTTACGGATCTATTCAATTTAAAATTATTTTAAAAGTTGAGAAGCTGGCCATGGATGTGATAAAAAAAAGAAGAAGAAATGAATAAATAAATAAATAAAAATAGGAACACCAAAATTTTCGTGGAACGCTTCCTTTAAAGTATTTCTTTAAGAACCACCTTCAACCAAGAAAATTGTTTTCCACAAATACTTGCTTCGTAACGGGTTTAGCGGGAAGCAATTTTCACAGCAATTTTGGCCTTCTTTTCGGGGATTTTTTTCTTTTCTTTCTTTTTCATTCTACCTTTCGGAAACTCTTTCAGTTGCGGAGTTAACAGTTGCGGATGGCAAGGTGAACTCTTCTTTCGGTACAAGCTCATTCGAAAAATTCCGAAACTTTAACATAAATTCAATAAGCTGCAATTCACTTGTATCCCCTGCGTTTGATAGGTGTCACGTGTACTTTTTTATGTGAAAAAGTTAGGTTTAAATCAAGATTACTAAATTTATTTTTTCGAAAAAAAAAAATTGAGTATATTTTAACTTTTTTTTTAACCATACACATAAAAAAGAAAATTGTGTTTATTTTTAAAACTGCAATTAGCATTACATCATATTGCAATAACTTGAGTGTGAAACGTCAGTTACAACAGTTATTGCAGTTACAGTTCTTGCTTTATAACTCAGTAAAAAATCTCAGAATTACTATACTATTAAGTAAAATATAAAAATAAAATATAACTGAATAAAATAACAATAATATAATTTTGCATTTAGTAGTTACAGTTCTTTGCTTTATTACTCTGTAAAAACTATAGTACTTAGTACTTACTTACTATAGTACTTAGTACTTACTTACTATAGTACTTAGTAAAACATAAAAATGAAATAAAATTTAATAAAACGACATAAATTTAGTTTCGGATCAAGCTCTTCATAAAATTCCGAAACTTTTAACATAAATTAAATAAGGTACAATTCACATGTATCCTCTGCGTTTGACAGGTGTCACATGTACTTTTTATGTGAAAATGTTAGGTTTAAATCAACATAACAAAAAATTTTTTTTTCGAACAAACATTTTGAGTATGCTTTTAAGTTTTTTTTGTTTTTAATTTTTTTAATTATTATTTAAATACTCGTATATATGGTTTATAGCATAACAAAAAAAATGTGTTTATTTTTAAAACTGCAATTAGCATTACATCATGTAGCAGTAACTTGAGCGTGAAATATTTACTACAGTTATTGCAGTTACAGTTGCGATAGTTACAGTTCTTGCTTTATTACTGAGCAAAAAATCAAAATATTATTTTATTATATTAAATTAATAAAATATTATATTAATTTAATATAATAAAATAATAATAAATATTATATTAAATAATATTAAATATATAATTAATATTATATTAATATTATATTAATAAAATATTATTTTATTTATATTATATTATTTTATTATTTATTATTTTAATTTTGAATGATATCTTTTAGTTGCGGAGTTAACAGTTGCGAATTTCAAGGTGAACTTTTCTTTCAGTACAAGCTCTTAGAAAAATTCCGAAACTTTAGCATAAATTCAATAAGCTACAATTCACTTATTATTCACTGTTTATTTTTAAAACTGCAATTAGTATTACAACATGTAGCAACAACTTGAGCTTGAAATGACAATTACAGTTCTTGTTTTATAACTCAATAAAATCATCTTAGAATTACTATAGTACTTAGAAAATATAAAAATAAAATATAATGGATTAAAATGACATTAATATAATTTTGTATTTACAATTCTTGGTTTATTATTCAGTAAAAAATCTTAGAATTACTATAGTACTTAGTAAAATATAAAAATAAAATATAATTTAATAAAACGACATTAATTTAGTTTTGGATGATATCTTTCAGCTGCTGATTTAACAGTTGCGAATGGTTTTAACATAAATTCAATTAGCTACAATTCACTTGAATCCTCTGCATTTGATAGGTGTCATATATACTTTTTTATGTGAAAATGTTAGGTTTAAATCAAGATAAAAAAACTTATTTTTCAAAAAAAAAAATCAGTATAATTTAAGTTTTTAATATTTTTTAAACTATTATTTAAATATATATGATTATGGATAACAAAAAAATTGTGTTTATTTTTAAAACTGCAATTAACATTACATCATGTATATGTAGCAGCAACATGACCTTGAAGCAACAGTTATTGCAGTAACAATTACGACAGTTACAATTCTTGCTTTATAGCTCAGTAAAAAAATCTTAGAATTATTATTATCATCATGATTGACGCAACTGCCCCATAGTGGGCCAAGGCCGTCTGCCTACTGGAAGATTTCGAAACATAAGATGCCTTTTTTTAAGGGGTAGGGTTGTCAGCCCCATGCCCAACAGTCATGTTAGTCTGGGACCTACAGTTTAAAGTGGATTCCGAACCACTACAAACATCCTTGGCATCACCACTGGACTCTAACGCGAAACCAGTGGTACCGAGCGCCAGAGAGCTAGCCACTCGGCCAGTCAGGTCCCAGAATTACTATAGAAAATATAATTATAATTACTATAGAAATATAAAACTATAATTGAATAAAATGACAGTAATATAATTTTTCATTTTGTAGTTGCAGTTTTTACTTTATTACACAGTAAAAATATCTTAGAATTACAATAGTATTAAGTAAAATATAAAAAAATGTATAATTATATAAAATGACATTAATATAATTTTGCATTTTGTAGTTACAGTTCTTGCTTTATTACTCAGTAAAAAATCTTAGAAATTATAGTACCTAATAAAATATAAAAATAAAATATTATTGAATAACATAACAATAATTTAATTTTTGGATGATATTGGGTATCGTAGTATTATGCGCATTTTGTAGTAACAATAAATTCACATAAGAGTAAATGCAAGTTTAGTGATACTTTATATGCAGTTGTATAGCAAATTAACTATACTATTCCCTTATAAAGTATTTAAATTTAAAAATGTATCATAACTGTATTTAACATAAATTTAAAAACAAGAATTTTTATTTAAATGTTAACAATAATGTTGATTTTTATATTACAGTGGATAATTAATAAATTATCATGATAATAATTATTTCATACGAAAATTTGCATTTACAGATAAATGTGAAGAATTACTACTTAAAAACATACTTTTTCTAAATATGTAACAGAATTTCATTTGAATTTTTGAATTCTTTATATAAATATTATAATTTTATTACCGTAGTAAACAATATTTTTTTTTACGTTACATTGTATTAAAAACAATTTATTTTAGGTATGATATTCCACAAAAACATTAGTTTCGTAAGTCATAAGTATTTTTCAAAAACTATTTTTTAAAAACTCTTTCTTTTATGTGTAAGATATACCATCGGTATTTATGAAGCTGAAAAATAGGAACATCTTCTTTTTTTATTTTAAAAAATGAAAATTATCATACTAATAATTTGAAAGTTTTCCATCATTATAAAGAAAATAAAAATATAAATAAAACTCCCTAATGATCGTCATAATTTCTTCGAAGTTCTTATGCATTTTTTAATTCTTCTTTAATAATTCCAGACAGTAATAAATCGTATTGAACAAAAACTCATTATATTAGAAATTTTATTTTAGTAGAAAAGCTTTCAATTCTGTTAATTAAACTCTAAAAGAGAGGTCAAGGGAAATTAAATTCAAAATTCAATATATTGAAGCTCATTAAACGGAAATGCATAGATGAATGAATATCTAAAACAATATTGTTTTTATGCTTCAAAATTTAATTAGGAGCTTTTTTTAATATGGATACATGTTTTCTGAAATAATGGATAATTTTATCGAAATAACTTTTAAAAAAACAGATGAAAATATTTGATTCATCTACATAGTTTAATTTAGCAAATATTTTCACAGCTTGCTGTTTATTTATTAAACATTGTATTTATTATTTCCACATTTTTTTTACTTATTGGCAATTTATATTGCTTATTCTCTTAATAAAATTACATGCATTTAATTTCCCAGAAAACAAGCTTTAAAATTTAACCTTATTTTTATATAGTTAATATTCCTAAAAAAATGGTAATAAAAGTAAAATTAAATTCTTGATTTATTTAGTAACATGATAACTATTTTTTACATTTTGAGATCTTATTTAATTTTATCGGCAGATGTATATTCTACTATATTTACATTTATAAAAGAATATATATTTTTTAATACAACGCGCTTTTGACAATACTGCCATGATTCCGTTTATCGTCTTGACTTTTATAATGGATAACACCTCGATTGTGGATCAACACTGCTTTCATAATAGTGGTGAAATAGATTGATTCCTTTCAATAATCAGAGATATCTGAAAATAATCAGAATATCAGAGAAAACTGTTTTATTAATTGGTATTGTGTATTGAAATTGAATCGCCTGGAGACTAGCACTCTGGTAATCGGTGATACAGGTTTCGGTTCCAGTTACGGCAGGGCCATGGATGTTTGTAGTGGTTCGGAATACACTTTAAATTGTAGGTCCCTGTTTAATATGACTGTAGGGCATTTGGCGTAGGGAGAAAAAAAAAAGGAAAGCATCTCCTGTTTTGTACTTTGCCTACTGGCAGACAGCCATAGTCCAACATGAATTGCATTTCCAACTGCCAGTAGGTAGACGGCCATGGGCCATTGTTGTAGTGGGGAGTTAGTTGTTATTTAGCTAATTGGAATAATCCGGAACTCCTAAAACCAGATCATAGTTGTGTGGCGAGACATTCTATTAAAATATACGTAGTGCATAGTTGTTTCTCAAATATTGATTTTTAATGCTTCGTAAAATAGAATTCAGCTCTCATACCTCCAATAAGTTATAATCTATCTTATAATCTAATAATAAGTCATATAACTGGGTCACTGGATGTAAAATATGTTATAGAAACGAATGGGTGAAAGAAAACTATACTTTCATATTATTTCATTTATGAAATCATGAAATTTCAAAAAAGTAACCTTATAAAATAATAATAATTAATATTTTTCTTTAATTACAAAATATACTTTTCTTGGAATATGAATAACTAAGATATAGACAACAATTAAAGTTGAATATTATAATATTGAATATAAATAAATTATTCTTCACATTCAAAATAAAATTTAATGGAAAATTTCATTAATTTAATTTTTTTTTTTTTATTTTTCCTTAATTTGAAACTCTTTATTAACATATATTTTGAATACAACCATGAAAATATATTGTTGTTACCAATGGAATATTAGGACATCTTAACATTTTGAGTATTTTTTAATAAAATATTTATCAACAAAATTATTAGGGGCAATTTAATAAAAAATTTTAAAAATGATATTTCTTCATTTAAATCCAGTAAAAAAATTAATATTCATTAGAAGCCATAAGTCGAAAAATTTATTCAAGACCATGACATATTGTTTAATCTTCCATTACACATAATTAATTTCAACATGCTTTCTAGCTTGATATGATTCCTTTTTTCTGGATAATTTCTGTTAAATTTATTAAAGATTGCTTCCCTCAAAAACTTTATGAAAGATCCATTACCATGCATTTTAGGGTCGCCAGGAGCTTAGTCTGGATTCTTTCTATCATTATGGAAGTAGGATTGGACTGGATTATATGAAACCCCCGTTTGTATAGGGGAGAGCAACGATTCTGGGAGGTTAATTAAAGATCAGACCGTTGCCATGGTAACACCACAGAATTAAAACTCTGTCAGGAAGGAAGCCATGCTTGCCTCATCAAAGAGACTTTGTCATTTCAGGACGCCTAACGAATGCTTAACTGTGCCCTGCTGCCTACCAAAGAATTACTGTCATAGCTCGCTAACAATGGATCGAGTTGAGTTTAATCTTGGTTACTTACATTTTCGTTGAAGGAGATCTCGTTGTGTTTGAGGAAATAAATCGAAAGAAGTTTCTTAATCGAAGTTCTCGTCTATTGAGGTAAATACGTTCTTGCATTTCTATCAGAGGAGTTGGGTTATAGTCTAGAGATACCCATCTACAAAAAGAAACTTATTAGTAAATGCCTTATAAAAAATTTAAAATTTCCTTTATGTTTGACGAATATTGAGAATTATTAATAAAAAAAAATAAAGAATTGAATAATAACTATGAGATGAACATAAAGACATGAAATTACATTTTCGTTCAAGGAGATCTCGTTGTGTTTGAGTAAAATAAATCGAAAGAAGTTTTTAATCCAGGTTTTTCCTTACTATCGAGGTAAATAAGTGCAAATATCAAAGGAGTTGGGTTATAATTTAAATATATCCTTAAAAAGTATCTATGAAACGAAAATTCTTTGGGAAAGGCTTATAAAAATTTAAAATTTTCTTTCTGTTTGTCAAATATTAAAATTTATTCATGAAAAGAAAAATATTGAATAATAGCCATGACATGGTTACTTACATTTTCGTTCTCGGAGATCTCGTTGTGTTTGAGAAAATCGAAAGAAGTTTTTAATCGAAGTTTTTCCTGTGTATTGAGGTAAATACGCACTTGCACTTAAATCAAAGGAGTTAGGTTATAGTTTAGAGATATCCATCTACAAAAAGAAAATTATTAGAGAAGGGCTTATAAGAATTTAAAATTTTCTTCTTTTTTTTTGTTGAATATTAAAAATTATTAATAAAAATAAAGAATTGAACAATAACCATGAGATGGTGGTAAAAATAGATTTTGATTTGTAATAATCAAAGGATGAACACAAAAGCAGAAGTCTGGGAGAAAGTTATTTTCAAAGTATTGGAAAAGTCTATAAAGAAATTCTTAAACATATTTGTGTGATACATAAGTATTTTCAAAGCCTAAAAAAAAATATTTATTATTTGAGATCAGATTTTTGATTTTTTGAAGTAAAGTGCTTAACAGAGTTAAGTAGCAATCTTTTTGACATTTGTACAAAATTGCACGCGTATAAATACAATATGGTCTTATTGACACAAATAGTAAGAACATATTTTCATTGACATGCTTGTGGTAAAAACTATATAGTGACTATAAGTTTACTGAAAGCATTTAATATTTATCTGCTTTTTTTTATTGTTTTATAAAAAGTTACAATTGTTTGTTGAGTAATATATTGAGACACGCATATATTTTTAAGTAATCAGATATCTATGAACAAACGTTTTCAGTCATAAATTCTAACAAGATTAAGGTAAAAAGCTGAAAGATTTTGATAATGAAATTCTAGTATATTTTTGTTCTCAACCATGTAATAAAACAGTCATTAAAACAGTACAATTACAGTCTTTATTATATTTACTTTTAATAATTTAAATAGATATAGATATAATATGCGGTAAACAGTAATAGCCTTTTCTGTTTCTTGCCCTGTCCTGATTATCTTGTCTCAAGTGATATATATATATATATATATGTATATGTATGTGTGTGTGTGCGTACGTGCAGTATTGCAGTACTGTTGCAGTACATATTGCATAGTTAACATATTGCAGTACTGTTGTTTTGCACCATGGTAAAATAAGTGTGTGATCTAAATAAGGTTTAACAAATGCTACTATAACTTGAGAGTTTAAGAAAAGATCAAGAACTCAAACAACCTACGTAGTGAAATATGAAACTTTATGCACATTTGAAGAAGATGAAAAATTAATTAATTTTTTCCATTACATAGTCGTTCATAATTCGTAGAATTGAAAAAATAGATGATGCAATTAAAATGTCAGTGAAAAGCGCCATGCCAACAAGTTCCAAGAAAATGATTCCAAGTACAGTGATCCCTCGTGTGTTTCTCACTGTTTCCAAGATACAAAAATAGCAACTAAATAGAGGGATAATTATATAGGACACATTTGTAAACATTACTAAACCTTTTCACAGACATCAACAAATGTCTCTTTGATAATCATAAACGTAACATTTATTATTATAACAACAAATATAATACTATTATATAAGATTCAGTTTTTTCAAAGATATTTTTTTTTTCTTTTGCAGAACCCATTATCGTGATGGGCCCCAGCAACACAACTGCAATGATGGGCGACATCGTCGTGTTCACGTGCGACACGACGGGAGACCCTCCACCCCAAGTGTCGTGGCAGAGAAACGGCCGCAACATCCACATCAATGGGCATTCCAGCTACAAGATACTGGACAGCGGATCTCTCCAATTGGACAGCGTGGGGCCGGCAGATTACGGTCTCTATCACTGCTTGGCAAAGAATGAGAAGGGGATTGCCAGTTCAGAGACTGCGCATCTGCAAGTGGAAGGTAATTACTTTCTTAGTATATTTCCTCTGCCTTAGGGGTGGCCAACCCGCAGCCCGTGAGATTTATTACACTTTTACAAAATGTTACAAATTTATTTATTTTATAATGCCGAAAGTAGGAAAAACCAATGTATTAAAAAAATACATTATGCGTGCATCCATATATTCAAAAATGAATGAATTATGAGAAAAAATTAACTTCGATTTTAAAATAATATTCTTGCGCAAACAAATATCGCACTAGTAAAATAAATATTTTTTAATGATTTCATTTTTTTTTTATTTCGTTTATATTTATATATTTTAGGTTATATATTTAGGTTTTATATTAGATATTTTTAAGTTATATATTTATTTACAATGTGCGTTTAGTATCATTATTATTATATCATCTATGTTTACATGTAGTAAACTCAATAATAATAACTCATTATGTTACAGCTTTTCACACCAAAAAAAGGTCTAAATCTAATATGGGGATATATAATTTTATATTCTTGCTGCAGAGTTAGGATGCTTTTTCAAAGTAGTCGCAAGATCATTTGGGTTGGCCATCTCTGTTCTATCCTGTGTATATTTTTGTAACTTCTTATAAAAATCGAAGGAAAATTCGGTCAAATATTTAATTGGTTACATTTGCAAAAAGTTTTATTTTCTTGTAACAGTTGTTAACACAATAAATATTTTTTATTAATTTTATTTTTTAATGATATTTAAAGTTATGTGTGTTACAGCCATACATACACAAATGCCCTTTTATGTATGTTACGAACAGTCCAACCAATGGAAATGGTAGACAAGTACAGCTTTTTGTAAATAATTTTCAGAAATAACTTCTTGCATTTGAATATCATATCAGGATTAATTTGGAAAACTCTCATTAACCTCTTCAGGGACGATTTTTTATAGTGTGAAAAAAAATGACTTAAAATTTTGTTTTATTAGGATTCATTAATTTTATATTGATAGGAATTTTCAAAAATGGGGCAAACAATAAATATGCGCATGAAAACATAATGGCCATATTTGTGGCAGCTAGTTGTTAATAGCAATTTATAAATGAAATTTTTCTCACATTCCAGGCATAATTATTCATTATTATTTCAAGCATTAATTATTAAAACTAAATATGTTTAATATATCTGCTATTATTTTTATCAAATATTTACGATTTGTTAAAATAATCCAACAACACTGACAGCAATACTACTGATACTACTTTAAGCTATTTTCACATTCCTAATTGTTCATCTTAATTACCGTTATCAGATACAAACCATAAAATCTTTTCTTTTTTTAAAAAAAAGACTTTGTAGTGAATAGTTCATTACCAAATGTGTGCTCTTTTTATTAATGATAGTAATTATAATTATAGAAAACTAAATGTTCACATATGTGGCGTAGGGCATCAAGTGATTAAGCTATCTAAGTTGCTTACTCTAATTATTACAAGAGTTATCATGTCTCCTCATCTCCGAAGGCACATTCATTGACCACATCTCCGTGTTAATTGCATCCTTTACTACTGGACATTAATTTAAGCTCGCTAACAATGAAAGACTATTTTTATTCTATTCAATTTAAGCAATAGAATTTATTAGTATTTCATTTAAATGATTTTTAACAAATGTAGTAACTGTTAGCACACTGATTTAATTTTGCAATTGTTCCGTTGGACTTTATTTTTTACTTTTATTTTTCTCAACTTTTCCTGAAGAGTATTTAGCTTTCTTACCTGTCATGATAGATTTAAAATCGCAATTTCTAGCTAGAAATTTCTTTTGATAATACTGCTTTGATACTGCTGAATAAATAAAATACATCATTAAATTTAATCTGTAATAATTATAATTTTTACACCCTGAGGCAAAATGCTATTCAACGGTAATAAGTGGATAAAAATTCTAAAATCTTTTTAAATATATCGTTATATTGATATTTAAATAATTTTGATAAATTATTTAAGAAAAATTTATTGAATTGATTAAATTTATATTATTATTTTTTTCAAATAAAATGAGTATATTCTTTTTATTTAAAAATAAATAATTACGATTTTACAAGCGTACATTATTTGTTCATTCAAACTTGCATATTACTTCTCATATAAAAATAAATTCAATGAAATTTTTCAGCAGTTTATGTTTTAAAATTAAAAGTTCATTTAAAACTACGAATAAAATTTAGTATGCTTATTCGTAAAAGTTCCGTAAAATTCAGTCTGTGTTTACATCATAGACAATTAACTATTAAAATGAGTAACTTCCATTGCAGATGATTAATTTACTTTATAATTTTTGAGAAAATTTTTTATTTGTGAGAAACTTCACAAAATATTTTGTTCAAGTAGACAATTAAAAAAAAATTTTAACAAATCATTATATAGTTAGCATATAAGAAAAGAACCATAATAGTAAGAATATAATATAAGAACAGTATTAGTTAACAATCAATGACTTAAATGCTCAGTATCTTATATGTTAAAGAATAAATACAGTTTGAAGTGTAAATAAATTTTTATTTTGTAATATTTTTTTGTCAAAAAAAGAAAGCTAAATAGATAAATAGACAAAAAATAATATAGACAAAAAGAGAATAGACTTAAAAATTATAATAAATAAAAAACTATATATTTTATCATTTTGCATAAAATACTACTTAATTATAAAAATATCGACAACAAAATATTTATAATATAATTATATTTAATAATATAATTACAAAATATTTTCATAATGGAATAATATGTTTTAAATACAGTCATGTTTTTTACATAACGATTTATTATAGCGTTATACAGTTGTAAAAGCATGAATTGACTCAATGAATGAATTAATTAAGCCGTTAATTAAGTTAAGGTTAATGTTAAGTTAAGGTTTTTAATATAAAATACTTGGCTATTGTTAAATATACTAGCTATGCATTAGTTATGAATGAATTAATTAATTTAAAAAAGAAATCTAGATAGACAAATAAGCAAAACACTAATGTTGACAAAAAAATATACCTAGAAATTATAATAAATGAAAAACTACATATTTTATCATTTGTACATGATATTTGATATTACTTAATTAAAAGGTATATTAATATAATTTCACAATATTTTCATTATAGAATGATATGTTTTAAATACAAGCACAATTTTTGCATAACGATAATTATATAGTCATACAGTTGTAAAAGCAAGAATTGACTCAATGAATGAATGAATCAAGCTGTTGTTTTTAATACAAAATACTTAGCTATTGTTAAATTAGCTATTCATTAGTTATAAAGGAAATTAATTTAAAAAGAGACCTAAATAGACAAATATGAAAAAAAATAATATAGACAAAAAATGAATAGACCTAGAAATAATAATAAATAAAAACCTATATATTTTATTATTAGTACATGATATTTGATAATGCTTAATTATAAAGAAAACATTTAAAATTATATTAATATAATTACAAAATAATAATTTTTAAATACAATCATAAACACAATAATTTTTAAATACAATCATAATTTTTGCATAACGATTAATTATATAGTCAAACAGTAGTAAACGCATGAATTGAACTGAATGAATGAATTAAATTGTTTGGTTTTTTACAAAATACTTGGCTATTGTTAAAAATTACTAGCTATGCATTAGTTATAAAGGAAATTAATTTAAAAAGGGACCTAAATAGACAAATATGCAAAAAATTATATGAACAAAAAATGAACAGATCTAGAAATAATAATAAATAAAAATCTATATATATATTATCATTAGTAAATGATATTTAATACTACTTAATTATAAAAAAATATATCAAAGTAAATATAATTTGATTATATTAATATAATTACAAAATATTTTCTTATTGGAATAATATTGTTTTAAATACAGTCACAATTTTTGCATAACGATTAATTATATAGTTAAACAGTAATAAACTCATGAATGAAGCTGTTAGGTTTTTAATACAAATTGCATGGCTATTGTTAAATATACTAGCTATTCATTAGTTAAGAAAGAATTAATTAAATTGCAAAAATTAAAATAACATATTCTCAAAAGAAATATTAAATATGAATTATTGCACATGATAAAATATGAATTATTTCCATTGCAAACATAAATGTAAAAATGTTTTAGTTTAAGCAGATTTTTTTTTTTTTTTTTTTTACTTTTTCTATTTTAATAAATGTTTTCATTCATATAACAATAGATATTGTTGTTTGGTACAAAGATAAATTTATTGTTATTTGAAATATTTCATTTAATTATAGTTCATGATTAATGTTTTCATTCACATGACAATAATCCTTTTGTTATACATATATTTCACGTTTTGCTTTGTGGAACAATGCCTTTTGTCGAGCTTATAATTCGGTTTTTTGTATTCCTTTTAGAGAATATAATTTTTACAAAGTTTCTGATTGTAAACCATAATTTTTCTCCATTTGAATTTAGTTAAGTTCAAATGGAGAAAAAGAGAGTTTTCAAACAGATATACTGTATTTATTTGACTGAATTAAATGCGTTGTAAGAATTGGAAAAATTTCTATTCACAAATATGTTTGAAAAAACATGAAACATTTCTCCTATTTGGATAAGACTAAAAGGAAAGTTTTCCATAGATGGGCTCAAAGCAGCATAGGTTTTTTTTATGGATTATTGAGGATTATTCCGGATTTCACTTCCTAAAGGAAAAACTATTTTTATTCCCTAAGGATAATGGATTCTTTATAGAAAAATACATTGAGGAGTAGCATTTCTATATCTTTACAGAATTTATATTATACTATTTATGTAAAAGGCATATTTTTCAGCATGCTTTTATAAAAATCCATTTTTAATAGAGGACTATTTTGTTTGTAATATATATACAACACACACACACACACACACACACACACATATATATATATATATATATATTCCAATACATCAGCACCAAAATCAAAAGTTTGGTTTGTCGCTCTACTGTCATCTTGTGCACACGACGGCTAAACCTACAGTTAAAACTGACGCCGAACCACTCACAAAGGACAACTAACAGGAACGACCATATATAAACCATTTTGCTCAATAATTGTCACTAAGAAATCTTCAACATTAAATATCATAACTCGCCACATATTAATACGTTTGACAAATGTGATTTCAACTTCAATATTAATAGAATTACACCCTGGAATTCTAATATCAGTAGCGAAATACATCGCAATATATTCATTAACCAACTCATCAGTATTAGTTCCATCTGGAACAGCACTTTTAACAGCAACAAAGAAAAGAAATTAAATGTATACTTTTAACAAAAATGGTGTCCCGGAAGAAGTACATTTTTAATCTGTTATCTATAAACTGAATATTATTCTTAAAAAAATTCCATGAGTAGCAAATTCCTAAGAATACTCTACACAACGGTATTTTTTCCCAAATTTCTTTCAAAAATAGTAAATCACTCCATAGCTTTCTACACAACTACGACCCCCTCAGCTGGTAATAAATCAACTCAGTCAGGTAATACACATATAACAATTATTAATCATTGTCGGTTAACCAATCACTCGCTTATTGGCAATATTATTATATGTAATTTACTATGTCTATGACTTGGATCAGTAATCTATCAAGCAGAGATAACATGGTTTATAACGTCCCATGGGTGGATATTCCTTGACAAAGCTATTCTTTATATGTAGTAATTAATTTCTTTGGGTTTTAAAAAAGATTCCATTCCGGATTTACGAGTTTCTTTTGGTTTTACGGATTTCCTCGACAATATGTTTCATATCTTGTTATTGTATAATTTGTATAAACTTTTCTGTTTTTCATTGACCTTACAATGCAGTTCTACTGGTAGTTGCTCAACTTTTTCATATTTGTGTTTATCTCTTTATCTTTATATATAAATATTATTTAATAATGTCTTTCTTTTTTTTCTTTTTTTAAAGAGCAGACCTTTTATCAATTTCAAAGAATAAATCACTAACTACATTTCTATACTTAAGTAATTTTTTAAAAAAAATAATGTAAGTGGACAGATACTCTTTTAATATACTATTTGTTCGAATGGAAAAAAAAAGGATAATAATTTGATGGCAGTTTTTTTTTTCAATTAATTTTTTTTTTTTTTTGGGGGGACCAGTTCGTGGTCTAGTAGTGTTCGCTGCTGGGGTGCAGAAAGGTTCACATTCGGCACTGTTGCTGGAATCTATTGCTGTTAATGTTTTCCGACAAAAAAGTAAAATACGCTTGTGGCAACATACCTAGACAAGCACCGAATAGAAAAGTAGCATCGCCAATAAATCTGTAGGGTGAGACTTTTCTAACTTTCTTTCACATAGTACGAAGGCGAAGCTGTTTTCTTGAAAGTCCGCTTCTAAAGTAATGCCCCTGCGTGTTTCATTTCAATTCTAAGTAATGTTAAAATTAACAAAAGTGGAGACTCACTGATACGGCTAACCTTGAAAAGAAAAATAATATTGCTAGCAACTTGAGTTTGTTTTATATGCATCCATATATATATATATATCATCATCATTAGCGAAACAGCCCCATTTGGGGCTAAGGCCCTCTGCCTACCGGCAGATTACAAGACGAGAGATGTTTTTCTTTTTACGAGGTAGGGTTGTCAGCCCTACGCCCACCGCCCTACAGTCATATTAGACAGTGATCTATGGTTTAAAGTGGATTCCGAACCACTACAAACATCCGTGAGCTCCTAAAATATATATATATATACATATAGGATCTCAGCAAAAAACTATAATTTCGTAAAGACAGCTTTTTCAAGGAATGCATACCTTCAGGATACTCTATATCTTATATGTATTTTTGCCTCTCTAGATAATCAATTCTAAGACCAAAAATAACAATAATAATAATAATCTAGCAACGTATTACGATAGCACGGAAATTCCTTTTGTTTAGAAGCAGTAAAAAAAATAAAACCAATAAATGACTATTGGGCAACGCGGTTGTTTTCATAGAAAAATTCAATCATGTGGCACCACCACTGAATTTTAATATAATTCAAAAGGATTTTAAAGTTTTGTCTAATTTACTACTCTGAAACTTCAGAACATATAATTTGTAAGGAGTTAAAACCATTAGAAAAATCATTACGTGACAGACTAATTATTATGTGGAGTATATATATTAGTATGTATATGAGAATATGTATGATGGTTAATGGAACTCTAGGAAAATTTTCGTGGTATGGTGGATTTATGGAAATTCTAAATTATGGGGAAAATCACTTATCTTTAATACGCAAATATAATCAGCTTGGAAATTATAAATTAACAAAACAGTGATGAATATTCCCAAGAGGAACACTGGTATTGAGTATTTTAAAGTTTTGTTTTGTGCTATTGTTTAAAATTACTGTTGTTGTAAATGAAATTAATTTTGAAGTTGATTAACGATGTTAATGCGATATATTTTAATGTTGAGGTCGTAATTCCTGGAAGTAAGTCTTTGGTGGCCAGGGATAAGAAGATTAATATGTAGGGATTAATGTATATTAAAGTTGATAAAGAAAATCATCTTTAAGGATGTAGTTTTTTTTAATGTCAATTCTATTGGATAAATGTCAGGATTAATTCTATGAAAAATTGAATGATTTAAATACAATTATGTCATTATTAATATTACGATTATTATATTAATTTATAAATATTTATCATAATTCTCTAGTCTGTATTTTATATACATATTTGTGCATTTTTTTTTTCATAATGTTTACAAATATGTGAAAGCAAAATTAAGGGTAACATTCAAATATTTTTGACAATTAGTTGAGTATAGTAATGTATTTAAAAATAATAATTTTGAATCAGTTGAAAATTAATTTAAATCAACAGAACTTTTAAAAAATTTCATCAGAATATCTTTCAAGACTCTATTTTTCATCAAAAACACACACAATTTTGTAAGAATTTTTAATAATACGTAATTAAACAATTAATTTGGAAAATATTGATGAAAATTCTTAATTTATTCATTAGATTATAGTGTGTAGGTTGGGTAACCAGATTATAAATGGATGTTATTGGGTTGAGATACCTGAGGCACAGGTTTGAGAACTCACAGCTTCATTTACACACACACAAACTCCCCAAAAAAATACATTTAGAGGCATACAATATTTAACACATTTAATTCGTGGAAGGACTCCTAAGCCTAAAACACAATATTCGGTTTTGCGCAGGGTGCGCGAAATATACTTCCTATCCGGGTGAGAGCCGGTAATACAACTAATGCGCCGCGATGTATTAAATATAATTCCTGTCTTGATGAGAGTGTATAAACTAAACGTTCCTCAACGGGAGCGCAAGTTGCGCTGTACTTCTTCCGGGTGAGAGTTTCGTGACCTATTGACCATTTCTCATGAACGATATGGAAAGCGCTGCTGATAGTATATAAGAGGAAGTACGGTTACAAATTATATTTTCTTATTATGGTATGCATATATAAGAAATTTAATTTATCTCATATAGATGACGATTAATTTAAATTATTAAATGCATCCTTTTTGTATTTATTTAAAAAAGGTTACAATCATAAACTTGCTTAAATTATTTCTTAGATTTCTAAACTTAATTTAATATATTACAACATTAAAAATGAGTAATATTTCTATATTTTAAGAATTTGAAAATCGTTCAGGTTCGGCATTACTGTGAGAAATAAATATAATAGAACCCTTAGAATCGCCATGTCTGGCTCCAATTTAGTTACTTATAATGTTACTTATCTCAGGCTTCAATTTAATTACAGACACAAAAAATTTTGCTGATTGTTAGTTATCAGTATTGACCGAAATGTACAAAAAATTGTCATGGCTTTTAAAAAAAAACCGAAAGAATTTTAAAAACAGTTCATTAAAATGAAAATGTTGTCTTTATGAAACTGTTTTTTCACAACATTTTAAAAAACAAAGATTGTAATTATTATTGAATTTCCATATATTTTACAATGTTCCATTAAGGTTCAAGGATAGGCTCAAAAATTTTTCATTTAAAATTAAGTTGGCAGTAATAACAGTGTTTATATTAGTGCAGTACATTTAAAATAAATTGGATTGTATTAAATAGTAAGCTTATTGATCCCAATCGAAAATGAGAGGGAAAATCTACAAATAAACAAGAAATCGATACAAATACTTAAACAAACCTCATGAGTTCTGCAGATATTCCGTTAAAAGTGACGAAAAATGTGCGCGGACCTTTGTAAAACACGATCGCGTGCTATTTGAAACACTCGGAGAGCTCTTAGCGAAATTGCGCCGAACGAAAATCAATCTCGCATAAGGCATCTGCAGCACTCAACTTTCTGATTCCGTTGAATAATGCAGAGGGCGCTCTCTGAATCACAAAATAAAGTTGAGATACCTCAGGAGGAAGTTTTACCCCAAATTTAAATAATTTCATTCAGATTACGGAAGCTTTGTGTATAATCTTATCACTAACTCCAATCGAATAGCTTCTTTGAGAGCGGAAGAAGTCAGGAACTTGTGGCTCATAGAAAATTCATGCTCTTCCATATATAGCAAAGTAATGGCGCCGTTCGAAGAGAAAGAATAGCCATGATCTCTTAGATCATTATCTAAAAAAAAAAAAAAATGGTGTGTTTTAAGTATTAAATACTACTTCCGTAACTTCCTCACACGATTTACAATAAAAATCATCAATTAAATAAGTAATATAATTTCAATATGGAAAATATTTATGTTGTCATTCCTACTTTGTCGTGAAATCAATGCGTATTCTCACAACTTTGAAAATGTAAACAAACACACTGATTTTCGTATGTGAACTGACTCACTGATTTTTGTAACAACTGACTCACTGCTGATTTTCGCAAGTGAACTGATTCATTGTGAAAAGACTCGCTGAACACAACTTCGAAGAACAACTGTGGCGGGAAAAAGAATATTACTAGAAGGCAAGTTATGATTCCTCTGTATTTGCCTATTATTTCAGTAACTTCCCCGCATATTTGAAAACAAAAATCACTAATTAAATAAAAATATTTTTCCAGTGTGAGAAATGTTTATATTGGCTTTCCAATTTTTTCGGGAAATCAATGTGTCTTCTCGCAACTTGCAAAATGTTTGAACAGACTCACTGATTTTCGGAAGTGAACTGACTCACTGATTTCCGCAAGTGAACTGACTCATTCTTAAAAGAACACACTCACTGAACACAATTGAACGGCAAGTTATGATTCCCCTGTATTTGCCTATTATTTGAGAAAAAAATTTAACAATCTGTGAACTGACTCACTGATTTTCGCAAGTGAATTGACTCATTGTGAAAAAATGCACGTGAAAAGACTCACTGAACACAACTTCGATAAACATTTATGGAGGGTAAAAGAATATTCCTAGAAGACAAGCTATGATTCCTCTGTACTGTATTTAACTATCATTTGAGAGAAAATTTGAAAATTCTCTTTTCTTTTAAAGAGATATCAATAGTTGAAGAGCATTCAGTTAAAATTTCCATCGAATCTACTATTTTTTTCTAAATCAATAATCCCCAATAGATATCAAACTTGGATCGAAACAGACTCTGAATGAAATCAATATAAATAACATAGGAACAGTTTAAATGATTGCTATGAAACGACGATTTAAAATACAAGTCCTGGACTTCATCATTATACTGTACCGTAAATAAAATGTATAACGTTTTAAAATATAATGTTTAATTTATTGAACTGGAAAAGTAAATGCAAGCATCTTCTTAAAGCAATTTTTTTTAATATGTTTCAATAAAAAATACTTAAAATATATTGGTTAAATTATTAAAATTAATACTTAATTAACAATCTAAATTATATCAGTATTATAAAAATTACTATTATTTAAATTTAATTCTTAAATATACAGTTTAAGTAATGGCAATATTAACAATATTGTTAACAAACAACAACAACATTAACATTAACAGCAATATTATTAACAAATAACAACATTAACATTAACAACAATATTGTTGACAAGAATAATATTGTTATTTACTCTAATGTTCAAACTTAAGAAATTTTTAAATTTCAATCGAATATCGCAGGTCTACAAGACAAATTGTAATGAAATTTGGCAAATACGTATGCCAATATAATTTAAAAATAGTTATACAATAGTTATGAAGCGTACACATGATCATGCTTTAAACCCATCAGCGTCAAAATGTTTAAAATATCACAAAATGCCGAACACAAACCGTTGATTTACATGGGGAATCGTTTCCTTTATCAATGAAACCAAAATTAGTTGCTTTATGGTACAGCATGTTTTATAAAGTTTAGGTCAATCCAGGTCAATCTACTGGCTGATGTCCTCATTTTTCAAAATTTATCTGACCAGTTGAGCTCTATATGATCGAGTGTTGTCATCTATTAAAAGGAAATCAGGACAAACCACACCCCTAAAACGGCGAAAATAGGGATTCAACATCTTGTCGACAACAATCAAACAGCATTCTGACAAAGGTATGTGGGATTTTGCGTTCAGTCAATGTAATGCTTACTTCCATTAAATATCCACTGCAGAGACTTCTCAAATACTGGAAGATAGATAGCGGATTCTGGTTCTCTGCAGAAGAACGTACATGAAGGATCAGTGGTTAAGCTTAACAAGGATCCATTAGTCAATCCTTAATCCGAATCCATCGCTAAATCCATGATATGGGGTCAATATCGAAAGCTTTGGCGCACACAGGCGTGTATTACCTTATTTTTATTCATAAATATTTTTTTATTATTTCCAATTGCAAAGTAATACAAAAATGGGAAATATACAAAATAAAGAAGAAAAGGCACGCAAAAGAGTTTAGCAAAGTTGGCCGAAGTCATTTCCTTAAGAATTCTGTAGCTTGCCAGTATCTCGCTGTCTCGGATTCGCCATGAAGTGCCAAGCAACGATGGAAATGAACTCGGTTCATTACTTCTGCCAAATCCCAGCGAATGCAGTTTGGTTCGTCAAAATTCCCAATGCAATGTTCATTAGATCAGTTCTTTTTTATTGAAACAAGCCACCAGCATTCCATTGCAATACATGCAGGCCAACCGAACGACGGTTAGAATAGCAGCGAGAGCTCATGACGAAAACTGTAGATCACTTAGCCGTATAGAACATTGCCTAGGGTGCGCCCCTAGGAGGTAGATCTGCATTGCACCCCTTATTCATAAATAAACACGTATTAAATTTCAAATAATTAAAAACATTTATAAATTTCTTTTATATTTATTATTTGTATGTGTTGCATACATTTACGCTGATAACACTTCTGTCTCTTGGGTGATCGTTTAATAAAGAATCGAGAACTCTTAAGCGTTAATAATATTAAAGGACGTTTTTATAAAACTTAAGGGATTTTTTTATTTTAAGTAATGTGATTTCTTTTTTCTGTTGTTTGATGGTTCTCTCCAGAAGAAAGCACATCAAAATCAATGGTTAAGCTTAACCGAAATTCATTAATCAATCCTTAATCCGAATCCATCACTAAATCCACGATATAGGGTCAATACCTAAAACTTTGGTGAACACAGGCTCATATTGGAATACTTTTATTCATGAATATAAACATATTAAAATGCAATAATTAAAAACATTTATAAATTTAAAGTTTCTTTTATATTTTCAATTTTTTATGTGTTGCATACATTTACGCTGATAACACTTTTGATTCTTGGGAATTCGTTTAATAAAGAATCGAGAAATCGTAAGCGTTAGTAATATTAGAAGACGTTTTTATAAAACCTAAGGGATTTCTTATTTAAAGTAACGTGGCTCCTCAGATATCAATAAAGCCATTAGTTTTCATTAATGTAATGCAGGAAGAAGGGATTCCCCATCTTAATGTTGGAATTCTTTCCACTTGCTAATTGAATTTTCTTTATCATTTATTTAAATTCCTTTTTTCGATTTCAAAGTTAATGAAAATTGATTTTTCTCTGATCTTCAGTGTGTTACAAATTGAATGTATGTTTAACTCTCATAATCAAAACTCATACATCTAAACTTTTACTGTATTTGATAAAATGCACAAGAAAGAAGTAAAAGTTATGTTTTTATCAGAAAAATAATAACTTAGATGTCATTCAAAAATTAATTGAATAAGATTTTCATTATAATTTTTGTATTTTAATTGAATAAAAATAATTTTGGAAAGTTCCTCTTTGTAACAATAAATCAAATTTAGTATAAAAGAAAGTTATGTAAATAGTATAGTATCACATTATTCTTCTTTCTGTTCTTTTTCAGACTGGTTTTTTTATTACATTACTTTTTATAAAATGAACAAGTAATGAATACATATAACAATGAATACTATTTGAAGAAGTCAAAATAAGATATTTTACTGCTAAAACTCTGTTTATTTACTGTGAAATACAAGCGTGATCCAAAAAATGTTTAGAAACATTATTTGATGGATAAAAATAAATAAATAAAACATTATTGAAAAGAGATTGATTCTAACAAGACAGCATAAAATTATATTTGGTTGTGAATAACTATCATATCGACAAATTAATCTATATTGATAACCAATATTGGCAAAATAATTAGTTATTTTGTTAAAATTTTCGAAAAGTTAAAAATCTAAAAAAATTGCTGTATAGATTTTTTAAGATTTTTTTTATTACGAAGTGAACAAAAAGTGATAATTTGCCACAAAATAAATAAAATACAATTTATAAAAGGAAAATGTATAAAAATGTAAATGTGTAATTTAGATAATATTTTTTATCTGTATTTTTCTATACATGCAAATTTTGAATATATTGTGTTTCATTTCAAAATTTGATAATATATAAATAAGAATTCTAAATGATTTGATGAAAATCATTTATGAGATACATTTATCTGTTTAAGAATAATTTTAATTATTAAGTGCTATTAATTAGGTTAGTAATAACGTTGGTTGGTCAGGTTACTATTAATTAGTAAATTGATTAATCACTGGAAAACAAGCATTTATAGAAAAATTTCATAGTATCACATTTTTTATTCATGAAAATAATACAACAGAAGTAATATATTTAAAAAATTGGAAAATCTCTACACTTTATTCGAATTTACTCTATTAATAGTATTGATGATGAAGACTAAAATTTTATTCAAATGTGAAGCCTTTAATTTCTCAGATGTAGCCCAAAAAAGTGCGCAATAATATATCAATCGGACTATCTACCCTCATTCTATACATTATAAGTTACTTATCTTCTTAACCAATATGGGTAAAAAGATATAAAATATAGAAAAACGCTAAAGAGATGTTAAATTATTGATTACTTAAGTTCTAAATAACATACGTACATTTTTATTCATTTCATTTACCAGTAATAAAAAATAATTAATTTAACTTCATATATTTTATTTTATTGTTTTCTTAGTAACTTATATTGCTTATTTTTAAAAATGGGAATAATCTGTTTTTTTATTGTAAAATTGGTTTTGTTAAAGCAATATAAATACAATATGAAATACAACATCTAATACACCTAAATAAAAATAATACACCTTGAATTTAAATGAGTACTTTAAAGTTTTTAACGTTGCTAAAAACAATTTATCACAAAAAAAATAGTTAATGTGTTTTCAAAAAACTGTTTAATATGAAATCTGACATTGAGATAATCTATGTAGGCTTTCAAATTAAATATTAAATATTGCTTGAAGTGAGGCATAATTATGATTTTAAAAATCACATCAAATTTTTTAATCCTAAAATGCCAATCACGCATACATAAAACTCTTTTAATAAACCCTAAAGCTTGTTATGCATAAAATTAATTTACTTTTCTTCCACTTGAATGCATTATTAATTTTACTTTAAAATTACCCAAAACTCCCCCACAATTGATCCCTTTTTATTTTTACCACCATTGCTACTGTGCTGCCATCTATTGTGCTGCTATAAAAACCAAACGGCTTTATCTCTCTCCATTGTTTTATTACTCCACTCATTTTTATACCGTTAAGTCGATGTAAGAGAGAGAGGGAAAAAAAATCACCTTCATGGCTAAAGAACTTTGAAGCATAGTAGGGGAGGAAGAAAAAAAAATAAGGGATGTTTTCCGCTTTTCTTCTATAAACCATTTTTTCATCCATTGTCTCTAGCTACATCGACGGCAAAAAAGAGAAACAGTTAACTCTTGTATATGAGTGTCAAAACGAAAGCGAGGAAAGAAAAGATTTATATTGAAAGGGGAAGAAAAAAAAAGAAAGGGAAGAAAGAAAGAGGAAGAACAAAAAGACGCTACCGATCAATTCGTGCGACGAGGCGATTGGTGAACAAAGAAAATAGAGGGGGACAGGACAGAAATTCCCACGGGGGCGTCGATATCCGTACATAAAGAACGTCATTGATCTGTTCCTGTTCTTTATTCAACACTTCCTAGAAGTATTAAATAATTACTGAACATGCATTCAGCTTGAATTATCTCATTCAATTGTTATCTTGTGTTTTTAATTTCAGGATTTCAGTTTGAAAAATAATCTAAATACTTATTTTTAATTATGTATCACAAATAAATCTTTAATAAAAAAAATTAATAAGCTTGATAATAATCTTTAATAAATTATAATTAATATGTTAAATAATCTTTAATAAATTATTATTAATATGTTAAATAATCTTTAATAAATTATAATTAATATGTTAAATAATCTTTAATGAATTATAATTAATATGTTTAATAATCTTTACTAAAAATAATTAATAAGCTTTAAATTAATAAGCTTGAGTTATCTTATTCAAATCCTTCTATTAGCTCACACTCTCCCTATATATATCTTGTTTAAATTTTCAATCTTTAATAAAATACTTTTTATTCATCCACTCAAGTTCAAATACATTTTTTTTAACTTGTAGTGGATGACACTTGATGTTAATACAGTTTTTTCAAATATTAATTAATTCATTAAATTTATTGTATATATCTAACAATAGATAGCGCCAGATAAACTTAAAAAAAGGAATGAAAATTATTTATAAAGGACTTTCTGCAATAGAGTGAAAAAAAGTGTAATTTTTTTTTTTTTTTTTTTTATATAACTTCTTAATTATGTATTACAAATAAATTCAATAAATTAAATCTTTTCTTACTGGTTTCAATGTATTATTAAGGACTGAAACAGATAATCAAAGAATTCGGTTGGGAAATTAGTTAACTTTCTAATATTTCAAGTAAATTAAAAGATTAATTAAATTAAAATTTGATCTGTTCCAGTTCTTTATTCAACACTTCCTAGAAGTATTAAATAATTACTAAACATGCATTCAGCTTGAATTATCTTATTCAATTGTTATCTTGCATTTTTAATTTCAGTTTCTATAAATTTCATCTATTTCAGTTTCTATTATTCAGTTTCTATAATATGTGAAAAATAATCTAAATGTTTATTTTTAATTATGTGTTACAAATAAATTCAATAAAATAAATCTTCAATTTCTGAGTTCATTTTATTATTAAGAACTGAAATAGATAATAAATTAATTCTGTTGGAAAACTAATTGACTTTCTAAGATTTCAGGCAATTGAAAAGATAGTATCTTGGGATGTATTTTAACAAAATCGACGTACAGTAAAATTATATCTGAAGATTAATCATGTGTAAGAAGAAATTTCATTTTAATAGTTTTGCTGATCTGAGTCTCTAGAAGACTAGGTATAATTTTTCCAAAGTGATTCCTTTATGCAAAATAAATTCACATTTGAACATCGTCACATCGTCTGTAGTGATTCTTGAAGTACCAAATTGCATTCTTTGTGATTTGGCAGAACTAATGAATCAAGCTCATTTCCATTGTTGCTTGGCACTTCATAGAGAATAAGAGATAACGAGATAATATTAAACAAGGTATTATCTCGCTGTCAACTTTGGTCAACTTTGTTTAACTCTTTTTATTTGCATTTTCTTCTTTATTTTGTATTTTTCTCATTTTTGCAGTGCCTTGCCATTGAAAATAAACATCGTCTGTCGTACATTTTGGCTATTTGATTTTCATTTGTTACGAACCAGTGTAAATCGAACTCTTGCGGCGTTATTTATTCTGACTTTACCATGAATATGTTCAACTCATACGTGGTATTTATTCCAGAAATATGTTCACTCAACATTACTCATTATGTCGGCTTAACGTTAATATGACATTGTTGTCGAACTTTACAATGTCATATGGCATGGGTTTATCTATAAGAACACTTTTTTAGCAATACACAGGCGTTTCTCGTCGCCCTCCGCCCCAAAAAAAAAAATAACTAAATGAACATCCTTAATAACTTCGTAATTATTATTCGATTTTTGCAAAAGGGGCATGTCTATCAATGACTTAAGGCGTACTACACTCATGTCCTTAAATTAAGGATAATTCAGAATCACACAGAAATTGAACTCTAAAATAAAAATTTCACCTGTAGAATTATCACACACATCTTGAAGAAGAATATGCAAATTACAGGAAACCACCAGATGGCGCGGATAGTACGTCACAATGACGAGAGTGCAAGAGAGGGGCATATAAGGAATGGTGGCAAAGAAGTAAAATTGTTCACAAGCGCTTTAAAAGCCTTTCAGTGCAATAACCGCATAGTTATGGCACAAAGGAAGCATTTGGATGATTTTTTTACGTGGTAGAATTATCGGACGACTGGAATGGGGACGTACCTAGCTGGAAGTATCCGAGGAACTTGGAATCGCCCAGTGTCATCTCCAGGCTTTGGCAACGATTCCAAGATGATGGTAATGTGAGTAGATGTTACAGCACAGGTCGCCCCCGAGTTACAACGCCGAATGAGGACCGGTATTTAGCAGTTACTGCCAAAAGAAACAGACGGAGCACAGCACCAGACCTGTCTCGTCAGCTCTCTTCAACTACCGGTACGACAGTTTCAAGGCAGACCGTGTACAGACGCTTAGGGCACATTGGTCTATATGCTCGTAGGCCTGTCAGATGTGTTCCACTTACCGCAACTCACTGTCGCCTACGATTAACCTGGAGTAGAGAGCATGCGTTGCGGAACACCGCAACAGTAATCTGGTGTGGTGTTTTCCGACGAGTCCAGGTTTAGTTTGCGGTCTGATTCTCGCCGGACTTTCATATGGAGAGCGCCAGGTACCCGTTACCACCAAGAGAACATCATTGAACGACACCGTTACGGTGGTGCAGGATGGCTCGATTGGGGAGGAATTATTCTTGGTTCCAGAACTGACCTGCCTGTTCAGAGTGTAACGATGACAGGCCACATCTATCGGGATGTCATTCTGGAACAACATGTACGTTTGTTTTGGGGCGCCATGGGTGCTGAATTTCTGTTTATGGATGACAACGCCTGTCCTCACCGTGCAAACATTGTAGACGAATGCCTTCAATTGGAGGATATCACCCGCATGGATTGGCCAGCATACTCATCGACTTGAATCCAATAGAGCATGTGTGGGATATGATTGGCCGACGAATTGCAGCCCGTCAACCCCCCTCCCACCCCCCCCACCCGTCAACCGGAACTTCGGAGGGCATTGCTTGATGAGTGGTGTAATATTCCCCAAGATCAGATAGATAATTTGATACTCAGCATGCCTAGGCGTTGTAAGGCCTGTATTGCATCGTTCGGGAGACATACTCCATATTAACCATCATACTAACCATGTTATACTGTTTTTTGTAAATAGGTTCTTTTTTTAAATTTGCTCCAGGGAGTAAAAATCGCAATTTTTATTAATTATGTCAAACATGTAGCCTCTTTTTTGCTCTTTACCTTTTGTTTAAAAATAGACTTTACAAATAAGTCAAATTTGTTTTATTTCTGTCTCTTTCTTTGCCTGAACTTCATTATCCTTAATTTATGGACATGAGTGTAAATTACGGTGCGAAATAGTTAATTAAAAAATTAATTAACTGCTGACTCAAAATTTTACCATAACTGAACCAGGTTTTTAATACAATAGATTTAGCGTATTATGAATCCAATACATACATATACTTATTACGAAATTTCAATTAATTTTAGAGTTACAGGAAAGAGCCATTCTTCAAATGTATTATATTTTTACTGTGTTCTTGCTGTGATAATTAAAAAGAATATACAATATATACAATGTTACAATATTTTATGTTTTGATGGAAAAAATATATTAATAAATGATAAAAAAAAAAAGATTATGATGTTTAGTTAAATTTAAAAAATATTGTAGATTTTTTTTATTTAACAATAATTATTTTTATTACAATTAAACCATTTAGAATCAATAAAAACGTTAATGACAGAATTCTCTAATCAAATGATAGATATATGATTCAAATTCATCGTGAAAAATAATTACGTCATTTTTTTTTTCTAAATGTCTTAAATTTTCTAAGTAAATGATATGCAAGTAGAAACCTAATTTGGACAACAGCCGTATGGTGGGCCAAGGCCGTCTGGCAGATTATGAGGCCGGAGGTGTTTTTTTTTTTTTTTTTTTCTGGGGTAGGGTTGTTAACCCTACACCCAATGCTCTACACTCATATTAGACCTGGACCTACGGTTTAAAGTGCATTCGAACCACTACAAACATCCATGACGCCACTAGGACTCGAAACCGAAACCTGTGGCCCTAGCGCTAATCACCCGGCCTTCAGGATAAGCTAAAGCTGTAAGGTCATCAGGCTTATAAGCTAATGATCTTTAATTCAAGGCAACTGATTAAACACTGTTTTGTTTCTATGTAATATATATATTGCTAAGTAATGCAAATAATGAATGTTTTGCAAGATTATTGATAATAATAAAAGTTTAATTAATTTTTTAAAAAATTATAAGCAGTTTGACAAATTATTTTTTAAACATTTTATAATTTAATGCAATAAAAGTTAATAATTTTATTTGTTGAATAATAATTTTATAAATTTTTAATCAAAAACAAATTTAATACGAATTAATAAAGAAAAATTAGTCAAATTAAGGAGAAAAAAAAATATTTCAGATAATGAATATAATAGCGAAATAATATTTGAGTTAATATACTTATATAAATATTGTTAGAAATTTTTAAAAATGTATAACTCGGAATAAATTTTTACGTAACTCATCCTTTTACATATTTTAAAAATAAAGCAAATATTTAATTGATATTACATATTTAATTATAATCATTAATATTAATACAAATATTTATCATAGATTAAATATTTAATTGATAATTTATATTTAAAAAATCCTGAACATATTTATTAGATAATTTTATAAATAAACTCTTCATTTTCAATAACTATATAATTATGTAATTTTTTATTCATCTAAAATAATATAATTTAAATAAATAGCGTTAAATTCGTTTTAATATACTGATGTAAACTAATTTATAATTTTTATCTCATGTATTTTATAATTTTATTTTTAAGGTTTGTATTAATTATTAAAATTATGCACATATTAAAATTTAATTAATATAATTTCATTTTAATTTTAATATAGGTTTTTAATATTTATTTAAATTTTATTTCACATTTCTTACTTTAGTTATTTTAATTTTATATAATAACCTTTAAGCCGGATATTAAATACTTCTCAATTTTTTTATTTAATTTCCTGATTTTATAATAGTATAAAATAACAAATTCATTTAAATTAGGTATTTAAAAAATTTTTCTTTTGAATTTTATGTAGCACTCAGTACAAATACGATATGCAAAGATAATCCTAAAATAATACGCAATAAATTCGTTCACCCATCTTAATCGGTATAATATATATATATATATATAATATATATATATATATATATATATATATATATATATATATATATATATATATATATATATATATATTCTCAAGAGCCAAAACATTATGACCACCCCTACATTTTGCAATGAACTCGCCTGGATGACGTGGAAGGCACGTGATCAGGTGGAAGTGGTATTTAACTGCTGCTGGAGAGTTTGAAGAATCATTCTTTCACTTACTTCTGTGTGTGATGGGAAAGGCTGTGGATCTAAGCGACTTTGATAGAGGGCAGATTGTAATGGCTCGAAGGCTCGGAACAAGTATTTCCGAAACTGCACGACTCGTGGGTTGTTCGCGATTTACAGTTGTTAGTACTTATGCAAAGTGGATGAATGACGGTGAAACCAGCAGAAAACGACATGGTGTTGGACATCCACACGCTATCAAAGAAAAAGGTCGTCGGAGACTGTCTCGCATGGAGAAGCAAAACCGGAGCCAGACAGTGGCTCAGCTGACAGCCCAATACAATGCAGGGCCAAATAGAATAGTATCGGAGCACACTGTTCAGCGTACACTGTTGGATATGGGGCTACGCAGCAAACGTTCCACTCGTGTGCCTTTTCTGACCAAGCGTCATCGCCAACTGCGCCTGCGCTGGGCCCGCGAACATCGTAACTGGTCCATGGATCAGTGGGAGAGAGTTGCCTGGTCAGATTAATAACGGTTTGTCATTCATCACGTCGATGGTCGTGTCAGGATACGCCGTCTTCCAAGCGAACAGTTGCTCCCTCAATGTACAGTAGGTCACACACAGGCCGGTGGTGGCGGTATTATGCTTTGGGGGACGTTCTCTTGGGCGTCTCTGGGACCCGTGGTTGTGGTAGAGCAGACCATGGGTATCTGAACATCATTGCAGACCAGTTGCACCCTTACATGGCCTCTGTTTTTCCAACTGGAAATGGTAATGGCTCGAAGGCTCGGAACAAGTATGTTCCAACAGGACAACGCCGCTTGTCACAAGGCTAAAATTGTGTCGGAGTGGTTCCAGGAACATGAGGCTGAATTCCAGTTAATGTTCTGGCCGCCTAACTCACCGGATCTCAATCCGATAGAACACATTTGGGATGTCCTGGGACGGCAGCTCAGAGTTCAAAGACCACCAATTCGCAATATCTCGGATTTGCGTGACCGTTGCTTAAACATCTGGTACAATCTGTCTCCGGCCATCTACCAAGGACTTGCGGCATCCATGCCAAGGCGGGTTGAAGCTGTGTTGCTCGCCAAAGGTGGGCCAACTCGTTATTGACAGGTGGTCATAATGTTTTGGCCCTTGAGTATATATTTATATATATATATATAGTTGAACAGGTTTATGGCTTAACAGGATTAACCGTTAACTTTTAAATACAGT
This sequence comes from Caerostris darwini, assembly GCA_021605075.1. Classification (NCBI taxonomy): domain Eukaryota; kingdom Metazoa; phylum Arthropoda; class Arachnida; order Araneae; family Araneidae; genus Caerostris; species Caerostris darwini. The sequence continues at coordinate 466,116 of BPLQ01014608.1, forward strand.
TTCAAATAAATAATTTCACTATTTAGTTATTAAAGTTCAACCAATTTTATGTAAAGGCATAAAAAGCCACAGTTCTGATTCGAAAAAAAGGAATTGTATATTAATAGTTTTTATACAATAAATATTTGTGGCACCGAGGACCAGAGTGCAAATCACTCGGCTATCAGACCTCAGAAAAATATAATACCCATGATTATTACTATGTTTAAACTTGCTATTCTTCAATGAATAACGCATGTTACAATAAACAAAAAAGCATCAATTTACAATTTGTATGTTTAAAAAGAAATTCAAATAATGCCAGAATTTTTTTTAATCAAAATAATATGAAATTTTCGTTCTATTTTGTAATATTTCATTGTTTTACTTATTTTTCTCTGTCGATTTCTTAAACAAGTCATTACGATTATAATTAGAGGAAAAGCAAGTTTTGATAATTCTATCTAAAATTTTGTAGCTTAAAAAAAATATTTTTTTTAAAATAAATCTTAGCTAAATGACAGTAATTTAGTACGAATTTATGCCCTTACAAAAAAGGTTTCATTTTCTGCTTGTATTGGTAGTAGTATACCAAAATATCCACTGGAAAACTCCAAAATATTGATGATGTTCAGAAATCCTCCAATCATAGACATCTTATTTTTTAAACTAGTTGTGGGTGTCATAAAACATGACGCTTTATAAATGTTTAAGAGGCATGATACTTCATAAATATTTACGAAAATATTTTATGTACATAACATTTTTATTACTTAATACGGAAAAATATGTATTAAATTTTAACAAAATGACAAAAAAAAATCATTGAAAATTCCCTACAGCATTACAAAAACTAGAATTAATGAGGGAATAAAAAGACAAGGAATGTTTCTTTAATGTACTATATAAAAAGATAATGAATAAAGTCTTCCTATAAGTGATACATTATGTTTATCTTCCGCATGTGAAAACAAAGTGAAGATATATCTTTTTTTCCGGTATATAAAATTGTTACGCTAGAGATGTATAGAAGCTATTTTTTTTCTCAGGTCACAGGTAATGACAGGATTCTGTTCTTGTTTCAGTCCTCCAGTGGATTGCTTCAGGGATGTCTCTCCGCCAGACAAAAATAGGAAGCTTTGTTTCGTTTTTCTCTGAGATTTGCTTTAGGGGGCTGTCTATATGTTCCCTGCAATGTGTGTTTAGTGCTTCCAATAAAAAAAAGAAAGTTTTATTTAATTCTTTGAAGAATCGGTTGAATTATTTTTGATGTCTGTTTGGAAGAAATCGTGGAATTCTTTAATTGAAAGTCTGTCTTTTAGTTTTCACTGATATCTGTTTTCAAGAATTTTTTCTGTTCAATAAGGTAGCATACAGTACTACTGTGCCCAAAAAGTAAGGCCAACTATTTTTCTCAAAACCTCTTTATTTATTCTTCCAAATTAATTTCATCGCCTTCAAAGTAATACCCTCCGGACGCAATGCACTTATGCCAACTTTTTTTAAAATCCACAATGCATGCTAAAAAGTCATCGGCAGGGATGGCCTTCAGAGCGCGAGTCAATTCACGTGGAATCTTTTCTATCGACTCAAAATGGTGTCACCGGAGTGGTCTTTTTAGTTTAGGGAATAGCCAGAAGTCGCACGGTGTTAAATCAGCTGAATACGGTTGTTGGGGAAAGATATGGATTTCATTTTTGACGAAAAACTCACGTAGAATCAATGCAATGTGAAATGGCATATTATCGTGATGCAAAAACCAAGAGTTGTCTTACGATAAATGTGGTCTCTTTTTAGCGAATGGCTTCACGCAAACGACGCGTGAATATTCTGATCGCAAATAATATTCCTTGTTGACGGTTTGGCTCGACGGAAGGAATTCATAATGCACCACACCACGGTAATCGAAGCAAACAGTCAACATGACCTTGATTTTTGAGCGACTTTGGCGTGCTCTTTTCGATCTTGCTTCACCTTTGTCACGATATAATCCAATAATGGCATAAATCCAAGTCTCATCCCCAGTTATGATGTATTTCTATTTGTCCTGATAGTAAGAAAGCATTGTTTCACACACATCAACATGACGATGTTTTCCCAAGTAATTCAGTGTTTTCGGTATCAATCGAGATTTGACGCGTTTGAGGCCCAAAACATCTCTTAAAATGAAATTGACCTATCCTTTTGAAATTGCAACATCATCAGCAAGGTCTCTAATTGAAATCGACGGTTTGGAAGCACTAAATGTTTAATTGTTTGGACGTAAGCTTCGTCGGTTGAGGTTGATGGTCGACCAGAGGGCTTTTCGTCTTCAACGCGTTCTCTGCTTCTTTGAACAGTTTATACCACTTCTAAACATTTCTTTCCGGTATAAGAATGCTCACCGAATGCCTTCTGCAACATTCTATACGTTTCTGCAAACAAAATTTAATGCAAGTTGTTTGCTCAATTAATTCAGACATTTCAAAAATCACCGGAACCAGTTTGAGCGTCTCACAAAGCCAAGCGTAACTCAAACACTAATGAATATTTTGACGTAAAATTTCACACAGATGTGAAAGACAGTGCCAACAACCTAAAAAAGAAAAAATTGAAATACCATATACCCGGGAAAATTTAAATTTAAATTGAAAATTGATTTTACTTTTTGGGCACAGTAGTATACACTGAAGTGACAAAAGTCATGGGATAGCAATATGCAAATTTTCAGATGGCAGTAGCATCGCGTAGAACATGTATAAAAGCGCAGTGCTTTCGCAGAGCTTTCATTTCTGTTCAAGTTATTCATGTGAAGAGGTTTTGACGTGATGATGACCGCACGACGGGAATTAACAGACTTTGAACGCGGAATGTTAGTTGGAGCTAGACGCATGGGTCATGCCATTTCGGAAATCGTTAGGGAATTCAACATTCCCAGATCCACTGTGTCAAGAGTGTGCCGAGAGTATGAAATTTCAGGCATAACATCCCACCATGGACAGCGCAGTGGTCGACGGCCTGCACTTAACGACCGAGACCGGCGACGTCTGCAAAGAGTCGTAAATTCTAACAGACAAGCAACACTGCGTCAAATAACCGCAGAAATCAATGTGGGACGTACAAGGGACTTGTCTGTTAGAACTGTGCGGAGAAATTTGGCTTTCCTAGGCTATTCCAGCAGAAGACCGACTCGAGTGCCTTTACTGACAGAACGACATCGCTTGCAGCGACTCTCGTGGGCACGTGAGCATATCGGTTGGTCCCTAGATGAATGGAAAACCGTGGGCTGGTCCGATGAGTCACGATTTCAGTTGGTAAGAGCTGATGGTAGGGTTCGAGTGTGGCGCAGACCCCACGAAGCCATGGACCCAAACTGTCAGCAAGGCACTGTTCAAGCTGGTGGTGGCTCCGTAATGGTGTGGGCTGTTTTTTCATGGCATGGACTTGGTCCTCTGGTGCGACTGGATCGAACATTGACTGGAAATGCTTATGTTCAGCTACTTGGAGATCATTTGCAGCCATTCATGGACTTCATGTACCCAAACAACGATGGGATTTTTATGGATGACAATGCACCATGTCACCGGGCCACAACTGTTCGCGATTGGTTTGAAGAACATTCTGGACAATTCCAACGAATGATCTGGCCACCTAGATCGCCCAACATGAATCCCATCGAGCATTTATGGGACATCATCGAGAGGTCTGTTTGTGCCTAAAATCCTGCACCATCAACGCTTTCACAATTATGGACGTCTATCGAGACAGCATAGCTCAATATTCCTGCAGAACACTTCCAACGACTTGTTGAGTCCATGCCACGTCGAGTTTCTGCACTTCGCCGGGAGAAAGGAGGACCGACACGATATTAAGAGGTATCCCATGACTTTTGTCACTTCAGTGTATATTGACTATAAAAACGCGTAATCTTTATTTTATTCTTTTGTTCTGATATGACTTTCATAAACTTCTATTACTGTTCTGCATTGAAGTAGAGTTATTTATAAGACACGTATTGATTTCTCAAAACCTTATCGTACGATTGTAATTTTCAAATAAGAAATTTAATTCAATACATTAATTAAATTTAATTTAATACAATGTAAGTACAAAATATGTGTTTGTATAAAATATTCAAATAAAAACTGACTGATTTTAAATTGAAAATTCAATTACTTGATTTTAAAAGAATTTGCTTATAACGAGTAAAAAAATGCTTAACTTTTAGGGAAAAAATAATTCCCTAAAAATGTAAAAAGGGGAAAAAATAACTAAATTTTTTTTATTGAGAACTAGCTTTCAGCGGTTTTATTTTTTAATTATTAATATTCCGGTAAAACATACCAACTTACAAAAAAATCCTCCTTGTTTGTAAGCAAAATAATTTTTTTGTTATTTTTTTGTTGGTGAACGAGTCATTTTAATCAAACAACAGCTGTTTCTTATTTTTGAAAAATAATTTAATTATCTGAAAAAACTTTCTCTTTGTGATATAATTTTTTTAAACTGTCTTAAAAAAATAGGTTTTTTTTTTCAGCGAACTGTTAACTTTCACTTTGATAAACAATTAAAATAGGCCTTAGAATTTAAAAGAGAAAAAGTATTGAAAAGAATTAAAATGAAAAAATTCCAAATGAAAATGTAATTTATGTTTTTATTCCATAAAAGAAATTCCTGCCATTTTCTGAAATTTTTTTTATTCACCCACACTGTTAATATTGGTAGGTGGACAAATATATCTATACACACACACACATGTGTGTGTTGTGTCTAATCCTCAGTGTACTGCAGTGCGGGAAGGACATCCCATGAGAAATCTACTCAAGGATGGAGAAGAAGGGGCAGCATCTGTAGTGTAGATAGAAGTCTGACTTGGTCGATGAAGAAGGAGGGCAGTGTCTTCCAGGAGGACTCTTAGGGGCGAAATTATCCCATATATGTATATCGTAAGGGAGAAAACTCGGGAAACTCCTACCAAGTACTTCAAATAACGAGGCAAGATACTAAACATTATAAACGCCATCGAGTCTGCTCGTTTTTTGAAACAGTATCTACAACCAAGCTACCAGCAGATTAAATTCTAATGCTCACCAGCGGAACATGTTAACATTAAGACAAAACTCGGCCGTATATATACATGGTTCCTAGTGACTAGCGGTCTGGCACTCGGTGCCAAAGGTTTCAAATTCGTGTCCCGGTGTTGCCATGGATGATTGCAGCGGTCTGGAGCCCACTTTTAGCAGTAGGGACCGGTATGATATGATTGTAAAGCTGTGGGCATAGTGCTGATAAGCCTACCCCTTAAAAAGAAGAAAACATCTCCTGTCTCGAAAGGCAGACGGCCTAGGACCTCCATGGGGCTGTTACGCCAATGATGATATATATATATATATATGTGTGTGTGTGTGTGTGTGTGTGTGCGTGCGTGCGTGTGTGTGTGTGTGTGTGTGTGTGTGTGTGTGTATTGATACGAATATTGAATTCTTATACAATATTTAAAAGTGGGAATTGCCAAGTTCAGCTATCAATTCATAAGTATAGGGAGTTATCAAAATAATGGAAACACCATAGATTTATTAAGAATCCTTTTTTAGTATTGTGTAGGGTTCCTAGGCGAATCCAAGCTGTATTACATGCCAAAGCTGTTTGCCATGTAATACAGCTTGGATTCGCCTAGGAATCGATTCATACAAGTGCTGAATAGTGTTTAGAGGAATATTGTATCATTCTTCATGGATATATTGTGAAAGTTCCAAGAGAGATGCCGGTGGAGGATATCGCTTCCCCATTGAACGCTCTAAAATAGACCGTAAAGGTTCAAAGATATTGAGGTCGGGTGACCAAGGATTGGGCCAAGGTAGATGTTTAACTTAATCCTCGTGTTCTTCAATCCATGATTGGACAAGTCCCGCTGCATGGAGGGGTGCATTATCATCCTAAAAAATTCCATCTCCTGCAGGAAACAAAGTTTGAATCATAGGATGGAGCAGGTCAGCTAAAATTTCTTTATACTTCTCCATAGTGATCCTTCCTTTCAAGGTTACGATTGATCCATCAGAAAACCACGACACGGCTGCCCATATCATGACAAATCCACCTCCATGCTTGTCAGTTGGAAGGAGACATTACGATCGTACGCTTGTGCATGTGTCCTCCAAACGTACACTCGTGATGTTGTAGGGAAAAGTGTGAAAGACGATTCGTCAGACCATATTACTTTATTCCACTTATCAATCGACCAGCTTTTGTAAGTGAGGCTTCACTGTAGACGATGTTTGGAATTTTAACATATCTTACAAGTAGCTTGGGAATTCCTGCTCTGGCGTAATTTCCTGTTTATGAACGTGACTACTAACTGTAATGATTGACACTGGAGAATCCAGATGATTATTGATCTTTGCGGTCACTTTTAGCGCAGTTGTTCGCATTTGACACATCACAATCCACTTCAATACTCGTCGCTCTCTTTCTCTGAGCTTCTCTTTCCGTCCACTCTTTTGCTTTGCCGAGCTTGTCTTGCCACACTGCGTGTACGCTGTCATGACTTAAGACACCGTACCACTAGAAACGCCTAAAGATTGGGATGTTTCGGTTACACTTGCTCCAGCTAGATGGGCTCTTACAATTTGGGTCTCTTTGAAAATCTGAAAGGTTGAAACTCCAGGTTGACCGCGTTTGAAATAAATCCAAAACTTACAGATCTTCAATAAAGCTACCACATACTACCAGAATATATACACTTCTATTTAAAAAAAATGGCAGCTATTATTATATTTTAATGATGACGAAGCGCGTTCAAAAATATCACTTTTATTCACAGGTATTTCCATTATTTTGTTAACCCCCTGTATTATAAACAGAAACCGCTCATGAAAAAATAATTGCACTAATTCCTTTTATGCAATGCAGAAATAAATAATGTGATCATCTGGATAATTCTTTTCATCACGGCCGAATAACCATAATTCGTATTGGTGTACATTTATTTATACGTTTAGAAGAAGACCAGGGCAATTAGGGAAAGCTGAACTTCGTCAGAGAAATCAGACAAATCCCTTGAGTAATGAACTGTGTAAGAAAATGTTGATAGAAACTGTATCTCTCCAGAATTTTTTCCTTCTTTCCTCTTCCTCTCTTTCAGGAGCACCAGTACCCCCCCCCGGCCATCAAGTCCCTCTCCATCTCTCTTCCATTTACGGGGCCTGAATGGCTGAGTGGCTAGCGCTGTGGTGCTCGGTACCACAGGTTTCGGGTTCGGGTCTCGGCTGTGCCATGAGAGTTTGTAGTGGTTCGGAATCACCTTCAAACTGTAGGTCCTGGTCTGTTTAGCCTAAAGTGGTCATAAGATGACCGTAGAGCGACAAACAAACCAAACCCTTCCACTTACACCATGAATTGTGATATAAGTTTGTCTGAAGAAGAAGGGCAGTGCCTTCTTGGTGGACTTTTAGGGGGAACTACCCGCATTTGTGTATAGTACGGGAGGAAACTTGGAAAACCCCTACCAGGTAATCCGACTAACACGGCTAGATGCTAAAAGTCACAAATGCCATCGAATCTCCTCCTTTTCTTGAAAACACTGCTTACAACAATGCCGACAGTGGATTAAATCTCAGCCCTACTGCTCACCAGCGCAGCACGTTATGTATAATTAATAAGATATGCTTATGAAAAAATAATTGTATTAATTTCTTATGCAATGCAAATATAAATAATGTGGTCAATTGGACTTTTGTTTTCATCATGGCCAAATAACCATAATTCGCATGGGTGCATATTTATTTATACGTTTAGAAGAAGAGCCCGGGGAATTACGGAAAGCTTAATTTCCTGTCAAAGACTATTTTTTTGGAGGCGGACAGAGAAATCAGACAAGAAAAGCGGAATCCCTTGAGTAATGAACTGTGTAAGAAAATGTTGATAGAAACTGTATCTCTCCAGAATTTTTTCCTTCTTTCCACTTCCCCACTTTCAGGAACACCAATACCCCCTCGGCTATTAAGTCCCTCCCCCATCTCCCCCCAATTACACCAAGAACTATGATTGCGTCTTTTCCGTTCCTTTCCCACGGGAGTGGGAATTTGTGGCGAGCGTCCATCCTTCCAGAAGAGCTGTTCTCTGCCACCCACAGTGCGTGGGTGGTTTCTGGAATGGAAGACAGGCAGCTTCAGAAAGGTTTGCGTGAGGATTGATAAGGGAAAATTTTCGCGATAGAATTCCTGGCTGCTGCCTTTTTAAATTACAATTTCTTAAGTTTTGGGGGAAAAGTATTTGGGAAGTTATTATTTCTTTCACTCCCCCTCTCCTCTTTTCCGAGAGACGATTTCCTGGAAAGAAAAGGAAATAACTAACTTTTAGATGGGAAAATGGAGTGCCATTTAATTTTCTGGAAATGTAATTCGAGAAATCGCAGTCACTTACAAGTCAAGATGGAAAATCATGTGATCTGATGAATGCAATTGCATATATTCCATTTACTGCAGAATGCGTTTTCTATTACGAATAAAATGTATCGGGTGCTTTAATTCTCTTATTCTAATTTATTTCGGAGACGCAATAACCTATGGTAATTCCGTACGTGTATGTAATGACATAAATTGAAAAGAATTATTTGTCTGCTTGCAGTTTAATCGAAACTATATTTCTCTGTGATTCTTTTTTACCCCTGAGTTCCAAATGGATCCTTCAAAGGGCAATATTTCTAATTTTTTCCATTTAAGAAATTATTTTTTAGATTCAAATTATTTTATTTTCATTTAAAGTGAAAATAATTACAATTGTTAAAAATGATTTTTAACATTTCTATAATCATATGCATATATTTAGTTCTATCAATTACTAATTTGAATTTTTTTTAACTTTTCGTGTATTTAAAAATATATACATCTGAATATAATAAGAATCATGTCATCATCATCACCAATATCACGACAACCCATATTGGTCCAAGACTTATCTTTCAAAGAGATTTCCATGCACTCCTCTTGGAGACAATAGTCCTTTCAACTCTTAATTTTTAATACAGCAAAATGTTTTTCAACTGCGTCTACCCATCGCAACTTCGGTCGTCCTTTTCCTGTTGCTCCAGCTAGACGAGATCCTACAATTTGGCCTCTTTGAAAGTCTGCAAGATCCGTCATTTGACGCGTTTGAAATAAATCCAAGATTACAGAACTTCAATAAAGCTACCACATACTACCAAAATATATACATTTCTATTTTTAAAAAAATGGCAGCTATTATTATATTTTAATGCTTACAAAGCACATTCAAAAATGTCACTTTTGTTTTGTCACATAGGTTTCCATTATTTTGTTAACTGTATTTTGTATTAGTACTGTTATGAAAAAAAAAATTGCATTAATTTATTTTATGCAATGCAAAAATAAATAATGTGGTCAACAGGATATTTCTTTTCATCATGGCCCAATAACCATAATTCGTATTGGTGCACATTTATTTCTACGTTTAGAAGAAGACATCGGGGAATTACAGGAAGCTTAATTTCCTGTCAAAGCCTATTTTTTCTGGAGTTGAGGACGCTGAACATCGACATAGAAATCAGACAAGAAAAACGGAATCCCTTGAGTAATGAACTGTGTAAGAAAATGTTGATAGAAACTACATCTCTCCAGAAATTTTTCTTCTTTCCACATCCCCTCTTTCGGGAACACCAATACCCCCTCGGCTATTAAGTCCCTCCCCCATCTCCCCCCAATTACACCAAGAACTATAATTGCGTCTTTTCCGTTCCTTTCCCACGGGAGCGGGAATTTGTGGCGAACGTCCATCCTTCCAGAAGAGCTATTCTCTGCCACCCACAGTGCGTGGGTGGTTCTGGAATGGGAAGACAGGCAGCTTCCGGAAGGTTTGCGTGAGGATTGATAAGGGAAAATTTCGCGATAGAATTCCTGGCTACCGCTGCTGTACTGTAGAAAACCTTTTTAAAATTACAATTTCTTAGTTTCGGGAGAGAAGTATTTGGAAAGTTATTATTTCTCTCACTCCCTTCTCCCCTCTTTTCCGAGAGACGATTTCCTGAAAGGAAAAGGAAATAACTAACTTTGAGATGGAAAAATAGACTGCCATTTAATTTTCTGGAAATGTAATTCGAGAAATCACAGTCGCTTACAAGTCAAGATTTGTAATGGAAAATCATGAGATCTTGTGAACGCAATTGCATATATTCCATTTACTACAGAATGCGTTTTCTATTACGAATAAAATGTATCGACTGCTTTAATTCTCTTATTTTAATTTATTTCGGAGACCCAATATCCTATGGTAATTCCGTATGTGCATGCAATGATATAAATTGAAAAGAATTATTCGTCTGCTTCCAGTTTAATCGAAACTATGTTTTTCTTGATTCACCCCCCCCCCCCTGATTTTCAAATGGACTCTTCTAAGAACAATATTTTTAATTCTCCATTTAAAGGAATTTAAAAATGTTAAATCTTCCATTTAAAAAGAGTTTTAAAAATTAAAAAATTGTCTTAACATAATCTTCTTAAAATGCGAAAATAAATAATGTGGTCAACTGGATAATTCTTTTCACCATGGCCGAATAACCATAATTCTTAATTTTTTTAACGTTTAGTTATTCTCCATTTAAAAGAGTTTAAAAATTGTCTTACTTAATCTTCTAAAATGCAACCTTCTTAATTTTTTAACTGTTGGTTAAAGATTAATTAGTCATATTAACAGCTAAGAAGAGGAAATAACTAACTTTTAGATCGAAAATAGAATGCCATTTAATATTCTGGAAAAGTAATTCGAGAAATCACAGTCACTTACTACATGAAGTCATTATTACATAAAAGTTTAAAAGTGAGAATTCCCAAGTACTGCCTTTAATTCATACATAATTAATAGGATGCGTTAATGAAAAAATAATTGTATTAATTTCTTTTATGCAATCCAAAAAAAAATAATGTGGTCAACAGGATTTTTCTTTTCATCATGACCGAATAACCATAATTCTTATGGCTGCACATTTATTTATATGTTTAGATGAAGATCCCGGGGAATTACGGAAAGCTTAATTTCCTGTCAAAGGCTATTTTTTATGGATTCGGGACTCTGAACATCGACAGAGAAATCTGACAAGAAAAACGGAATCCCTTGAGTAATGAACTGTGTAAGAAAATGTTGATAGAAACTGTATCTCTCCAGAATTTTTTCCTTCTTTCCACTTCCCCTCTTGTTTCGGGAACAGCAATACCCCCTCGGCTATTAATTCTCTCCCCCATCTCCCCTCAATTACACCAAGAACTATGATTGCGTCTTTTCCGTTCCTTTCCCACGGGAGTGGGAATTTGTGGCGAGCGTCCATCCTTCCAGAAGAGCTGTTCTCTGCCACCCACAGTGCGTGGGTGGTTTCTGGAATGGAAGACAGGCAGCTCCCGGAAAGGTTTGCGTGAGCATTGATAAGGGAAAATATTCGCGATAGAATTCCTGGCTGCTGCTGCCGTACTGTACTGTGGGAAACCTTTTTAAAATTACAATTTCTTAAGTTTCGGGAGAGAAATATTTGGGAAGTTATTATTTCTCTCACTCCCTTCCTCTCCTCTTTTCCGATATGCCATTTCCTGGAAGGAAGAGGAAATAACTAACTTTTAGATGGGAAAATAGAGTGCCATTTAATTTTCCGGAAATGTAATTCGAGAAATCACAGTCGCTTACAAGTCAAGATTTGTAATGGAAAGCCATGAGATTTGGTGAATGCAATTGCATATACTCCATTTACTGCAGAATGCGTTTTCTATTACGAATAAAATGTATTGAGTGCTTTAATTATCTTATTCTAATTTATTTCGGAGATCCAAAAACCTATGGTAATTCTGTATGTGTATGTAATGACATAAATAGAAAAGAATTATTTGTCTGCTTCCAGCTTTAATCGAAATTATATTTTTCCGAGATTTCGTTTCCCCTGAGTTTCAAATGGACTCTTCTAAGGGCAATAATTCTAATTTTTTTAGTTTAAGAAATTACTTTAAATTCAAATTATTTTATTTTCATTCAAAGTGAAACTAAATACCATTGTTCTAAATGATTTTTAACATTTCTATAATCATATGGATGTATTTAGTTCTATTTATCCACATTCATTAATAATTTGAATTTTTTTTTAGCTTTTCAGGTTTTTAAAAAGATATATATCTAAATATAGTAACAATCATGTCATCATCATCACGCATATTACGACAACCCATAGTGGATCAAGACTTATGTTTGGAAATGATTTCCCTGCATTACTCTGGGTGGCGATGGTCCTCCAACTCTTAACCTTTAGTAGAGCAAAATGTTTTTCAACTGCGTCTACCCATCGCAACTTGGGGCGTCCTTTTCCTGTTGCTCCAGCTAGACGGGCGCCTAAAATTTGGCCTCTTTGAAAATCTAAAAGGCCCGACATTTAACGCATTTGAAATAAATCCAAGACTTACAGAACTTCAATAAAGTGACCGCATACTACCAGAAAATATACATTTCTATTTTTAAAGAAATGATAGCTATTATTATATTTTAATGAATGGCAGAGTGGCTAGCGCTCTGGCCCTCGGTACCACAGGTTTCGGGTTTCGGTTCGAGTCTCGGTGGTGCCATGGTTGTTTGTAGTGGTTCGGAATCCACTTAAAACCGTAGGTCCCGATCTAATATGATCGTAGAGCGTTGCGGGGGCATTGTTATTCCACGTCCGTGGCTTATCTTCAAGTTACACGCGCCCCCTGGATAATGCAAAGTGAGTAACGTCTGTGCAGCGCTTGCTTTAAGGCATCCAAGACAGCTGTCTAAATGTTTGCCAGCTGCATTAGAAGAAAAGAAATATTTTAATGCTTCCGAAGTCCATTCAAAAATGTCACTTTTATTTACAGGTGTTTCCACTATTTTGTTAATCTCTTGTATTATTAATAAAAGGCGCTTATGAAACAATAATTCTATGAATTTCTTTTATGCAATGAGAGAAGGAATAATATGGTCAACTGGATATTTCTTTTCATCAAGGCCGAATAACCATAATTTGTATTGGTGCACATTTATTTATACGTTTAGAAGAAGACTCCGGGGTATTCGGGAAAGCTTAATTTCCTGTCAAAGGCTATTTTTTCTTTAGTCGGGACTCTGAACATCGACAGAGAAATCAGACAAGAAAAACGGAATCCCTTGAGTAATGAACTGTGTAAGAAAATGTTGATAGAAACTGTATCTCTCCAGAATTTTTTCCTTCTTTTCCACTTCCCATCTTCTTTCGGGAACGGCAATACCCCCTCGGCTATTAAGTCCCCTCCCCATCTCCCCCCAATTACACCAAGAACTATGATTGCGTCTTTTCCGTTCCTTTCCCACGGGAGTGGGAATTTGTGGCGAACGTCCATCCTTCCAGAAGAGCTATTCTCTGCCACCCACAGTGCGTGGATGATTCTGGAATGGGAAGACAGGCAGCTTGCGGAAGGTTTGCGTGAGGATTCATAAGGGAAAATTTCGCGATAGAATTCCTGCCGCTGTACTGTACTGTAGAAAACCTTTTTAAAATTACACTTTCTTAGTTTCGGTAGAGAGGTATTTGGGAAGTTATTATTTCTCTCACTCCCTCCCTCTCCTCTTTTCCGAGATGTGATTTCCTGGAAGGAAGAGGAAATAACTAACTTTTAGATGGGAAAATAGAGTGCCATTTAATTTTCTAGAAATGTAATTCGAGAAATCACAGTCGCTTACAAGTCAAGATTTGTAATGGAAAATCATGAGAATTGCATATATTCCATTTACGGAATGCGTTTTCTATTACGAATAAAATGTATCGGGTGCTTTAATTCTCTTATTCTAATTTATTTCAGAGATCCAATAACCTATGGTAATTCGGTACGTGTATGTAATGACATAAATTGAAAAGAATTTTATGTCTGCTTCCTGTTTAATCGAAACTATATTTCTCGTGATTTTTTCCCCCTGAGTTTCAAAAGACTGTTCTAAGAACGATATTTCTGATTCTAAATTTTCCATTTAAAGAAATTTAAAAAATGTCATGCGCAATCGTTTTAAACGCAATCTTACTTTAATAATCGGTTAAAGATTAGTTAATCATGTTATTTTAATTTAATTTAAAATAAAAATAATTACAATTGTTCTAAATAATTTTTTAACATTTTTATAGTCATATGGATCTATTTGGTTCTAATAATTCCCATTCGTTATTAATTTGAAATTTCTTTTAATTTTTCATGTATTTAAAAAAATATACATCGGAGTATAGTAAGAATAATCTCATCATCCCCACCAATAGCATGACAGCCCAGAGTGGACCAAGGCCTACTTTGGAAGAGATTTCCATGCATTTCTCTGGGGGACAATGGTCCTCCAATTCTTAACTTTCAGAACAGAAAAGTCTTTTTCAACTGCGTCTAGGGCCCTACCCAATCTTTGAATATCGTATGGGAGAAACCCCAGAAAATCTTACCAGGTGGACCAATCTAATAATGGACAGACTAACGAGGCAAAATGCTAAACATCCCAAACACCATCAAGACTCCTCGTTTTTTGAAACAGTATCTACAACAAAGCCGTCAGAGGATTGAATTCCCCTCTAATCCACACCAGCGGCACGCGATTCCACTGTACCCCGAGTAGGACATAAAAAGACATAAATTATATTACACAAAGAGAAGCACGAAGTTTATTTTTTTAAAAAATTATTTATTATTAATATTAATATTATTTTCAAAAATAAAGCTCCTTACAATCCAGTAGAATTTTAAAATAGTTTTATCGACATCAGTGACTCCGGAGGAATTTACATGGAGAAAATGTATCAGAGAGGAAATTTTGTCTCTTACTATATTGAATTGCTAATAGAAGAAAAAAGAAAGAATGTAACATTGTTGTTACATGATTATTGTCTTTCATCATTCAAATGCGGTACTCATTCTTGCTGAATAAGCAAAAAATAATGACACAGATTTCAAATGACTATGTATTTAAAATGTTAATGAGATCGATGGTTTCTAAAAGAAAACAATGTTGAAAGTTATCGTGTAAAAAGTTGTGATGCCCTTAAAAGATAGCATCAGGCTGCATCTTAATATAAGACTGATGATGACAAAAAAATCTTAAAAACAGAGAAATAGAAAATATTAAAATATTAGAAATAAAAATAAAAATATCCATCTGAGGAACATAATTCAAATAGACGATGCAAGGATATTAATAAAATTGCTAATGATAAATATAAAACACGGTGAAATAACATCTTGTTTTCAAATGACCTCGTGAAAAATGAATAGCATCACTTGATTTCTAAAAGAAAACAATGTAGGAAATTATCGTATAAAAAATTATGATGTCCTTAAAAGAAATTATGTTTTATATGTGTCAGGTAATTACATCTTCGTATGATGACAAAAAAAAAATTTTAAAAAAAACATCAGTCAAATAGATGGCACAAATTTATCAATAAAATTTGTAATACTTATTTCATGACAAATATAATGAATAATATATGACATGGTGAAATAGCATCATGACTTTTTTATGTGTGGAGTTAAATAATAATCGGAAAAGATGGAAAAAAGAGATAGGAATGATGAAAGAAAAATTTAAAACGAAAAGAAAAGTTGTTTTAACGAATTACCATTGGTTTGTTGCTATTGTTTGTATTAATATATACATATATATATTGTTACAGAACTTTGAAAAAAATATGACATTTATTTATGACAAAAAATGGCTTTAACCGTTTTATTAAAAAATTCAGAAAAAAAAAGGAATCCTTCGAATTTCATAGCATAAAAAAAAAAATAATAAAGTATGTAAAAAAGAAATTTTAGGCAAATATTACCAAGACAGATATGGTAAGCATACAATCCAGTAGAAAATTAAAGTAGTTTTATCGAGATCAGTGAAATTTACTCGGAGAAAATTTATCATACAGAGGACGTTTGGTCTCTCATTATGTAGAACTGCTGATAGAAAAAAAGAAAGAATGAAACGTTGTTGCATCATTTTTGTCTTTCATCATTTAAATGAGTTTTTCATTCTTGCTGAATACGCAAAAAAAAATAATGACATAGTAAAATATCAATGACATCAATTGTCTTCTAAAAAAAAAACATCGTTGAAATTATCGTGTAAAAAATTATGATGTGTTTAAAAAAATGTCAGGTAAATACATCTTCTAATGAAGACAAAAAAAAATTTTAAAAATAGAAAAATAGTAAATATTAAATTATTAAAAATAAAACTAAAAACATCTATCTGAGGGCACATCAGTCAAATAGATAATGGAAACATATCAATAAAATTGCTAATAATTATTTCTAATCACAAATATAAAACATGATAAAATAACATCATGTTTTCAAAGGACCTAATAAAATGTCAATATCCCCGCTTGTTTTCTGAAAGAAAGCAATGATGCAAGTTATGATGTTCTTAAAAAAACTTCAATTAACTGCATTTTCTTATTATGACAAAAAAAATCTTAAAAATAAAAAAACAGAAAATATTAAAATATTAGAAATAAAAATAAAAAACATCTTTTTAAGGCACATCTGTCAAATAGATTATTTAAAGATATCAATAAAATTGCTAATAGTTATTTCTAATGGCAAATATAAAACGTGGTGAAATAGGATCATGTTTTTTTATCAGTGGAGTTTAGTAATAATCGGAAAAGATGTAAAAAAGAGATAAGAATGCTGAAATAAAAGTAATGGTCATTAAATACAATCTGCAGTCTTAACGAACTATCTTTGGTTTGCTACAATTGTTATTCAATTTATATATATATTGATACACAATATTTATATATATTGTTAAAGAACTTTGGAGAAAAATATGACATTGATTTATGACACAGAATGGCTTTAATAACCATTTTATTAAAAATTCCAAAAAAGTCTTTGAATGAACAAGGAAAAAAAATCCTGTGAAGTTCATAACTTAAATAAACTAAAAGAATGTAAAAAAGAGGTTTTAGGCAAATATTACCACATCAGATGTGGTAAGTATACAATCCAGTAGGAAATAAGTAGTTTTATCGAGATCAGTGATTCTGGAGAAATTTACTCGTCGAAAATGTATCATACAGAGAAAATTTTGTTTCACTATGTTGAACTGTTGATAGGAAAAAGAAATATTGTGGCATTGTTGTTGCATGATTATTGTCTTTCGTCATTCAAATGCGGTATTCATTCTTGCTGAATACGCAAAAAATAATGACATAGATTTCAAATGACCTAGTAAAATGTCAATGATTCAATCATTTTGATGTTTTTAAATTATCTAGTAAATGACATCGATTTTTTTATAAACGAAACAATGTTGAAAGTTATAGTATAAAAAAGTTATGATGTCATTAAAAGAAAGCTTCAGATAACTACATCTTCTTATGATGGTAAAAAAAATAGAAAAATATTAAAATATTAAAAATAAAAATAAAAACATCGATTTGTGGCAAATCATTGAAGTAGATGACACAAAGATATCAATAAAATGGCTAATAGTTATTTTTAATGACAACTATAAAACATGGTGAAATAGCATCATGGACAGTACCAACAGCAAAGGACCTAATAAAATGTCAATAATATCTCTTGTTTTCTAAAGTTGACAATTATCCTATAAAAAATTATGATGTCCTTAAAAGAAAACTTCAGGATACATCTTCTTATGACAAAAAAAAAAAAAAAAATCTTAAAAAAAAAGTAGAAAACATTGAAATATTAGAAATAAAAATAAAAACATTTATCTGAGGCACATCAGTCAAATAGATGACACAAATATATCCATAAAATTGCTAATAATTGTTTCTATTGACAAATATAAAACATAGTGAAATAGCATCATGTCTTTTTTATCAATGGAGTTAAATAATAATAGGAAAAAATGTACAAAAAGAGATAAAAATGCTGAAAGAAAAATAAGAGGAAAAATGCTTTTCAAACTTTGATTAAATAAATACAGTCTGCAGTCTTAACAAAATACCTTTGGTTTGCTACAATAGTTATCCATTAATATATATATATTCACCATTATTTTGTTACAGAACGTTGAAAAAAATATGACATTGATTTATGACAAAGAACGGCTTTAACCATTTTATTAAAAATTCCAAAAAGTCTTTGTATAATCAAACAAAAAAAAAATCCCCGTGAAACTCATAACTTAACAAAAAAACTAAAAGAACGTAAAAAAAAGAAGTTTTAGGCAAATATTACCACGACAGATATGGTAAGCATAGTAAAAAAGATTTGAGAAGAAAAAGCACCCAGCGATAAAAAGCCTCATAAGATAGCTTGCACTGATACGATCGATCCTGTGACATCATCCCTATTGATAGCAGGATACTGAATGAAAAAAATAAAAAGGACTGCTTTGAATACGGGAGCATCTAGATCGATGGTGAAATCATTTTTCACGGACATTTCCCCTTTCTATAGCGATTAAACAAGATAGATCGATCTAATGCAGATTCTCCGACAAAGAAAACTTTTTCTGTCTCATATTGAGAGACATTAAGCGACTATAACTATTGGAAATTATGATTTATTTCCAATTAACAAAAAAAATTATATTAGAAACAAAATAGTTCATTCAGATAAAATCTATAGTGTTTAATCCAGTTAGCAAACATTAATTTATTGCTTTTCGTTATCAACAGAAACCTCAATATAAATTTAATCCATAATTAATCCTTATAATTTAATCCATCCATAATAAGAATTAATAATTTGCCCATAGCATTTCACCTTTCTATAGCGATTAAACAAGATAGATCGATCTAATGCAGATTCTCCAGCAAAGAAAACTTTTTCTGACTCATATTGAGAGACATTAAAAGAGTATAACTATTGGAAATTATAATTTATTTCCAATTAACAAAAACAAATTGTATTAGAAACAAAATAATTATTTATTTCACATAAAATTTACTGTTTTTAATCTAATTAATTTATTGTTTTTCGTTATCAACAAAAACATTGATATAATTTTAATTTATAACATGAATTGTTTGTACTTAATATGAATTATATGGCATACAAATGAGGGGAAGTAATCTCCGAATGTTGTCTTGGAAGGCATTGTTCTATCTATATGGCGGCCTGATGGCCAACTGGCTAGCGCTCTGGCCATTGGTACCGAAGGCTTCAGATTCGAATCCTGGCGGTGGCGTGGGTGCTTGTAGGTGGATCGAAATCCACGTTAAACTGTAGGTCCCTGCCTACTTAGCTTAAAGTATGCACAAGATGACCGTAGAGCGACAAACCAAATCAAACCAATCTGCCTATATGAGTATGTATCAGTAAGTAATGTGAAATTAAAATAATATGTGGGGCCTGATGGCCGATTAGCGCTCTGGCGCTCGGTGCCACAGGTTTCGGGTTTGAATCCCGGCGATGCCATGCATGTGTGTAGTGGTTCGGAATCCACTTTAAACCGTAGATTCCGGTCTAATATGAACGTAGAGCGTTGTCTTGAGGTTTAGTCAGTCATCAGCCCTCATAGTTCCCCACTAAAGGAAACTGCATATTAACTCTTAGCTATAGCCCAATCGCCTACGATGTGGTTTTCTGGACCTGATGTAAACTTTCCTGCACCAGTGTGATTAGTAACAACAACAGATTCAAAAAGTATAAAATGCGTTATAAATAGAACATTTTGCGCACAATTGCAATTTAAATATTGCGTATTAGTTCTGACTATTAATGCAACGACGTTTTTTGATTTCTGGGCATTTTTCTGAGGTCATTCACCACTGGAATAGTAGATTCAGCTTTACACAGGATGCACTACAACGAAAAGCTACTACACTGCATTGGCACAATGTGATAATTTATCACTGTAATATGAAATTAAAATACCCTAAAGTGGCCTCAATAGATTCTCACTTTCCCTTCTCTTCACGTCGTAAAATAAGTATCGAACATTCAGATCCGTCCCAGGAGTAGATTTGATGCCTTTGGTTTGTATTTGCTTGTAGGTTTTTAAACTAAATTTACATGTTTTGATATACAATGTGCTGTTCAACTCCAGGTACATTTAAACAATCTTAATACTAAAAAAATTTCAAATTTTTAGTATATATCACTTATTGGTCATATGTTTTTTACATTTAAATTAAATTTGTATCTTTTTTACGTCAACTGAATAAAAATAAATAAATAAAATAGTTATTGAATGATAATTTTTTAATATATAGGTTGAATATAAAATTTGTTTATATATCTAACTACTATAGTTATTTTATATGTCTACTAAATTTTCTTTCATTTTTAATAGCACATTTTATATTAATTTGAAAACTTTTTTTATGGGTACACAATAAAAATAAATGTGTCTTGGATATAAAGTGAAAGAATAAAAGGAAAATTATCTAATCTTTATCGAACCCTTTAAAATCAAATTGCTTAAGCTTCCTCATTTCCAATTCAACAGATGGCAAACTTCCAAAATGCAATCAATGAAAATTTCATAGCAGTTAATTAAGCACCCTTCAGAATTTTGAATGGAAATTTCGCCATTTGGCGGAGTCTTTCCCCAAGAATACATCGCGGATCTTATTAAAACTCTGCAATTCAGTCAGCAACAAATTGGCCCGTTAAGACCGGGCATGTTCGATGGCAAGCCGCTGATTGGATTCTGCAGTGAAACAAACCCTTTCCTTCCACAAATGACCCCTGATTAGATGTCGACCATTAACCTTTCGTCGAACTACTGGAGCATCAATCAATAAGGGACCCGTCCAAATAACGAGACCAGCTGGCAAGTAATGATGTTCTTTGGCGAGCCGCAATTTATTTACTGCCTCTAGAGGTCTTGAGCAACTTGCCTTTGCTAGTGAGGCAGAAAGTTTATGGGGTGGGTGAACAATGCTTGGCGAGTTTTCAACCGCGATTAATCAATTCAGAGTGGGTTTTTGGCATCTTTAATAAGGAACACCATTGCGTTTGAATATTAACAGAAAGAAAATTTAAATTCGTTGATTTGGTTGCGAATGTCTTAAATTGAGAGTTGTATAATGTCGATGAATGTAAAACATTAAAAGCAAAAACAACTAAAATGAATTGCTTGCTGAAGGAAAACTTTTTCTTAACTATGGCAGAAAATGCACTCCCTCCACCCATAATGTTAAATAAGCTGTTCAGAACTGTAAGTACACATGATGATGACATCAGAGATTTAGACTTAAAGTCGTAACCTTATTTCACGACATTCCTGAAGTGTATTTAAAGAGAATAATATGCATTAATGCGTTACTAAAAATATTCAGTCTTTCTTTTCCGCAGAAATTGCTTATTAATTAATAAGCCAATTTATGGTTTGGTTTGTCATTTTGTGTTCATTTTAAGTTAATTAGACAGGGACCCTACAGCTTAACATGGATTCTGAACCATTCACAAACATCCATGCCACCGCCAGGATTCGCACCTGAAGCCAGTAAAACCCAAAGCCAGAACACTAGCCAATTGGCCATCAGGCCACTGCCAATTTACTATACATATGAACTAATGAAGATATGAGGTATTTCCTAAGCTGGCAACTGGCTCATGATCTTTTACCAAATATTGCAAAAATTGGATTCGGATATAATTAATGTGAAATTATATTTCTCAGGCACACATTTTTCAGATAACATGCTCAACTCTTAACTAACCTGCATAACTAACCTACCATAGATTTAATTTTTGCATGTAATATAACATGTCTTTACTCTGATAATTTAATCGTTTTTATTAACTACTGAGAGCTCTCTGCATGGTCAACTCTTTTGACAACTGTCAGTCTTTTTTAGGTGTTCGTAAAAAAAAATGTACAAAAATATTTATTGTAATCTAAATAATTAATTTTTGAATTATGAACAAATATTGCAAGTTAATTAATAGTGGTATAAAATAAATTCTTATCCTTAAACACATTTATCAAAAAAAAAGCTAAATATATATCCAAAAAAATTTAAAATACGATTGATAATCACAAATAAAAATGTGCAAAAAATATTAAGTAGAAAATCTGTAACATTTCTTACTTTCCGGAAATTAAATTTCCTTTCATTTTAAAAATAAAGTTAGTTTAAAATAACACCTTTTATATTCGGTTATTCTCAAATAACCCAAATAATAATTAAAATCAGTGTGTCCCAAATTAATTTAGAACTCCATCATTGATAAACTGGATATTTTACAATACTTATCAAGGCTTCAACAGCAACAACAGTGCATAGCTGTCTTACCATAGATTGAATTTTTGCATGTAATATACATTTCTTTACTCTGATATTTTAATCTGTTTCTTTTAAATTACTGGGGGCTCTTTGTGTTGTCAACTCTTTTGACAACTGCTTTTTTAGATATAATGTTCGTTAAAAACATTTTACAAAAAGATCTAATGTAATTTAAATAATTACTTTTTGAATTATGGACAAATATTGCAAGTTAATTAATAATGGTAGAAAATAGATACTTATCATTAAACAAATCTATGTAAATATATATCTATCCAAAAAAATATGTATCACTGATGATCTCACGCAAAAATAATGTACAAAAAATATAAAGTAGAAATTCTGTACAATATTTTACTTTTCAGAAATTAAATTTCTTTTTTTTTTTTTTTTTTTTTTTAAAATTAATTGTCCCAGTTAGATTAAAATAACATCTTCTTATATTCGGTTATTCTCAAATAAATTGAATATTAATTAAAATCCGGATATTGCCGAAATTAATTTAGAAAAACTCCATCACTACTAAACTGGATATTTTGCAATACTTATCAAGTCTTCAACAGCTAAAAAAAAACGATCATTGAATGTAAAAAAAAAAAAATAAATAAATAACCAAAATGGAAAGCAAATCATTTAAAGAAAGAAAGGCGTTTTATTTATGGAAAGTAGAAGAAGAAGAAAAAAAAGAAGAAGGAGCATGAAAACGAATCTGACTGCAGAGTTGTAAAGAAAAAATACGTTTCCGGGACTACCGTTAGATGAATGACTACACTAGGTTGGGCACCAGGCTAAACAACTTTATTTACGGCAGACTCCAATTCCACTGGATCCCTGAAATTCAAGAAACTATTTTTTCACGCGTCCCCCAGGGGTAGACCCGTAGATTGAATGGAGGATTTAGGGAGTGAGCGTGCGAGATTAGTAGCAAAGTACTGCACCCCCTACTCAATTTGTGTCAGCCTCCCAGAGGGATTCAGGCCCCCCACTTCAGAAAACACAGCAGGATTAGGGCTAAAAGGGGGTATATCCCTTGCATTCTGCAGAGTAACTTTTTCTTCGCCCCCCTCACTCTAGATTGAAATTCGCCCTTTATTTGCTTAAGTAAATTTCTGTTGGTAACTGCTAGACCGTGAAATGTTACTTGGTGGAATTGGCGAGTAGAAACAAAGAGTCTAATTCGTGTTCCAGTCATCCTATGAATCAGTTCTAGGGATAATTGTATTGCTTTTCAGTCGCGTTTGTGTCTTCTTCGCGGAAGAGAGAATCGAAAGACTCGTTTTTCGTTTGTTTTAGTTTAAGTACACGATGATGTAAATCGATTTTTTTAAGGTGATTCTTTTTCAGAAAGTCGGATTTCGGTGATTTTAAATAATCATATTTTAACAAAATTTTATTTTTTTAAATATTATTAGAAGAATATTATAGTATAAGAAAAAGGTATTGTTTATACAGCTAAATATATATATATATATATATATATATTCATTATCCCACTTGGTAGACAGCAACATCTACACCAAGTCCAAGAACTCGTGGGCTCTCATGTAAAGAGGGAAAGGATGACAACTCCTGTTGTGATGGAGGAATAGTAGGTGGAAGTCTGATTTCGCTCCGTGTCGCTGAAGAAGGAGGGTAGTGCCTTCAGGGAGGATACACTTCCCCGCATTTGCGTATCGTATAGGAGAAAACTCGGAAAACTTCTATCAAGTAGTCCGACAGACGAGGCAAGATGCTGAACACTACAAACGCCATCGAGTATCTTTTTTGAAACAGTGTTTACAACAAAGCCTCCAGTGGATTGAACCTAAACTCTAATGCTCAACAGCAGCGCATGTTGCACTGAGCTACGTGTCAGGCATTTATTTTTATAAAATCATTAAATAAAATTAAATGCTAATGAGATGCTGAGTATCATGAAATCCATCTTGGTGGCAGGGGGGCACTTTGGTTTAACTAGACTGGGTTAACTAGACCTACAGTTTAACGTAGATTCCAAATCAGTAACAAATATCCATTCCACAGGCCAGGAATCGAATCTGAAGGCCAGAGAGCTAGCCAATTGACTATCAGATCATACAGCAAGCTTAGAGGATAAAGTAAAAAGGAAGAGAGCTTAAAGAGCACAAACTCAAATTGAGTATAAATATTAATTAAAGTGTGGTTTGATTGAAACAAAGTTTGTACTCCGTATATATATATATATATATATATATATATATATATATGTATACGGATATTTATATATACTCCGTTTGTATATATATATATATATATATGTAATTTTAAAATTTAGAAAAGAAACTTTTGTCACTAAAATACTGCACTAAAAGTTTGCACTGGCACTAAAGTTTGCATGATTATTTAAATGAACTATATATTTCAAAATAAGTAATAGTAATAATAATATTATAAAAAATATTCCTTCATTTAAAGCCACATAATCACATCATGTTAATTTTATTATTTATGTCTAATCATTTTATATAAATATATTCAGAGACAAAGAGTGAATCTTTTATAGGATCTATTACACTGATTTTTGTAAATCTAAGATATCTTTTAATAATTCATTTAAAGTAAATTTGCATTAAAAACTTCCATTATATTCCATGCACGAAAAAACAGCAGCATTTTTTTTTTCATAAATTGCTGTTTTTACATAAATTTACAAAATTCAGAGACAAGAAACATGAAATGCGCAATTCCAAGATTTGCATACAGTTAGCACACTTAATTTAAATACGTCTGATCAAATAACCAGCATGAATTCTTACTCACAAAAATGAATACACATTGAAATACAACTTCTAGAAAGTATAAAAAAGAAAGAAAGAAAAGAAAAAGAAATTTTGTACCGGAGATGAATTTCTTACATAATAGAAAAAATATTTTCCTCCTAACATAGAGCAGCATTTCTTTCCAGTGAGTTTTGGAGGAAGTGAACAAAACTTTTTTGCTTAACGAGGTAAATACTTACGCTGCATGGAAGATACATTTTTTTATCCCTTTCCCCAACTCCTCCAACTTTTTTTTTCTTTTGTCTATTTCTTCTGGTCCCAATTAAGGGCAGACGTCTCCTGTTTTCGCTCTGTTGGAATAAGTCTCCAAGAAGATTTTTTTTCCAACCTTCTTGCACTTTACTATGGCTTCTAGGCTCATTTGCTAGTTTTTTTTTCTATCACTATCATTTCACGCAAACGGCAGCTTTTGTTTTCCGTTACAAGACCAACAACTTCATTGTTCTATAAAAATAAAAATTATTTTCACTCCTAGAAAATAAATTGAAATTTTCAGTCTTATAGAGATCTAATTTAGGTTATTCACTTGTCTGGGATTTCTATTTTTTTCTATTTTTTTTTATATATCTCTTCTCTCATTTAAGTGGGTTTTTTTTATCTGTAAATATTTGCTGCTGTGTTTGAAATTGATTAATTTAAATGGAAAATTGAAGCAAAACTTTAAAAAAAAAAGTATTATTATTTTCATATTTAAATTGAATAATATTTGCAATATTTTAAATATGTAAATAATAATATATTCGCATACTATATTGATATAATACTGTTTAAATTTTAAAATGCATTCATGCCTTAAAATCCTGAAACTAGTTTTAATGAATTCCATATTTCTTGTCCTAAATTACAAACTAATAATAATAATAATATAAAAAATAATCCTTCATTTAATACCAAATAATCACATCTCGTTAATTAAAATAATAACTCATAAAAATGTGTTTAAGATATATTTAGAGGCAAAAACAATCTTTTATATACACAACTATTATAATTTTTGTAAATTCAAGATGTCCTTGAAATAAATTTGAATAAAATCTCCCATTACATCATTTAAAAAAAAATTTTTTTTTTTTCACAAATTGCTGCTTTTACCTACATTTACAAAATCGAATAATATGAATTCTAAGACTGTGCAAGATTTGCATACAGTTAGAAAAATTAATTTAAATACGTCTGTCTGTTCTAATAATCAGCACGAATCCTTACTCACAAAAATGAATACTCATTTCTTTATTTTTAAGTACGACTTCTAGAGACAATGAAAAAAAAAGAAAAGAAAAATAATTTTTGTACTGGAGATGAATTTCTGATATAATGGAAAAATATAGAGGAAAAAAAAATTATTTTTCCCCTAACATAGAGCAGCATTTCTTTCCACTGAATTTTGGAGGAAGTGAACGAAACTTTTTCGCTTAACGAGGTAAATACTTACGCTGCATGGAAGATACATTTTTTTTATTCATTCTGTTCCCCCCCCTTTTTTTTTTCTTCTTTTGTCTGTTTCTTCTGGTCCCAATTAAGGGCAGAAGTATCCTGTTTTCGCTCGGATGGAATAAGTCTCCAAGAAGATTTTTTTTTTCCAACCTTCTTGCACTTTACTATGGCTTCTCTGAGGCCTTTCAGGACGAGTCATCCTCATTTGCTGGGGGGGGTTCTATTACTATCATTTCAAGCAAACAGCAGCTTTTGTTTTCCCTTACAAGACCAACAACTTCAGGGTTCAATAAAAATAAAAATTATTTTCACTCCTAGAAAATAAAAATTTAGAGATCTAATTTACGTTATTCACTTATTTGGGTTTCTATTTTTTTCTATATTTTATCTCATTTAAGTGGCTTTTTTTTTTTTTTCTTAAATGGCTTAAATGGCTTTTTTTTTTTTTAAGTGGCTTTATTTCTTTATTTAAATTGAATAATATTTAAATATGCAAATAACAATATATTGATCTAATATTGTTTAAGTTTAAAAATGCATTCATGCCTTACAGAAGCTTTAATTAAAATCATTAATAATAATAATAAATAAATAAATAAAATAAAATAAAAAATATATAAAATATGTTGAATGTTATGCACATTTCCATAAAAATTACTATTTCATAAAACATCCCATTTATTTGCTAGTTTTTAATGGAGAAATATTTGAAATACAGTACGAGTTTCCGTTGATAATGTATTTTAATTAGTTTTATTTAAGTATATGAGAAGGCAAAATTCTTCAAAGTAAAGTAATAAAAAAATGTTTTCCTACCAGTTTTTTATCATGTTATTTTTATAATTTATATCTTATCATTTAAATCAAATATATTTAGAGACAAAGAGAAAATCTTTCCTAGGATCAATTATTTTAAATTTTGTAAAATCAAGATGTATTTTAATAATTCGTTTGGAATAAATTTGCATTAAATTCATCCATTACATCATTTAAAAAAGCAGCAATGTTTTTACATATACTGCTGCTTTTACATACAGTCACAAAATTCAGGGACAAAAAACATGAAATACGCAATTTCAAGATTGTGTAAGATTTAGATACAGTTAGCAAAATTAATTTAAATAAGTCTGTTCTAATAACCAGCACGAATTTTCACTCACAAAAATGAATACTCATTTCTTTATTTTTAAGTACAACTTCTAGAGAGGATGAAAAAGAAAGAAAAAAGGAAAAAAATTTTCTACTGGGGATGAATTTCTTATATACAACAGAAAAAGATAGAGGAAAAAAATATTTTCCCCCTAACATAGAGCAGCATCTCTTTCCACTGAGTTTTCGAGGAAGTGAACAAAACTTTTTCACTTAACGAGGTAAATACTTACGCTGCATGGAAGATACATTCTTTTTATCCATTTCGTTCCCCCCCCTTTTCCCCTTTTTTTATTTCTTCTAGTCCCAATTAAGAGCAGACGTCTCCTGTTTTCGCTCGGTTGGAATAAGTCTCTAAGAAGATATTTTTTGCCAACCTTCTTGCACTTTACTCTGGCTTCTCTGAGGTCTTTCAGGACGAGTCAGGCTCATTTGCTAGTTTATTTTTTTCCCTCACTATCATATCACGCAATTGGCAGCTTTTGTTTTCCGTTACATGATCAAACGCTTCAGGGTTCTATAAAAAATAAAAATTATTTTCACTCCTAGAAAATAAATTGAAATTTTCGGTCTTGTAGAGATCTAATTTAGGTTATTGACCTGTCTGGGTTTTCAATTTTTTTATATGGTTTCCCTCATTAAAGTGGTTTTTTTTTTATCTGCAAATATTTCCTTCTGTGTTTGAAATTGATTTATTTAAATAAAAAATGGAAACCAAATAAAAAAAAATTAAGTATTAATGTTTTCTTATTTAAATTTAAAAATATTTAAAATATGTAAATAATAATATATTGACATATATTGATACAATATTACTGAAGTTTAATAATGCAATCATGCGTTACAGAAGCTTTAATTTAAATCATGAAACTAGTTTTAATGAACGATTGTTTAATATTTCTTTCTCCTAAATAATAATAATAATAATATAAAAAATATTCTTCCATTTAATGCCACATAATCACATCTTGTTAAATATATTTTTATGAGTTATTATTTTAAGTAAGATATATTTAGAGGCAAAAACATAATCTTTTTATTAATACTTTATCTAAATATAATTTTAGTAAATCCAAGATATCTTTGAAATAAATTTGCATTAAATTTCCCATTACATCATTTAAAAAAAACAGCGGCAATTTATTTTTCGTAAATTGCTGTTTTTACATACATTCACAAAATGCAGGACGACAAACATGAAGCACGCCATTCCAAGATTGTCCGAGATTTGCATACAGTTAGCGAAAATAATTTAAATACGTCTGGTCTAATAACCAGCATGAATTCTTACTCAAAAAATGAATACTCATTTCTTTATTTTTAAATACAACTTCTAGATGAGGATGAAAAAGATAAAAAAGAAAAAAGAAATTTTCTACTGAGATGAATTTCTTATATATAATAGAAAAATAGAGGAAAAAAATATTTTCCCCTAACATAGAGCAGCATCTCTTTCCACTGAGTTTTTGAGGAAGTGAACAAAACTTTTTCACTTAACGAGGTAAATACTTACGCTGCATGGAAGATACATTTTTTTTATCCATTCCGTCCCCCCCCCCTTTTTTTCCCTTTATCTATTTCTTCTAGTCCCAATTAAGAGCAGACGTCTCCTGTTTTCGCTCGGATGAAATAAGTCTCTAAGAAGATTTTTTCCAACCTTCTTACACTTTACTCCGGCTTCTCTGAGGCCTTTCAGGACGAGTCAGGCTCATTTGCTGGTTTTCTTTTTTCTATTAATATAATTTCACGCAAACGGCAGCTTTTGTTTTCCGTTACAAGACCAACAACTTCGATAAAAATAAAAATTATTTTCACTCCTAGAAAATAAATTGAAATTTTTGGTTTGGTACAGATCTAATTTAGGTTATTCACTTGCCTGGGTTTCTATTCTTTTATATCTTTTCTTTCATTTAAGTGGGGTTTTTTATCTGCAAATATTGAAGTATTTGAAAAATTGAAGCCCATTAAAAAAAATAAATAAATATTATTATTTTCTAATTTAAATTGAATAATATGTAAAATACGCAAATAATAATACATTGAAATAAGATTGTTTAAGTTTAAAAATGCATTCATGCCTTACAGAAGCTTTAATTAAAATCATAAAAATAGTTTATTGAAGGATTGTTCAATTTTTCCTGTCCTAAATTATCTAAAATAGTAATAAATAAATAAAATGAAATAAAAATTTAAAAAAAAATAAGTCGAATGTTATGCGCACTTCCATAAAGATTATTATTTCATAAAGCATCCCATGTATTTGTCAGATTTTAATCAAGAACTATTTAAAATACAACACGAGTTTCAATTTATAATGTATTCTAATTAGTCTTATTTACGTATATGAGAAGGCAAAATTCATCAAAGTAAACCAATAAAATATTTTCTTCCTCCAAATGTTTTATCATGTTATTTTTTTTATTTTTATCTTATTTTAATCAAAATATTTAGAGACAAATAGAGAATCTTTCATATGCTCTATTATTCTAATTTTTGTAAATACGAGATGTCCTTTTAACAATTCATTTGGAATAATTGTGCATTAAAATCCTCCATTACATCATTTAAAAAAACAGCAGCAATTTATTTTTCGTAAATTGCTGTTTTTACATATCTTTACAAAATTCAGGGACAAAAAAAAAAAAATCCAAGATTGTGCAAGATTTGTATACAGTTAGAAAATTAATTTAAATGCGTCTGGTCTAATAACCCGCATGAATTCTTACTCACAAAACTGAATACTCATTTCTTTATTTTTAAATACAACTTCTTGACAGGATGAAAAAGAAAGAAAGAAAAGAAAAAGAAATTTTGTGGAATGAATTTCTTATATCATAGAAAAAGATAGAGGAAAAAAATATTTCCCCCCTAACATAGAGCAGCATTTCTTTCCACTGGGTTTTGGAGGAAGTGAACAAAACTCTTTCGCTTAACGAGGTAAATACTTACGCTGCATGGAAGATGCATATTTTTTTTTTTTATCCTTCCGTTCCGCCCCGTTCCTTTTTTTTTTTTTCTTTTTGTCTATCTCTTCTGGTCCCAATTAAGGGCAGACGTCTCCTGTTTTCGCTCGGATGGAATAAGTCTCTAAGAAGATTTTTTTGCAACCTTCTAGCACTTTACTATGGCTTCTCTGAGGTCTTTCAGGACGAGTCAGGCTCATCTGCTGGTGTTTTTTTCCCCCCTCACTATCATTTCACGCAAACGGCAGCTTTTGTTTTCCGTTACCAGACGTACAACTTCTGCGTTCTATAGAAATAAAAATTATTTTCACTCCTAGAAAGTAAATTGAAATTTTCGGTCTGGTAGAGATCTAATTTAGGTTATTCACTTGATTCTTTTCTTTTCTTTCATTTAAGTGGTTTATTTTTATCTGCAAATATATCCTTATAGCTTCTGCTTATTTTTGTATTTTTTATTTATTGTCCCTGAATTTTGTAAAAATGTAAATAAAAGCAACAATTTATGGGAAAAAATATGCTTCTGTTTTTTTAAATGATATACTGCAAATTTATTCCAGACGAGTTATTAAAAATGCATCTTGAATTTACTAAAGTTTTAATAGTAAAGACTGTAAAACATTCTCTCTTTGTCTCTAAATACATGTTGATTAAAATAATGACATAAAAATTAAATATAAAATGATGTGATTAGGTAGCATTAAATGAAGGAATATTTTTTTATATTATTATTATAATTTTGTAATACAGGACTGGAAATATTGAACAATCCTTCAATAAGACTAGTTTTATTATTTTAATTAAAGCTTCTGTAAGGTATGAATGCATTTTGAAATTTAAATACTATTATATCAATATATGTTAATATATTATTATTTACATATTTTAAAAATTATTCAATTTAAATAAGAAAATAGCAATACTTAATTTTTTTATTCGGCTTCAATTTTTCATTTAAATAAATCAATTTCAAATGCAGAAGGAAATATTTGCAAAGAAAAAAATCACTTGAAAAAAGATATAAAAAATAGAAACCCAGACAAGTGAATAACCTAAATTAGATCTCTACAAGGCCGAAAATTTCAATTTATTTTCTAGGAGTGAAAATAATTTTTATTTCTATAGAACCCGAAGTTGTTGGTCTTGTAACAGAAAACAAAAGCTGCCGTTTGCGTGAAATGATAGTGATAGAAAAAAAAAAACCAGCAAATGAGCCTGACTCGTCCTGAAAGGCCTCAGAGAAGCCAGAGTAAAGTGCAAGAAGGTTGGAAAAAAATCTTCTTAGAGACTTATTCCATCCGAGCGAAAACCGGAGACGTCTGCCCTTAATTGGGACCACAAGAAATAGACAAAAAAAAAAAAAAAAAACGTAGGGGGGGGGGGAGGGGGTCAGCGAAATGGATAAAAAAAATGTATCTTCCCTGCAGCGTTAGTATTTACCTCGTTAAGCGAAAAAGTTTTGTTCACTTCCAAAACTCAGTGGAAAGAGATGCTGCTCTATGTTTGGGAAAAAATATTTTTTCTCTCCATCTTTTTCTATTATATAAAAAATTCATCTCCAGTACAAATTTTCTTTTTTCTTTTTTTCTTTCTCTTTTCGCTTCTAGAAGTTGTACTTAAAAATAAAGAAATGAGTATTCATTTGTGTAAGAATTTATGCTGGTTATTAGAACAGACATATTTAAATTAATTTTGCTAACTGTATGCAAATCTTGCACAATCTTGGAATGGTGTATTTCATGTTTTTCGTTCCTCAATTTTGTAAATGTATATAAAAGCAGCAATTTAAGAAAAAAAAAATTGCTGCTGTTTTTTTTAAATGATTGGATTTACTAAAATTATAATTATAATAGTAGAGCCTATAAAAGATTTTGCCTTTGACTCTAAATATATTGGATTAAAATTATACGATATAAATAATAAAATTAACATGATTAAAAATTAGGAGAAATTTTTTTTTTTATACTTTGATGAATTTTGTCTTCTCATATACTTAAATAAGACAAATTAAAATACATTATAAACTGAAACTCATGAAGTATTTTAAAAAAGTTCCCCATTAAAAACTAACAAATACCTGTAATGTTTTATGAAATAATAATCTTTATGGAAGTGCGCGTAACATTTAACAGATTTATATTTATTTATTTTTTTATTTTATTTATTTATTTATTACTATTTTTTTTGTAATTTAGGACAAGAAAAATTGAACAATCCTTCAATAAAATTGGTTTCATGATTTTAATTAAAGCTCCTGTAAGGCATGAATGCCTTTTTATACTTAAACGATATTATATCAATATATGTCAATATATTATTATTTACATATTTTAAATATTATTCAATTTAAATAAGAAAATAATAATACTAAAGAAAAGGAAAGGAAATATGACATATATATGATTTATATCAATATATGTCATAAAAATATATGTTTATATTGATTATGTCAATATACTAGTATTCTTATACATATTTGTTGTTTTCTAATGTATGTGGATATATAGCGACAGTTAATATTCATACATAAGCAGGGGCTGCACTGCAGTTACTCATTTAGCACTATCCAGATGGCAAGTGTGGCTTGAAGATATGCTATTGACGCGAGTAATACTACTCTCACAACAATTTACGATCATATTAAATCGGGACCTATGCTTTAAAGTGAATTCCGAACCACTATAAGCATCCATGGTACCACCGGGACTCGAACCTGTGGTACCGAGTGCCATAGCGCTAGCCATCGGCAATCAGTTCCCTATATTGATATATTTATATTGATTTATTCAATATATTATTATTCTTACATGTAAAAATTAATATATTATTAGTTTTTTACCATTCTTATACATATTATACAACTTAGATATTATTTCATTTAAATAAGTAAGTAATAACTTATTTTAATTAAGTAATATTAAATTTAAAAAGGAATTTAATAATTAGTTGTGTAAATTTAAAAATACATTCATGCCTACCAGAAGCTTTAATTAATATCATAAGAGCAGTTTTATTGAGTGATTGTTCAATATTTCTTTTCCTAAATTTTAAAAAAATCTATTGAATGTTACGCGCACTACAATAAAAATAATAAAGATTAATGATTTCATATAATAACCCAGATATATATTAGATTTTAATAGTGAATTATTTAAAATACATCATGGGTTACAATTTATAATGTATTTTAACTAGTCTTATTTAAAAAGGTAAATTTCATTAAAGTAAACCAATAAAATATTTTTTTTTCCTACTTTTACCTAACTTTTTAGAAAATTAAAAAAAAATTATTTAAGAAAATTATATGAAAAGGCTAAATTCATCATAGTATACCGATCAAATATTTTTTGCCTACGTGATTTTTATAAAATTAAAAAAAATCCGTACAATTTCAGCATAAATTATTGTTCAATTTGGCAACCAGAAGCCATCAGAGTACAGAACCAAAATTTTTTGTTAACTACTTTATTTGATTACATGATATGTTTTCGTAAATTTTAGAGAAAGTTTAAGAACAGGACTAATATGAATAATACATTATTAAGAAATTATAACTTATTTTTTCTGTGTATTTTTTGTGTATATGTAATTGTATATTATGTTCATAAACTGTCGTAAACTTTACGTATACCACCGACGAACAATGAAAGCATGATTTACTTTTTGTGTTTTTGTTTCTCGCTCTACGGTCATTTTTTAAAAAATTTTAAGAACAGGAGTTAGTTTTTAGACCGACACTTACAGTTTAATGGGGATTGCGAATCATTAACAAGCATCCATGCCAAGCCTTTAGACCCTGTGGTACCACCACACTACACTACACTACACCACACCACTGTGCCTAGAGCTAAGTTGCCCCTTAACAGTTTGAGATGATGTGGGTGAGAAGAAGTCTGATTGGGGTGTGTGACGCTCTACGGTCATGTGAGGCCGAGATCTTGTGAGGCTTAAAGTTGATTCCGAACCACTACAAACATCCATGACACCACAGAGATTCGAACACGAAACCCGTGGTACTGAGAGCCAGAGAGCTAGCCACTCGGCCATCAGGCAGCTTACATTCTGGGAGGTCATGGAGATAATTATTCTGCATTCGCAGGCCATGTGAGAAATCATCCAAATTATGCCCCCAACCCTTAGGCTAATTTTCAATGCCAGAATTGCACAAGATACGATTCCGTCCATTTTTGAAAGCAGTGACTGCAACTAATGCATTCTGTGGATTCAAAATAGAAACTTCCTTCACG
Source organism: Caerostris darwini (assembly GCA_021605075.1). Taxonomy (NCBI): domain Eukaryota; kingdom Metazoa; phylum Arthropoda; class Arachnida; order Araneae; family Araneidae; genus Caerostris; species Caerostris darwini. The sequence continues at coordinate 500,881 of BPLQ01014608.1, forward strand.
CTAGCTGTCCACAATACCATTATGCCATGAATGAATTAATTTTTGGAAAAACCTTCCATTAAAATTTCACATAAATTATTAGCCTTTTAAACATCTGCTACAAATTAATTAGAACAAGCACCTCACATACTGAAAGAACATCTCTTAATTAATAAGAAGGAGAACGTATCTCAATTCGTTGTCTTATTCTTTGGACCTCAAAGGAATTCTGTCCCGAACATCAAAATTATTCTCGTTTCTTTTTACGTTTATAATAAGAATATTCCCGATTCACAGATGACTCATAAAACTATTTAATAGCCCTACACTCTCCGCAAAGCTAATAAATTCATTTTTATATGCTATAGTGGTTAAGTAGGTGGAGCCTCTAGAGTGCTGTATTTTACTCTTTGAGGATGCACCAAGTACGGGTACTAGTATCTTTAATACTTCTGCTTTTATATATATTACAATTATTACTCACATAAGGACGAGTCCGCTTCGGGCAAAATGTTCATTGTTTGAAACGCCTGGCACCTCTTAAGGCTATAAAACATTGTATTTATAGCACCAAAGGGATCGCCAAGAATCGTATCTAATTTTGTCGCGTGGCCAAATGATCCTTAATTTCGTGTGTAATTGTCAACTCATAAAAGATTATACATAGCAATATGTGTTTATTCGCCAAATAAAATTTACTGCAAGAGGATAATAAATTTTATTGTGATTCTTGAACATTGGCTGTAAGAGTTGAGAATGTTATATTCTTTGACATAAAATGATTAGTTATTTTAACCGCTGTTATGTACAGTTTAGAAGCAATTTTTTGGTTTAATTCGATGTTACATTTAATTCTTAAACGTTTGCTTGTAATTTTAAAATTGATATTTTTTGTTTAACATCGGTGGACCTCGTGTTCCACTGATGTATCCACGAACATCCCACCAATGGGTGGTTAGGGAGCATATTGTCTTTGAGGAGGACTTTTTGGCATAACTGTCCCACATTCGCATGCATGTCTGAGGGGGGAAAACCGAGAAACTTCTACTAGAAACCCTGACTATTAGTGCCAAAAGCTTTCCTCACGTTATCACTATAACCATGAGTTTCCCCATTTCTTAAAGCAATTCGAATCTTAGCTCTCCCTCACTCTATCTGCGTATGTTAATAAAATAGAATATACTGCCAATTTTGAGATAACAAAGAAAAGCTAATATATTATGTTTTACATCTAATTAAATATTAACCAATTAATTAAATTAAAAAATTTTTTTTTGTCAAATTTAATTAAGTTTTGCATCGTCAGATTAACATCAATATTGAAATATTTTTTTGATAAGAAAAGCATAATATTTAATTTATATATCTGGCTGGAATTTTATAACATTTTGTAATTCATAATGCCATCTTATCATATTATCAAGGACTAATTAAAATATATCCCCAAATGCTTTTAATACATTTTTCACAAATGAATTTTTATGAGGCAGTTTCAGTACAGCTAAAAAACTTAATTAAAGGACCTTCTCAGTGTTTTGCATTTTTTAAACAAAATTAAGTAAACAGGATAAAGTAGGTAATTACAGTAAGTAGTAATGTTAACAATTACAATGCTATCAATTCAGAAATTACTCTGAAAATTATACATATATATATATAAACATAAAAATATTCTCATAATTAATTAATTAATGTGTAGTACTGTAACTGTACTATTATTGGAATTACTAACAGAGCTATTCATTTCTTCTAATTAAATATATCATGATTTGTAATTGATTTTCTGTAAAATCAATCCTTTCCTGTAATAATAGAAAATGCTCGTTAAATTTATGAAATATTTAATTTCATTTTTAAATATTTAAGTTAATGAATTAGTTAGAAATTATGTCAATCAAAATGTAATTTACGATGAGTATATTAAGTTTATAAGATAATTTTTAATGGCACCAACGATACAAATGCCCACTTGTTACCCAGCGGTAAGTTGCACAGCTGTTCGAGCAGGGTTCAAATCCTTTGGGATCAGTGATAATCACAGCTTTTAAAACGGAGATATTCAATGGTGTTTGTGACAATTTAAGTAAAGTGTGTCGCATTGATAGTCAAGCTCTTTGTCTGAAGTGATTTGAAGCTGAAGTCTCCGTGTTTCCTCCCATTCACAAATACAGGGAAGTTAAACCTAAAAGACCTTTGAAGCATATGAAAGTAAAACATGAAGCCCACAGCTATTCAACATTAAGAAAAATACAAAAGCACTATCTGTCACAACTTAAATTAAAAATATTTCTAAATAAATATTAATTCAAATAATCTTTTCATAAAGCAGTGCAGAATTATTTCCTTAAGTGAAAATATAAATCTGGAGGCCAATAATAATAGATAAAAAATTCTTCCTTACTTTCCAGCAGTTTAAAAAATAAAAATATGTCTGAAAGCTTCCCTAACGTCAAATGCCCCCATCAATCTGCACGACTCAAATACATGTTCCCCAATCCACCTCCCACCCTGCAGACAACTTTGAAATACGATAAGTATGCTGCCAAACCTATTTATTCACCTCCAAGATCAAAGCCTGTGGTCACACATAAGCGAGATAAATAATGGCTACTTTTCACCACATCGTCCCCGGGATTCCCAGCCCCTGCTTGCAGCCACACAATACACCAGCCATTCCTCACCGTCCAACTGATACATGGGGGTATTGTGTCCCAACAAAGTTTGTTCCCCAAGAATTTATGGTAGTTACTTTCTCCCACTGAGTCTCCAGGCTGGAACATCATGGTTCCCAAAACCTCCCACGCCACCCCCTGGACTGAAATTGAAAGCGGCGATTTATTTCTGGAATGGCTGAAAGGCAACCTTAATAAAAATTTAGGATCTGACTAAGTAAGATTGAAGCCGTCGCGGTGAAGGGATGGGGTGGCAGCAGATATCTTTTTGCCCATGCATGATGGGTTCAGTTAATCATCATTTTATTTGAAGGAAGTTCTGCTGATAGAAGTGGATCGTCTCCCTTTTACTTCCTCTCTTTAGTTCTTTGGAGGGGAAATAAAATCGTATAAGGAAGCAATAGGGGGTTATTTATTTCTTAGATAAATTTTAAAATTAGATTGAAAAAATCCATAATAAAATTCGAATGAACCAGAAACATCATATCTTTTTTTATTAAAAAAAATTATAAGTTTCATAGTAACTTCATAGTAACGATAAGTAATGTTTACGTTAACGATTTAGTAACGTTAGTCACTTTACTATACAAATGAAAAGCGAGTAAAACATACATAATTCTAATATTTTTTTCTCTTCATTCATTAACAAATAAGAAAAACTTTTAATTGAGTTTAATTTTTTTATGAAACTTTTCTCATTTGTATCTATATTTATTCCTCAAAATTTGCAATATACAAATGATGGTGATAGCAATAATTATAATGATACTAATAATTTTCCTTTGTCGCTTAAATACATTGGCCTCTAAATATTATTCAGCTTACACCCTAATGATCTGCCATGTTAAAAATTACTAGAAGCAGAAAGATTAAGACAAGAAAAGAGTGAACTATCAGCTGTAATTGGCTGCATTTTATACGCCATATTTCAAAAATTTTCAGAAAAAAAACCCCAAGTAATATCGTTGTTAACACTCATTTTCTGTGACAATCACATTGGATCTACTCATTTTTTTATTTCAGTACTACAGCATACATTACTCACAGAATCGAATTTTTATCTTTTTGCTCGTTATTCACTTTGCTCTACGAATGAACAGCGAGTAAAATATATATAATTATAATATTTTTTTTCTCTTCATTCATTAACAAATAAGAAAAACCTTTAATTGAGTTATTTTTTTAGGAAACTTTTCTCATTTGCTTGCAAATTTTTTGCTATTATGTGATACTATTTATTACACACCAACGCAATTTAAATAATGAAACCATTTAAATGTTTCGTTTTTTTCTGAAATTTACTTAATTTTTACATTTAATGAAAAAAAAGGACATTCCACTTTTTTAAAATACTATTTAATAAATTTAATAGCTTCGATAATTATTGTCTTAATTGTCCTTTATTTCACTTACTTTTAATAGAAATGGAACAACTTATAAACAATTTAAGTTGCTGTTACAGAGTATTAAATAGTATGGAAAGGTAGAAAAGAATACAAAACAATTAATGAAGACAAACTAATAATATGTTTATACAAAGTACGTGAAAAATTATAATACGTTTTTATGATCGATTAATTTTAAATGTTAACATGAAACATATACTGTTAAATTATTATTTACTTTCTAACATTCTACGTTTAAATCAACTTATAAACTTTCCTATGTGTGATAAAGCTAATGACAGCAGAAATAATGGTTTGCTAAGGATAGGTATTTCGTTAATGGAATAAAATTTTTAGTAAAATTATTAATAAAATTGCTGTTTGATTTGGTTTCGAATGAAGAATTCGCATTGGATTTTAAACAGGGATTAAAAAAGCAATTTTATAATTTTTTAAGAGCGAACTTGCAGCTATTCGAATTTATCCAAGTCCCATTTTCCTTTTTATCCATTTTATAATTATAATAAATAATAATTTTAAAGATAACCATAGAATAATTAGGTTTCAACAAAAATATATCCATTAACGCAACATAATATTTATCAAAAATGATATTAGAGCATCACTCAGAAAGTAAATTTGTATACTTTCGCCACCCAACCCCATCACACGAAGTTTTTAATCCACCACCCCTTTCACAACTAATGGCACAACTCTACCACCCACCATCTCGACCCTAAACATTTTCATTCATTTATGCAGAAATCGTGCGACAAACGTTACATTCCATTTAACACTATCTTCAACCTCCCCGGCCATCGGTCATTAAGGGGACATGAGCGCTGTGAATCTCAGGATATATGGCCTCTGGACATGCCATTTATTCTGCATCCCGTTACACATCCCGCGCCTGAGTCAGTACCCCGGGGGTGCAAAGGAAAGGGGGGCAGCTGAAGTAACGTCACGCCCCCTAATATAGCTAATGGACTGGCCCCTAAGACATCGGGGTAGAGGGGGGATTTCAGCAGTATTAAATACAAAATTGGTTGCAAGTGTGAAGAGGGCCCGGGGTGAAGGTTGCGTGATTAGGTGCCCCTTTTCCTTGCTGAGTAGCCAATAAGGTATTGTTGTTTATTATCTTGAGCTTCCAGATGGTGTCCCTGGCAGAAGATTCCGTCGCCTGAAGATATGGGGGACTTAGCTGAGGAGGAGGTATGAAAAGATGTGAGAATGCTGTAATTTGATTTCGAAGGATAGCTGAAATGGTAGTGAAGTTCGTCTAGATCAGAAGTGGCAAACCAAAATGATCTTACGGGCTACTTTGGAAATGCATCATGGGCCGCATATAAAATTATATATCCCCGTATTAGATTTAGACCCTCTATAAAAAATTTGTGAAGTGAAAAAGTGAAACATAATGAGTTATTATTATTGTGTTTATTAATATTCTTACATGTAAACATAGATAATAGAATAATAATGGTACGAAACGCACATTGTAAAGATATATATATATATATATAACACCAAAAATGAAATATAAAACATATATAAATATAAATGAAATAAAAAAAAGGAAAGTTATTAAGAAATACTTATTTTACTAGTGCGGTATTTGTTTCTCCACTCTTTCACTTAGCTTTTGCAAATCGATCTCAATTTGGGTATTTGAATCGTAATTCGCCTTACAGATTAGCGTACGTTATGTTTCAGCGTGTTTTCTGTTTGGCCAATTACATTTTCGGGAAAAAAAACAATGATTCGCAGGTGTATGTTGAACCAAAAGCGCTAACAACTTTTTGTGCCAGATTTCTCAAATTGGAAAATTTCTCTTTTGTGACGTAAAGGTTATAAAAATCTATTTTTGATTCTGATGTTTCAAAAATGTTTTTTAATTCAATATTGCATTATTAAGTCAACCAGTTCCATTCGGAGATATTCTGGGACTGACTCGATTTCAACATGAAAGCGAGACGAATATATTTCAAAAATTTTGTTGCATTTGTCTAACTCTAAATTACTGAATTGACTTTCACAAGCATCTGTTTTCACTACTTTGGTCCTTATAAAATAAATATATTTTGTAATAGTGTGATAAATCTCAAGAGAAAAAAGTTCAAGGCGGGCCGCGGGTTGGCCACCCCTGTTCTAGTGGTTCTTAAATAAGGAGTTCCAGCACCCTCTGAAGTTCGGGGGTTTGGCTTAGGGTTTTCATGAAATAAGATGAAAACAAAACTTTATTTTCACGTATACCTAACTAAATTTAATATTTTTCGTATCAACGTATGGAAACACTTGTAAATTGTATTATTTGTATCTGTAATTACCCATAAACAGATTCATTTCTATCACATAACGATTTTCAATATAAATAGCATCGATGTTGGCATTGTCAAGCTTTTAATAATAAAATTTAAACGAACTTTTTTTTAATGTATTTTTTTATAGTTTAATGTGATTAAAAAAAAGCCCATTTATTGTTCATTGTATTACTTGTTTTTTTTAAATAAAAAATTTTTATTTTATTTTTTTGAAAGAGTCTGTGACCTTCGTTTTTATTATTTGATACAACATTATCCCATACGACATTCAAATGCGAGACAGTTACCCTAAAAATCTTCACTGAATCCATTGTTCACCCGTCGGTGAGTTGTTCAAGGACATAAGTGGTGCATGAAGTGATGCCCACCCGATATCAAGCATATGTAAAATAATAATTTGTTAAAAAACAACCATCAAATTATGCAATTAGTTTAAAATTTATATTAAATTTGGCATTAAATTAAATTATTCGTGACACAGAAAGTAAATATTTTTTTTTAATTACAATCGATAAAAGCAGTGCATTACTGGATTTAAAAAAAAAAAAAAAAAAAAAATGTTCCATTAAATGACTCTTCAGTTGTGAGACGTTAAGTGTCATTTACATTATTAGATTTGAAAACGCAACTAAATCTTAATTTTAATTCACTGGAAAAATTACAATAACATTTATTAAAGCGTTTAAATGAGGTTGGCACTTCACTTTCTTTAATTTTTAATGCATGTTCCTTCTTTCTTTAATTTTCATAAGTAAAGAAAATTGTCAGAGTTATTTTTTTTTTCTCCTACGGAAAGTCATCATCTTGAGTGAAGGAAATACCAAGAAATCAGCAAGAAAAATCAAAATTAGTCCCCGGGCAAAACTTCTACTATTATCTTAGAAGAAAATAAACACGAAAAAAAAAGAAAAAAATAAAAAAAAAAAAAAGTAAGAAAGAAAAACTAGGAGAAAAAATTGAGAAAAATTAATAACAAGACGTCGATTGGTCGAAGCAAGACTTCAAACTCTCTCCAGTACTTTTTTTTTATCTCCAATTTCTTTTTCTCATCGAATTCTCCCTAAAAACTGCAATAAAACTCAATAAAATGAAGGAATCTACCAACTCATATACTGACAAAGACTCGACGAAGAAAAAAAAAAAGATTTTTTTTAACTTTATATTTTTAACTTTTTTTTTCTCCCATCGTCTTCGCCCTTCCTGATATCAAGTATGGGAAGGTGGAAGTAAAAAAAAAAAAAAAAAGTATTGCTCTCTTATTAATTAAATTCCTTTTTCCAGTTCCCGCTAAAGTGAAAGGTGGACGTACAGTGTACAACGTAACCTGGGGTGTGCCTGTTATCCTGGAGTGCACGGCGGAAGGAGAACCACCACCAGAAATCACTTGGTGGCAAAACGGTGTGCCAGTAAGTAGCGTTACATTTTTTTCAGTAATTGGCATGGACTTTTTACTTTTAAATATAAATAATGTGTAAAGATAAAGTTTCATTCTGACTTATTTTATTTTTAAACAAATAATATGTCTCCTGTTATCAAATCTGATATTTGTTTTATTTTTCAGTAATTGGTATGGACTATTTACTTTTAAAATAAATAATGTGCAAAAATAAAATTAAATTCGGATAGCTTTAATTTTAAACACATAATATTTCTCCTGTTATCAAATTTGATATTTGTTTCATTTTTCAGTAATTGGCATGAATTTTACAGAAAAATGAAATTGGCATGTTATCAAATTGGAATTGATTACTGGAGAAATTTTAAATTTTACATTGCAAATGCTTGACTTCTTTTATCGTTCTGAAGTATGAAAAACTAAGTAATAATTTAAAAAAAATTTAAATTTAATTTAATTTTTTTGTTTGCCAATAATTATATATATACAGTGTGATTATTATTCCAGTCTCATTTTCCAAATGTTGTAAAAAAAGAACCACTCGTTATAATAAGTTCAAATTTGAACTGAAGATTTGTGTAGGGGGTAAAGGGTCAAAAATTTCTACACCAACTTCGTTTCTTTTTCCCTTAATGCAAATATATAAAGCTTTAGCATAAAAAATTGCATTTTTTTTTAATGCTAAGACTTGTTATTAGGAAAAAAATCTGGTCAGATTAATTAAAATGGTTATTCAGTCTTCAATAACCTTTATATCAAAAGGTATCGATATTCATATTAGAATGAATCCATCAGTAAACTTTGAAAAAAAAATGTATTTTGAAAGAAACATTTTATTATCAATGAATCATACCTTTTAATACAGAAATTGTCGGCAGATTCTTTATTGTTTGCACCGAACTAAAAAATGACTTAAAAATTAGCGAAATACAATTTGTATTTTTTTAATGCTTTTCTTTCCCTCTATCAGCAAGAATTCATTGGAATAAAAACGCTAACTTTTCATGCGAGCAACGTATAACATAACAATGATTTTAAACACATAACCAAAATATCAAGTAATGAGAAAGATACCATTTCAGCAACATCCAGGATTTACATCCATTCCTATTTATGGTCTGAGATAGAAATAGAATTAAAGACGAATATTTTTGTTATAATGGAGCAACAAATGCATATCTTCGAACTTTAATGTAGGGAATAAAGGAAAAAAAAATCTGCACCAGCTAACAAATTTAATGAAACCATCAGTAAATATTGAAAAAATGTATTTTGATGAAAAAGATACAATTAATGCAGTAATGGAAAAGATACCATTTCAGCAACATCCAGGATTTACATCCATTCCCCATTTATGGTCTGAGACAGAAATGGAATTAAAGTTGAACATGTTTGTTGAAATAATGGAGCAACAAATGCATATCTTCGAACTTTAATGTAGGGAATAAAGGGAAAAAAATCTGCACCGGCTAAAAAATTTAATGAAACCATCAGTAAACATTGAAAAAATGTATTTTGATGAAAAAATTACAAATAATGCAGCAATTAAATGATACAGTAGTGAAAAAGATACAATTTCAGTAATATCAAGGATTTAAGCCCATTCCCATTTATGGTCTGAGATAGAAATAGAATTAAGGTTGAATATTTTTGTAGAAATAATGAAGCAACAAATATATATCTTCGAACTTTTATGTATTGAGTAAAGAGGAAAAAAAAAAATCTGCACCAGCTAAGAAATTTAATAAAACCATTAGTAAACATTGAAAAAAATGTATTTTGATGAAAAAGAATCAAAATTAAAAAGTTGCAATTAATGCAGCAATGAAAAAGGTACAATTTCAGCAATATCCAGAATTTACATCCATTCCCATTTATGGTCTGAGATAGAAATAGAATTAAAGTAGAATATATTTGTTGAAATAATGGAGCAACAAATGCATAACTTCGAACTTTAATGTAGGGAATAAATGGAAAAAAATCTGCATCAGCTAACAAATTTAATGAAACCATCAGTAAACGTTGAAAAATGTATTTTGATGAAAAAGATGCAATTAATGCAGTAATGGAAAAGATACAATTTCAGCAACATCTGGGATTTACATCCATTCCCCATTGATGGTCTGCGACAGAAATAGAATTAAAGTTGAATATGTTTGTTGAAATAATGGAGCAACAAATGCATATCTTCGAACTTTAATGTAGGGAATAAAGGGAAAAAAAATTGTGCACCAGCCTACCAAATGTGCTTCCTTTTTCCCCCAGTGATGCACCGAAAAGAGCTTAAGAGATTGGACAGACGACAATCCGATTAGCGTGACGTAAACGCAGATCTCAGAGTACTTCCGTTCCGAATTAAGGACGCTTCTCCCATTCAACTGGCTCATCCGCTTAAAAGTCGATACATCCCTTATTCGGCTGTCACATCCTTTCAGAATCGGGGTTTTTCTTTTTGTCTTAAATCCGAGAAAGATAAATTGGGAGAAAGATAATAGATAGAAATAAAATTCACAGTAAATCAACTAGTATTTTGTATGCATAATCAAAATGGTTCCCTAATGTAAAGTTTTAGTTTTTATATTATATATTCTTCTGGTTTTTTTTAAAATTAATTTTAATTTAATTTTTCAAATTAAAATTAGTAATTTAATTAAATGTTTACCATTGCTCTTGATTGGCAAGCCGTAATGATCACCAGTGGCAACGTGCGCACCTGGTGATCATTAGGGCTGAGGTTCAATCCGTTGGAGGCATTGTTGTAGACACTGTTTCAAAACCAGGCGAATCTATGGAGTTTGGGATGTTTAACATCTTGCTCCATTAGTAGGCCTACCCGGTGGGAGTTTTCCACCCATATGATACACAAATGAGGTGTATTTCCCTAACAGTCCTCACGGAAGACCCTGAACTCCTTGTTCAGCGATACAAAGCAGAAGTCAGATTTCTACCTACGGGTAATTCATCATAACAGTAGCTGCTCCCCTCTTCCATCCCTTCCAAGAGGAATACGACAATAATAACATTTTTCTGATTTTATTGACTCTAATGTAACTCTTTGTAATGAAAGAGCCAACGCTGACTTCATAAAAACAAATTCAATAAAATAAATTTTTGCAACAATAGGCATATTTTAAATATAGTTAAGATCTGATAACTGTTAGAACATATAAGAAATATTTTTTTTTATATTTTCAATACCAAGTTTACAGGACAACAGATATCATAAAAAATAAAGACAAATAATAAGATAAAAACAAATGATCCATCAACTTAAGTCTGGAAATCCAATAACGCTTCCATAAATAAACAGGAAGCAGTATATAGAACAGGAAACAAGGTGAGGCATGCCCATTTCTTCCCGGTTATCAGATAGGAGGCAGAAAGGGTTAGGAGTCAGTTTAATTCTGTGAAGGTGATTGCGGAGACCATGGGGACCACAGAAAAGCCGTAGCAATGCCACCGAGTTTTCTTTAGGCCATTCAGGGATACCACGAATAGGGTCCTACCAGAGCTTGTGATCGTTTCTAGCATTAACATCCTCAAAGAAGGAGCACCTAAGGGTCTTTTTAATTATCTTGTCTCTTGTTTTGGGACAATCTCCCTGCGCTGCACTACACAACTCTAAGAAATTCACACTGAGAGCAAGATTGAAGATCGTATCGGTCATTGCCCGGAGTGCACCACGAGGAGGTAGATGGACGTTGCACTTCATATAATAAATATAATATAATATAATTTTAAATTCACATTTCGTGACAATATCGCATGCTTTAAGAGGTACAACCATGGTATAATTTTTACAACCATGGTATAATTTGTTCAGGCCTTATCAGATGAGCTTTTTCCATTACTTCCAACTTGAAGCAAACCACTGATGCCACTCAAATAAGGAGTTTATCGCTGCGCGGACATCCATCCTCCGTAGCTCAATTGCATAAAGCATTCCAACTCTCATTTTGTGGGAACGAATGAGGAAAGTGCGATTTGTGGTTGCATGACTTTTATTCCCCGCGAGCAAGTTCTCCATATGTTATGTATATAATAAATTTATTGCATGAATGGCAGGCAATTGTTTGCTGATCATTGAAGGAAACGAAATACATGCGACATGCGTTTTAAGTTTTTTAAAAAAGCAGTGATATACAAAATAAAGAATTTATCAATAATATAATATATTACACTGCATAATATAATATATTATATTACTGCATAATTTTTTGTTGCGATCACTATATTTAAAAAGTAATAAGTGATATGTTGAAAAAATTTAAAAACCTGTATTTATTGTTCTAAAATATGAAGTTCTTGTCAAACTTCAAAAAAAAAAATAATAATAATAATAATAATTTTAACATTCTTTTAAGAAAAGTTTAGTAACTCGTTCTCGACATATAGTTCACGTAAACATACTCCAAAACATATAATCAATATAAAACCAAACAAAATAGAAAAACGACGATAGTCTCTCATTATTTTTAGTAATTAACAAAGAAGATAAATTTAAAATTCTAATAAATTGTAAAATTTTCTACATAGATCTAACACTTTATACGTATACAAATTTAAAATTTTAAATAAAATCTGCGAAAAAAGTTGAAAAGGTTACATCAAATCTTGTTCACTTAAGACTTGAAGAACACGTCGGACACATTTATAGTACAAGATTACTTAGTCCGAAAATGGGAAATTAAGCTAAGCCAAAAGTTCGCCTCTTCATGCTAAGAGTACGATAAAACTTTGCAAGAAAGTTTTCCATTTAGAGAACGAGAAACGGTCGAGAAGACGGGGACGAGGAAATTTCGAGGTCGAGGAAAGAGCTGTTAACTTTCCAGATTCTGCTTCAGATGTTACTTCGCCGGTGTCTCTAAAGCTACATTTTAATCTATCAAAACTGTGGTATATTTAAAAGATTGTTAACAGACATTGCATGTTCATGGATAGAAAGTTAGAAGTATTTAAAATGGAATTCTTTTTATAAAACATTTTTTTTTTATTTCTCGAAAATGCGTAGTAAAACACTTTTCTTTTCATAATAATTATAACTATTCTTAAGCTAGTAAAATAAGAAGCCTAGAAGTTGAAAGAAAGAATTTTAGATTAATGTCATTAAAATGGCTATAACACGGCGCATTGCGCATACCACCAATAAAGATTCAGATTCCAACTTTCAAAACTATTTGCAATGAATAAGTGAAAAGTAGAGAAATAACAAACTAATGCAAAAATTATGATACTTTTTGACAATCGTTGAATGTTTTTATAGATCTTAGAAAGGATGTGACCCTGTCTAAGAAAAAATGTATTATAAAATGCACAAAATTTCTTAAATATAGCATTAAACGTAATATATTATAACTCTACGTGATATATATAACTCTGAAACTCTGGCAAGATCTGATGAGGCCCATTTGGGTATATTTTTGAGTGGACGATTTTAAGGGCTATTCTTGGAGGTGTTAAGGAAAGTGATTGTCGGAGAAGACGGTATAACGCAGAAATTTATAAATGCTATAAAGGCCCAGATGCTATAAAATTTATTAAGATCAATTGATTAAACAGGGCTGCTCAAATATTTAGAATGAATGATTTAAATCCTGTCAAGAAGCTTGTTTTGGCAAAATCACAGGGATAAATAGAAAGAGGACGACCCAAGCTGCAATGGATAGTTGAAAAAGATTTTTGCTCTGCAAAAGGTTAAGAATTGAAGGACCCTTGTCATTTAGAGGAATGCATGGAAATCTCTTCAAAGGAAATCCGTGGCCCAATCTGGGCTGCGTACTATTGGTGATGATGATAAGATAATTCTTAGTATATTCTGATGATGATGATGATGATGATGATGATGATGTATATTCTGATGATGATGATGATGATGTAATGTATATAAATATTTTTGAAAAATAAACTTTTAAAATTATATCATAACAGAAGAAAAAGGGTATTTAAACAATTTTGATATTCATTATTTTCTTCAATTGTTGTAAATAGTTTAGAACATTTTAAAATTGTGATTTCAGCACAAACCACATTAAAATCACTGTTATAAGGTTATCACTGCTAAATACCAATAAAAATAATTAAAAAAAAATAAATAAACTTAATTAAAACTCATATGTCCTTTATACCTTTTTTGATGAATATTTTAGTATAAACGTTATCTATTCTTTTCTATTATATTTAGCATATTTCTATTTTATTATAGTTAATAATATCATAATAATCGTTAAGCTTTAATAATCGATAAATAGAATTCATCTTATAATCAATAAATTATTTTTTTAATTAAACTACTAATTAAAATACATATGATAAGCAACCATTTTATTATTTATGAAGAAACTTCACTCATTTTTAAAATATATTTTCTTAAATTAAAATTAATTTGATGTTCTAGAACTATTGATTACAAAACTTTTTAATAATAAAAACAAACAATTCATCGTATGTCACCTAAGACAATATTTAATTCCATCTCTGAATATTGATAGAAACAAAATATAGAAAAAAAAAATGTGTAGGCCACTGTATTAAAACATAAAACAAGACTTCATCAGAAAATTTGAAGAATATTCTAAGTTTGAGAAAATTATTAAAAAAACAAAAAGCAATATGCTCTAATTTTCTAAGAACATTTTTTTGTAATTTATTAAAAAAACATTTTGTTTAGTAAAGAGATAAAAACAAAAAGAAAAAGTTTGCTTAGTAAAAAAATTAGTAGCGATGCAGTTGATACAAAATAAATCAAACATAATTAGACAAAAAAAAAATTAATAAAAGTGTCATTATATACATTATAATAAGTATAAAGAAATGTTGGAGGTGTTTTTTCTTCTATTTGACTAGAAATGCTTTTTTAATTACGTAAAGTATAATTACAAGAAACAAACTAACAAACTCTTTTATGAATTCATAAATCGAGATAAAAATTAGTAACTGATGAGCACTTAATGTGTATACAATTGATTAAACTTATGCATAGAAATTTTATTTGAAGTTCTTTAGGATTAAAAAAAGAAAATATTATTTAATAGAAAAATTTTAAATTAACATCAGGGTTTTTTCCTACTACAAAAAAATTTACTAATTAAAATGAAGCAAATCAATTAAATTCGTTAATTATAATTGAAAAACAAAATAAATAATTTAACATAATTATTATAAATATCTTAACGGAACTTTTTTTCCCTTAATGCAGCTGGTAAATACGTGGACAGTTATCTTTATGCCATAAGCAAGGACTGCACCGATGTTACTCATTTAGCACTACCCAGGGGGCACGCGTAGTTTGAAGATAGGCTATGAACGCGAGTAACACTACTCCCGCTAAGTTATACGATCATGTTAGACTGGGGCCTATGGCTTAAATTGGATTCCGAACCACTACGAGTATCCATGACACCACCGGGACTCGAACCCAAAACCTGTGTTACGGAGCAAAAGAGAGCTAGCCGCTCGGACATCAGGCCTATTATTCAACAAATATTATATACAGAAAAGTTGTAATCGTTTTTTTTTTTTGTGGTGCAGTGCCAGGATGGTGGTTTAACAAGGTTGAACTATATGTTATAACTGTAAATATCCAAGGATTAGTAATTGTATCATTGAAGAAGAAATTAATTGAAAAAAATACTTACAGTTCTTGGATTGAATAAATTTTTAAAACATACAGATGTTATCGGCTAAAGATTTTATTACATTTCATACTTCTTGTCTCGTGAGAAGGAAAGAATTAAGATTTATTTAAAATCTTCAGCTACTTACAACTGTAACCACCGGGACTCGAACCTGAAACCTGGGGTACAGGGCGCTAGCCACACGGCCATCAGGTCTCTCTTAACGGAACTCAAATTACTAATTCAATAATATATTATTTAATTTTATCATGCCAAGGACTCACTTTTTATTTCCAATTCAAATTTCAATTCTTGTTTCTCATTGATATAATAAAATCATCTGCAACTCTATTATTTACTTTATTAGCAATACATTCCTAAGCTTGACATGAATTTCTAAATTAAAAAATCCCTAATTTTAAAGTATGAAAAATTAAAAAAAATGTAATTCGCCTTCGAAAAACTACCTTACAATTAATAGTCCATAGGTTCTGCTATAATATTCATTACAAGAATTCCGCATTAAATGAGAATTTCAACTTTGTTTATTGTAGTATTTTTAAATTAAGAACTCTCGGTCCTTGATAATATCAGTTACAAGGGCCTTTCTTCCTTTAATGCACTCAAGTTCTCTCTAATTGGTTTTCTCCACTCACGCAACAATGAGTAATTTCCCCAACTCACGCCATCATCAAAATCAAAGAGGATTATTAATGCAGGCCTCCATTGAAACGGGTTCCTTTGCTTTTAAGAACTCCCGGCAATATGGGAAACTCGCGCGATTGAATTCGGATGAATGGTTCCGAAGTACGTTCACCGAATCTTATTAATCAAGTAATTCGTTCTGGGAGTTTTAAGATTCATTTCCAGCATTGAAGGAGTTTTGGTTCTGAATTGTCCTGTTTCTGACATCTTTCTTTAGTAACATGAAATTATTAATGAGTTCAGCCCTTATGCTCAAATAATGTCCTAGAGTAGTTCCGATACGAAAAATTATCATAAAAAATCCGCTACGAGATAGAATATCACGAATTTTTAAACTATACCTATATATATTTTCAATTCATATATATTTAATATAATATAATAATGTATATATCTTTCTCACTATGTAAATTTATTGTTCTAATGCCAATACAGACAGATAATCTTTATGCCTTAAGAAAGGGCTGCACAGACGTTACTCATTTAGCACTACCCAGTACTTGTAGCTTGAAGATAGGTTACGGACGCGAGTAACACTACCCCCATAATGCTCTACGATCCTATTAGGACCGGGATCTACGGTTTAAAGTGAATTCCGAACCCCTACAAATATCCATGGTGACCCAGCCGAGATTCGAACCAGATACCACTGATATCGAGTGCCAGAGCACTAGCCACTCGGCCATCAGGCCCCTCTATGTAAATATATCTAATATATAAAATTCTCGTGTCACAGTGTTTGTTGCCAAACTCGATGATTATGAAAATTTTTGTGCATATTTGATAGGTCTGCGAATCGGTCGTAATCTATTTTTTATACCCCTAAGTGATAAGGGTGGTCCACCCCTAAATATTTTTTAACATTTCTTTCGCAAAACAATGTAGTGTTTTTTTTGTTTTTTTTTTAATTTCTTAGTCATGATATTACAGCACGTGTGCTTAAACAAAAATTAAAGTCTTTAATCGGCTTCATTTTTTTTTACTTTTATTAAGTGATCTTCTATAAATCAACACGTGTTGTGAACTCGCGCCAACAGCGGCCGTTGCTTTACCTGTATATATTATACGCAACGTTTTTGTGGGAATAGTTTTAATTTAAAAGAGAAATATTTACGTGTTAAATAAATATACGTGTATTTTCATTGTTAAAGGTAAGTCAAATAATAAGAGAACGAATACTTTGCACGTGTAGCGCGTGTTAATATCTTAAGTCGTCTTAAGTTAATGTTTTGTTAAGTTATATTCATTGCACGTGTAGCATTAAATTATATTTACACATGCAGCGTGTGTTAATGTTTAGTTAAGCAAAATTGGCAACTTTATTATTGTTCTAAGAAAAATAGAGATGGCTATTATTGCGTTTTAACTTACAGGTGTAATTGTGTTGTAATTTACTTTATTGTGGCGAATCTGGGATTCCAGTAAAGTAAGTGTTATTTGCAATTCGAAGGCATAAGATTATCGAAAGCATAAACTTATAAAGACAAACTATTCGGCGGCACTTTCTTACTCCTTTCAGGTGATTTCAGGCAAACACTTCCTGTCATTCCACGTTCAACGTACGCTGATGAGATCAACGCTTGCTTAAAATCATCGTCACTGCGGCGTAATGTTGAAAAATTGCAACTAAAAGTAAACATGCGCGTTCAAATGCTTTAAGATCCATCCGCTGAGACATTCTCAAAACAACTGTTAAATAATGGCGATGTAAAAATTGCTGTACATGAAAATACTAGATGCATAAAATTTCCGACAGATTTCTACATCGACTCGCAAAATAATCTCCTCGACCACATATTTCCCGATGTATGCACACAATTCAAAAATCTTGATTGGTTGGCAGAAAGAGCAATTTTGTCAGCAAAAAATGTGGACGTCAATGGTTTAAATTCCAAGATACAGCAGTTGTTGCCAGGGAACTTGGTTTCATACAAATCTATCGATACAGTTTGCGATGCCAATGAAGCTGTAAATTATCCAATGGAGTTTTTGAATTCATTGGATTTGCCAGGCATGTCACCGCATCATTTACAATTAAAGATTGGATCTCCGGTTATTTTGATTCGTAATTTGAACCCACCATGGCTGTGCAATGGAACACGATTAGTCATTAAAAAATTAATGAAAAACGTTATCGAAGCCAGAATTTTGAATGGCAAGTACCGAGTAGAAAATATATTGCTGCCACGTATTACTATGATTCCCACAGATGTGCCAATTGAATTCAAACGTATTCAATTTCTAATTAAATTGGCATTCGCAATGACAATCAATAAGTCGCAAGGCCAATTGATGTCTGTTTGTGGCTTAGATTTGGTCACACCATGTTTTTCCCACGGACAACTATACGTGGCATGTTCGCGTGTGGGTAAACCATCCAGTTTGTTTGTGTTGGCTAAAGACGGACTAACCAAAAATATCGTACACTCCATTGCACTTAGAGATTGATGATTATTTTTTAATTGCCATAATTAGTATTAAATATGTAAATAACTATTTTTGATGCATACACAGCTATTGTATAATGTAATTTAAAATATATTTATTAATTTAATAAAATATAAAGGATGAAATAAATAAATGGTTAGTGTATTATCATTTTATACGCCGGCATTGCCTGCAACGTTCCATTCCTCTTCCAATCATAACCACATTTCCATATACTTATAGTAAGTTTTTTTTTTTTATTTAACTAAAAAAATATTTTATAGAAATAATGTATATGGCAAAACAACGCTTGCCGGGTCAACTAGTATATATATAGATATATACATATTTTCATATATCATAGTAAATACATACTAAAAAAACTCGTGAATGTTTCTAGTAATGAATGAGTAAATTCCCAACTCACGCCAACATCAAAATCGAAGAGTATTATTAATGCAGGCTCTATTGAAATGGGTTCCTTTACTTTTAAGAACTCTCGTCCATATGGAAAAATCGCGCGATTAAATTCGGATGAATGATTTCGAAGTACGTTCATCGAATCTTATAAATCAAGTAATTCGTTCTGGGAGTTTTAAGATTCATTTCCAGTAATAAAAGAGGTTTCCTTCTAAATTGTCCTGTTTTTGACATGGAATACATCTTTCTTTGGGTTCATGAAAGAGTTCGGACTATATGCACACGTCCTAGAGTAGTTCCGATAAGAAAAAAAAATCATAAAAAATCCTGTACGAGGTAGAATATCACGAATTATTAAACTATACATAAAATTGTTTCGATATATATATACTTAATATAATATTGTATATATATCTCTCTATATATACAACATTTTCATATATCATAGTAAATACACAATACCGGACTGTCCTGTCACTTCAGAGAAAAAAAGAGAAAAACAGCACTCCCTGTCGACTCGTCACAGAACTCTTATTTCCTTTACAGAAAACTCTTTAAGAATATCCGTTAAGAGTGTGGGGGGGGAGGGGGGATCAACTTCCCTCACTTCTCATTCGAGTGCATAGTCTACCACCAATTACTATGGAACAACTCGGGGTATACTAGTAGTCAATATTCCATTTGTGATTGTCTCGATCTGTGAAAGTCGTACAGACAATCATATTTTCATGAGTCCCATTAAACATGACACTGAATATCTGTTATCATATTTGAGTAGCAGGTTGTTCTTATTAGTACAAAACACTAATTGCATGCTATATAACCAATCACAACACTGCTTATCTGCTGTCAAATGTGAGTGATAGCTTTTTATTATGTACTTGTCAAAGAATATACATTCTTCTCTCGTGGGAAAGAAATGCCACAACTCTTTTTGTGGAAAAAATGCTACACCATCTATGGCAGCTATGACATGTATCGTATATTACGCCATATAACGTGCACTTTTAACACACAGAAAAAAGATTGAAATTTACGGGTGCGCGTTATGGGTCGAAAATAAAAACTATAGATTTGAAAATAACAGGAGCATGAAAAAATTAAATTTCTACATATTTCTTAATACTTTCTTGATACTTAATACTTAATTTTTTAAAAGAAATGACATACCTTATTGGATAACTTTCCTCATTGGAAAACATGGAAAGTTCGTCATATTCATCTTCCTTTATATCTTCAAGCACATCATCGAATTCTGTTTCATCTTCACCATAACTGTTACTCTGATTCATAAATAAATAATCATCTACCGTTCCATCTAGATTATTAGATATACTACATTTTTTAAATAACTTTTGAATTATGTCAGGTTTAATTTCATTCCAAGCTTTTATTATCCACTCACACACTATTTCTAGTCTGGCATGGCGCATTTGGCCTTTTGTAAATGTTTTTTACACTTTCTAACTTCCACATATTTCACTGTCGTTTTAAATTTGCTTTGAATAGTTTAATGATACACACATCTAAAGACTGAACTAAGGACATTAAACCGCCTGGAATAACTGTCATGTCTGTTTTACACTCTATCAGCAATTTCTTCGTATTTTCTGTTAGATGGAATGTGAATATGTCCCAAACTAAAAGACTTTATGGTTTCTTTAAGAGACCTGGACGCTTTTGCCAAACATTTTTTTATCCACAATTTGATACTATTTTCGTCGATCCAACCTTTCTCGTGCACATGAATGCAAACACCTTTCGGGAAATTAGATTTCGATATTGTTTTTTTATTGTACGTTTATAGTTCGAAAAATTTTTAGAAATTAAGAATAACTATGGATTTTAATTTTGGACCGTCAGCTAAGCAGGAGAACACTACGGTGAAATAAGATCCCCTGTTGTTTTTATGTGAACCGTTTTTATTCCTTTCACATCAACTGTATTACTTCCTATCAAATCACACATTACTCGAGTTTCATCCATATTTCCAGTATGTGATAGTAAATATACGAGTATTTTATTTTTGCCTTCATAAATCAATGGCATACTTCTGGAAACTTATAAATTTGTTGTTCAAATCTTTAGATAGCATTTGTGAAATTTCCGTTTTTTATCGCAGAACTAAATTATTCCTTGTTATAAATCGACTGCACCCCCTCAAAGTTTCTATAAAATTTTCACTTTCATTTGCATTCTTTTTCCCTACTTTAAGGTAAATAAATGTACATTGTTTCTTGTAACAATTAATCCATTTTGTCGATTTTCTAGGACCCAGTTCGCAACAGTTTCCAGTTTCTTCCAGCATAGGTCATTTAGTTAATCCTTGAAGCAAAGCACATTTATTCTTGGACTTATTAATGATTGTCTTTTCATTTTTCTTTCATTCACGTATGAAGCTTTCACTAACATCAAACATCCCTGCTGCATCATGGTTTCCATTTTCTGTTGCAAGTCGAATCACTTTGATTCTGAAACCAGCAAATTGTTCGCTTCGTTTTGAAGGATCTTTATTTACTACTGAAAGGAATACTATGAATTCTATTTAATATGCTAACTAAAAGACTTTCTGGATTCTTTAATGTACCTGGAAGCTTTTGCCAGCCAAACATTACTTATCCACAATTTGACACCATTTTTGTCCATCCATTCTTTCTCGAGCTAACCTACAGAGAGCATAAAAAGTCTCAAGCACGTTCTGATTTGTTTCAAGATAAATCGTCTGCCTCGTACATCACAATTAAATAAAAGAATCTGCTGAAATGCGCGGGAAAATCCTGTACCATGGCACCGATTTTGTCTTTCACTCCCTCTCATTTCTTATGCTCGATGGTTGTAGTTCTAGAAGTATACCATAGTCCAAAGCCAAAAAATTCCTTGGAATAAATGACCCAAAAGATATAAGTACACAAATATATTGCACATGTACATTTCAGGCTTCTTCATAAAAAAAAAGGGTGCTAGATATACGCTGAATGCACCTAAAAATTAAGTGCAGTTTGAAAGTATGTTAGAATTGTAAAGCGGAATATACAGTATTCAAATTCCACTGTAATATATTGTGAGTGTTTAAGAACTGATAGACCTTCACCAATTGATCTTTAAAACTTAGTAGTAGTAGAAGAAGAAGTAGTAATAAACGCAGAAAATAACACATCCACATAAGATAAAACCAAATTTATCATTTCCCTCGACACACAAAACACAGGCACAGTTGCAATCAATCAACAAAATGCAACGAATGCATTGTAAATAATACCATGATGTATGTTGACTGGAATCCATTTTGATCTCAATATCGCTTAAGATTGTCTTTTCGAATCCGACTGTTGATGCCACATCGGGAAAGAGGCAGAAAGTGTGAGACAGCACACATAAAAATCAGTATAATCTAATCAATGGTGTATCTTTCTCAACTCTTATTTACACATAATTTCACGATCATTTTTTGGAGTTTAATTATATCTATTTAGGGCCTGATGACGGAGTGGCTAGAGCTCTCGCGCTCGGCAACACAGGTTTCGGGTTCTAGTCTCGGCGGTGCCATGGACCTTTGTAGTGGTTCGTAATCCACTTTAAAAGGTAGGTCCCGGTCTAACATGATCGTAGAGCTTTGCGGCGGTATTGTTGCTCCGCGTCCGTGACTTGTCTTCAAGCTACACGCACCTCCTGGGTAGTGTTAAGTGAGTAACGTCGGTGCAGCGCTTTCCTTAAGGCATCAAAGACAACTGTATAGTGTTTGCCAGCTGTATTGGAAAAACAAAATTATATTTATTTACAATGCATCGAATTAGTAATGTAGTTTTCTAAAATTCTCGGTAAATAAACATATTTTTTTCATATGAAATATTTCTTAAAAATTACGACTTTAAACCTATAAAAAACAAAATTTTCATTGATATTTGATTCAGTAACCTGGAATTGAAAACATAAGCATACAATTTTATTTTTACATTTATAACTTCAATTGGTTCACACCTTAGGAACACTCTGCCCAAGAAAATTTTTAATTCCTCCAATTATTTTGTTAAAATATCCGCTGGATTTATTTTAATCTTAATAAACTTTAAATTGAATGCTTTTTCCAACATCAAGTACCTTAGGAAAGGATATTTTATGTGAATATTTTTTATCTTTAAATTTTCTATGGGAGATATTGAAAAATCAATTGCTGCCATGTCACAATATAATTTGTGATTCTCCTTAATTACATCAAACAATTTTAATTTATCATGTTTAAATTTCTAATAATTCAAATTAACTCCTTTGGAGTTTGTAAGAGAGCTTCATATTCAGACTCTAGTGCAGATAATCTAGTTTCCTTTAATGCTAATGCACTTCTGTGTGTTAACCTTCTTAATATGGGTGCATTATCTGTAAATAATATCATTTCCCCATTAGATATTCTGTCTTACAAATTAGTTAAAGTCCTTAACTTTATTAATTCGTGATAGTTCAAGCTATTTGTTTCTGGTAACTTAACGACTTTAAAAGTGTTTCCCAGTGTGATATTCCAGGATTAGATTAAAATTACTCAAAAAGATTCAGTCGACGATTTAAACTAAAATCTGATTATATTTCTGTATGGTAGTTCTTCATCTCGATTATCTCTTCAATAATGTTTGGACACTACAATTTTGAAATAACGATACCCTGATCAATGGGGTGGAAAGTTATGAAAATTTTATATTTTTCATAAGTTTTGTAATTTTTTTGAAATATAGTCATTTTGGTGAATATATAATTCATAATCCATCTCCTCAAATTAAACACAAAGTAATCCACCTGTTTTTCTTCATACCTTTAAATCAAATTTATCACTTACAAGTTTTGTTACATCAGTAGCATGTTCTTCAGTTCTTTTGAAAATTACGATATCATCAGCATACAAAAGTAACACAATGCTATTCTGAAACATACACAATTTACCCTGTCTAATGTTTGAAATTTTAAGTTTTCTAAAACAGAATGAAACTTATGAAACCATGCATGCACTTTGATGAAAGCCACATAGCGCGTGTTTAAATTAGCATGCACAATTTGGTTTATCAGGAAAGATTAAGTTCTTTGACTTTTTCATAAAAATAACTTCTTTTATTTTATGCATACAAATAAGCACACTTGACAATGCTTCCGTTTCATTAGACATTCGTTTGAGAAAAACATATAGGAAAATTTACAATCTTGTTAAATATATCTTCATAATATTCCTCTTTCTGTTGACTGAATGAAAACTTGTGTCATAAGACATTTTCATATCATTTAGTGAAGCTTCTATATTATGAGAATCCATTTCATTTGAAATTCCTGAACTCACTGCTTCATTTTCAATTTCCTTTTTGATTATACCAGAACGTATTTTTCCATTTGAAATTGAAAATGGTTGGATCTTGTTTGATTTTGTGACAATTTTGCATCTTTTTTTTTTTAATCTTAATTTCGAGTTTGTTCCAGCAATCTTATAAAGGAAGTCAATTCCGGATTTGTCTTTCCTAGTTACTGCCTGCCTCTCTTATCTCAGTAACTTCACTAATTGGGGTTTGCAGTTCTTCAGATTTCAGATCAATCCTCAGATTTTAATTCAGTTATAGCTTCTGGATATACCTCTTTCATTATTTCGGTTTTTATCTCCATTTTTACTTCTTTACTATTTTCATGGCTCGAAATTTCATAATCTACTTCACTATCTGTTTTCGAATGGTAAGGATAATAACCCAAAAACTCAGTAGGGTCCAGTAGTTTTCAGCTGCATACTTCTTCAAAAGTTACGTTTGTCGATAATTTAGCTAGTACTCTCCATTCACTAGTAATCCAAATTTGATATCCAAACGTTTTCAGGGGATATCCATCCATTATCCTTCTTTTAGAATACATATGAAGTTCTTTTCGAGTTTGCCTTAGGATACCTACATTCTCTACAATACCAAAAATTTTAAGAAGTGTTATTGATGATTCTTTTCTATCAAATAAATCAAATGGCATTTTCTTGACAATTTTAATAAATGCATTTGAATATATAATTTTTCATTTAAATTGAATTATTGAATGAACCATTTTAAAATTCTTTTTTAAATTAGTTTAAATTAAATTTGTTATATTTAAAATTTAATTTATAATATTTAATTTTTAACTTTAATTTACTTTTAATGATGGAAATAATCCTAGATACATTAACATGCAAATATTTTTTAATTATATTTATTTAATAAAATATTTTTAGATATAAATAAAACAAGTGAATTAGATTAGTAGGAGACAATAACTTTTTTTTTAGATAATGTAGCTAAAAAGGCACTGACAATTTTAAAAAACAATTTTATTATCTGACGTTATTAAATAAAGCATATTCAGGTCTTTACATTATTCATGAAAGAATATATTATGTGTAGATACCTACACATCAGAATGAAGCAAGAAATATTTGTTCAAAAAGATTTTAAAGAGAAGAAATTTTGGAGATAATATTAGTAATTTCCTTTTTCTTTAATGAAATAAATTTTACGTATGGAAAACATAAAAATTAGATTTTGAATACAAAAAAAATGGGGCAATCCGAATATTCTTAATGTTATTTTAGATTCAAACTATAACAAAAAATTAGTAAATGATTTTGAAATACTTTACTTTTAAAAAATTTTATTTAAAAAAAAAAAAAAAAAAGGTTCTAAACTTAAAGTTGAAATGAATCTTTAGATATTTTTAGAGTACATCTTTTTTCTATTGGCTTTTTTTATAATGTCCTAATGAAAACTTGAATCTAAAACTAACACTTTAAATCATACTTCAATTTAATTAAGTAGTCATAACTTCAGTTTAATTAAGTAGTCATAACTTCCGTTTAATTAAGTTCCCTTATCACTTTTTAACATTTTTGGTTTTTTTCACTCAGAAATTTCATCTTCGTAAAATAAAAAGGAAATGAAAAAAAAGGGGAAAAAATTACCACTAAGAATTTTAATTTTAGTTCATTTGACTTCTTTATTTATTTAATCATTCATTAGCTAAAATTTTACCTAAGATAACACACATTAACTTTATAAAATACGGGAATATTTTATGCAAATTGTAAATAATCCAAACTGCTTTATTATACACACACACACACACACATATATATATATATATATATATATATATTTAAAGAAATTTGTTTTTAAAAGAAAATATAACCATTTTCAGCCTATATCTATTTACCTTATAATTTTATATAAAATGAATTTTTGTATTTTGATGCTCATTACTAAATTCTAGTTACTTTTATTTTGATGTTCGTTGATAACTCTTAATGTTCATTACTGTATACTAGTTTGATCACCAAATTTTATTTTAAGCATCCATTCAGAAGCATCTTATAATAAAGCATGATATACCGTAGCTTGTGAATTTTAAACATTTTATGTTAGCCGTTGTTAAAATTGAAAAAATTGAGTCTTCAGAATTATTCGCTTAATTAACTAGAAATTTTGGAAAAATTTGCTAAAAACAATTTTTTTAATCATTAAATTCGAAATATTTATACAAATGACTTTTTTTTTTTTTTTTTTGAATATAGAAATGACTTCATAAATTTTTAATATATACAATTTTTTAAACGGTATTATACCATAAACCTCAACTGCTCTCCATGGAAAAGTCAATATGCTTTCTGAATATATATATATTCTTCTCTATACACACAATTTATCAGATATGATAAAGACTCCTTCCATAAATTCCTGTGTTTCCGAAACAAATGTGAGAAATTCATAATCGTTGAAAGATGAAGCTAGCAAGAAACACTAAATCGAAATATAAATCAACATTTAAATAAATGTAATGAAAATTTTGTGTACAGAATATCCACAAAAAATATTAACTAAATTAATTTCAATATTAAATAAAAATGTCATAATTAGCTAAAAACGTTGAGCATCTTTATAAAAGTTGTGCTTGTAAAACCATTAAATTCAAATTAATTTTTTTCTGAATACACACATTAAACTGTTCGTAACATCCAGTTTTGAAACAGAACTGCACTATAAACTCGAACATCTACGTTGAGAAAGTTCTCTTCACAAAAAAATCAATATGCTTTCTTTATAAAATATATTATTCTCTACAGACACAATCAATCAGAGCCGTCCATAAATCTCTGTGCTTCCTGGAATAAGCGTGAGCAATGTCTCCCATCCATAATCGGCGAAGTATAAAGCGAGCGAGAATCACCAGGTCGAAATATCCATCAACACTCAAATAAAAGGAAGATGAATAAGTCGGCATTTCCGCGTCCTTTCCCATTACTTTTTTTCTTCTAGGAGATAAAAGAGTCTCGTTAGGAAACAGTCTTAATTTTTGATGGACGCTTTCCGTTTATGTTGTTGTATAATGCGGTGCTTTTACTAGTGTAAAAATGTATTTTAAAAAATCTCTTTTAATATAAATGATACATTGAAGAATTTTTTAAGTTTAGAAATAAAAAAGAAATTCATGCTTTTGGAATTTTTTGAGAATTTAAAAAATTAAAACGTAACATTTATTTCAAAATGGATGTCTGGTAAATAAAATAATTTAAATATTTACTCTTTAGAATTTAAGAAATTGCATATTCTTTAGCAAAGAATGGCAGAAGTCTGCATCAGACAGCCATTCTTACTTCCCTTGCAGATGCACATACCTTAGCAAAATCTAAACTTATCATTCCTTCTAAGATCAAAATTAAATACCAAATTACAGAACTAAATGTCGACAGAAAAACAACTACTACTCTCACAAGATTAAAGATGAAGTACCACAAAAATATGAAAACTTCTGATGGCGTTAAAAAAATACCAGATGTTAGGCAACTGCCCTGATGTCATGTTTATTCCTATGTCTCCTATATCCTAGCCTCCTATGTGTGCTATATCGTAGCCTGCTATGTCTTTGATTGTCCAGCTGTTGCAGCCGCCACGCATTGTCTGGACTAGCAATCGGAAGAGGATTTATACTTCGAGCTGGTAATCAGCATAGCCAATATTATTCGCCAGCAACACGATATTTGATTTCCTTATTCTCTTCAGGGGTTACTACAATAACAACAACAATATCAACTCTATTAAAAGCTCAAAAAAATGTGTAACTACAAGACATACTGAAGTGGATTGAAAATTTTAAAAATAGAATTGCATATAAACGGTGAAAGTTAATAAAGTTACTCTTGTTGGAAATTAATGTATAAAGTCAAGAAAAATTGTTAGTACGCTTATTTGTGTTAGTGCCAATTCTCACTAATAGATGGTATGCAAAAGCAAAAAAGTAGATTGGACGAACTACAATGACACGTTTGCACTTGAGAGATTGAAAGAAATCGAGAATTAGAAAATTCGTGAAATATGATGTACTCAGGAAAAGAAATAATATTCGTTAGTATATCACAGATTAGGTGAGAGCTTAAATGTAACGAGATTTAGCTTCCTGTACGTATTTAATGTGAAGAAAGCTCCGCCACAAATACAATAAAAAGTTGTATGACAAATACCAACTAAATAGTATTATTGCAGAAGAATTGTCAAGCACAATTGAAAAGTTACAATTCTCATTATTATGTGCAGTCCAAAAAGATTGGCGTTTAATACTGTAATTGCATGATCTTTTAATAAGACATTCAATGCAAATATATTGCAAAATTACCTTGAAATGTTTCCATACAAGTTCTAAAAGGAACAACAGCTGCGGTATAGATTGGGACATCATATTCAACGGTTCTCAAGAGCTATTTCTTGCAGTTGACAACTCGAAGGACGCTATGTACTGACAAAATCCAATGCCTCTGGTGGAATTGGAACTAATCATTAGTTATGAATAGGGAGCCATCCAATTAACGATTGTTGCAGAATTTAGCTTCTAATTTTGTACTCTGCTTGTGACGTGTCATTGTTAAAGATGTACACTTCAAGATTGTCATAAAATTACCAACAATTTTCCAATGATTGACAGCTTCTGAAGCCAGAAACACTATTCTATGGCATTTGATACTAAAATAAGGTAGCACATTAAGAAGACGATGACCTCCCACTTTATTCTCCTACAAGCATTTCAATTGCTGGTTTATTTCAATGTCTATTGCAGAACAAAGTGTGCATATCTCCTCTTCAGAAATCAAAACGAGTTCGAAAACGTGTAGAATATCGAAAGATTATGTGGCAAATGGTAAAAAAAATGATCGCTCATTCAAATATTCAAAATACATTGAAAGTTAAAAATATCAATTAAAGTCATAGCTTATTATAATTCTACATTATTTTTTAAGGCGAGCACGTAGAAAGTTTACTATTTAGAGAGTGAAATGAAAATTAATTCTGTTTTAAAATTATAACATTTAGTCCATTTATTAACTGATTTTTAAAAATTATTTTACCATTTTAAAATATGAACATTAATATTTTGAAAAATTGTAGGTATAGAATACATATATTTATTTAACTTTATGAGTGATGCAAGAATACCTTTTGAGAATTTTTTACGTGATCGAAAAATTATGCATTCTAAAATGTTCGCATTTAGCATATTTATATACATATTTGTTAAAATTTAATTTAACATTTTAAAGTGCAAAATTACGTTACGAAAAATGGCAATTTAGAGAAGATAATTACTTTAACTTAATGAAAAAAAGTATTTGATTGCCTATTTTAAGCTGTTTTTTTAATCAAAGAAAAATTAAAAATTAGATCTGCAACAGAAATTGCTTATGAAATTTAATCATATTTTTATTATCTCAGAAAGATTATACTTAAAAAAACATTCTAATTTTCAATAAATTAAAATATAATTTTTACGCTATTTTCAACCCTATTCTCAACTTAAATTTACATTTTATGGATTCAAGTAATTATGTGAAATATTCAACGACAACTTTTCGAACTTTTTGGCCTATTAAAATAAGACAATATTTTAACTAGTTACTTGTATGCATTTATATACATATATATCATCACAACAATTAACATCACAAAATGGACTAACTGCAACTTAAAAATATTAATTCTCCAACGAAGTAAAATACATTTGAATTAAATTAGCTTTTAAGAAAAGTCCAAACGCATTTACTTAACAACACCAACAGCCTATCCTATTTTAAAAACAACTCCTCTCCAAGACAGCGCTGAGTGCATGCAAGATAATACATATGACTTGCGCTTTCAAATACCTTTTAACACATATTAAAAGGCTGGAGAGTCATAGAGTGTGTCAGAATAGCTGACAGCATAAATACTCCCGCACATAATTAAGACTTTCCTGTGTGCAAATAAAGACGAGACGTTCCTTGTAACTGCCGCAATTAGCTTTCACTTTGCACTTGGCTTATTTTCTAATTTCCAGGCTCGAATTTATGTCGGCGAGTGTGGAAACAAAAGTTCTCCGTTTGTTTACTTTACTGATGATATTAAGTCGCTGCAATATTCGCCTAAAAGTTGGGTTTTAATTTATGTGCATTTATAATGAGCGACGCAGTAGGCAGATGTTTCATAAGCTGTGTCATTCATTGTTTTAACATGAATATTAAGTTCCTTTTGCACAATATTTTGATGAGAATGAACTTTTTAAGTGCTTAAAAGAAATATATTGCCACTACCATCTTTTTAATGCTTTTTTAATGAGCTGTTTATTATACTGAGGGTATTAGGAACTTGTAATATTCATCTTAAATTACGTATTCGCATTACTTAAGTATATTTTAATGAGATTTAAAAAAAAAAATTTTTTTGAAAATAAACATAATTTTTTATTAAAATGTAGAAAATATAATTTAGAACTTTTGTATGACTAATAAAAAACTTGAGTTGTGTGAATAAGGTATACACAGACAGTTGCCAACTTCATTATAAGTCCAGTTTGCTTAAAATTATAATTGCTAAGTTATTGGAAGATTTTCAGATAACGATGGAAGGTTAAAAACGTGAACACGAATCCTCTTAAGTTTAATAATAAAAGATAAATACACAAATGTGGGAAAAATACTTATTCAATACTTATTTTATTTTACTATAGACTAAATGATCAGATCCTTTGTCAATAACATGCGAGTTTGGATATAATTTTCTACGTATTTTTGCGTGTTTATATTTATTGCAAAAACATAGTCCATTTTAAAATTGAGCTAATTTAATTCTTTGGTATTGGTGTTCAAATAGTTTAATGTTAAAGACAAAAATCAACATATATTAACCCAATGTTAAAAAGCATGCATTTAAACGGAACCTAAACATGGAAATTAATCAAAATAGAATTAAACAGTTGGCAAAATAGATGCTTTAGAAAATCTTTTAAAATATATTGGGTACAAATAATATCAAACTCACAGATTGAATCTTATAATTAGACAATGCAAGAACCGCTCATATATAACATCAAAAGAAGATGTTAGAAGTAGATTGGCCAGATGCTAAGCATGCCTTCCCAGCTAAAATCCCAGCAGTAGCGTTAGCATGGTGTCCGAAAGGTAAATGGAAAAGACGAAGAACCATATTAACTTGGAGGCGAATGGTAGAAAATGAGAGGAACTAGGCTGGTTGGACAAGTTGGTCATAAATAAGATCAGGTGTGACTCAATAGACTCAGGGTTTGTTTGTTTGGTTTGCCGCTCTACGGTCATTTTGTGCACATAAGGGCTAAACGTAGACTGAGGGCCTTATATGCCACTGAGCACGAAGATGATAAGTAAGCAAAGTAAATGTAGTTTTTGTTAATTAATGCATTAAAATGTACAAGCCTCACATAACATATTTGTAAGCAACATAGACAAAGATATAAAAAAATGGCAGATAAAAATTATTTGACTAAATACTTTTGTGCTTGGTGGCTGCAAATACCGTACCAAATAACGGAACATCACATAAGAAATTCACCATTTTTTATTATGTCATTTTTTTTTTATTAGTGAGGGGAAATCACAAGTGTTACAGCCCTGGTAAAAATGAAATATAGTAATGTTAATAATTAAAACAATAATTGTCCTGTGATATTAAAATATTTTATTTAAATGTAAATAATTAAAATATGTATTGAATATTTATTGCTGAAATTGAATTGAATATTTGTTGCTTGAAATAACTTTTTAAGTAGTAAAATAATGAATTTTATTAAATTTAAATTTAGTTTTTGACAATTACTAGAGTCATTTTTTAATCTAAATTCATAAAAAAAATATTCCTAACATTTAATATCAGAAAATAAGGAATATAAAAAAATATCTAGTTATTAAGTAAATTAATCATATTTTATTTAAATACATTTAATTCGATTAAAATTAAAAGCTATTTTCTAGAAAAAAGTTGAATTATAATTAGAACTGCAATTTCCTTTCTCATAACACAGATATGAATGGCACTTAAAAAACGCTTCTTGAAAAAACTCTTTTTACGGTCTTATGGAGAAAGCATGAGGGGTAATGAAATTTTCTTGGCAAAAATTTCGTGTCTTTTTAAAATAATCTCGGAAAAAATTAATATTATAAATGTTACAGATAGAATCTTTCGTAAAAAAATTCTTCGATATTTCACAAAAATATATTTTTATACGAACAAAACATAATAAACGTATAAAATTAATCTGAGGAAGGAAGTGGTAATCCTATTCCTTAACTTTTTTAATTTAATCTGATAATTTTTTTTTAATTTAAAAAATACATCGTTTCAATATTGTATTTTCAGTTATAATTAATGCATAAATAAAAAGTTTACATATGTATTCTTTTACCTGCATAAGTTATTCATTTGATGTACATTTTATTAGAAGAATTTTTCATTTGATGTATAATTTATATAATATAATTAATAATTTTTCTTTCTTTTAGCTTCGTAGTGACGAGCCCACTCTCTCTCACTCCATGCTCACCATCAATGCTACAGAGAGTACCATGTACTTGTGCCGGTCCACCAACTTCATGCGTAGTGCCAATTACACAGTCACAGACAGCAAAGATTTTCACATTTTCGTTCTCACAAAATCTGGTAATTACTGATTTAATACTACAAGTTCTAGCTACTAGAAAACTCTGTTTCCTAGCTTGCTACATCAGTGTCTTTTGAATTAAATTGAACGAAAATTTTCAGTTAAATTATATCTATTCTACTTCAATAAATAGGCAAAAAAATTATAATGCGTGAATATATATATATATTTAAACTTTCTATATTAGTAACTTTAATCTATAGTTACTATTGCTGTTATATAGCGTAGTAGTGGTAATAGTAGTATCTAACGTAGTGAATCTATGCTAATAGAAGTAGTAGTAGTAGTAGTAATCTATAATAATTTTTCTTATTCAGTTGCTCTGTTGACTGTATCAAAAAACACAAATGCACTTGATGAAGTTCGTAACACAGAATCCGCCATAAAAATAAAATTTGCATGTTGACGTTATTATTATGATAGCTTTTAAATCATGTCAATTCGATGTAATGTTGTTATTGAAAAGTATGTTGTTGTTGTTGTTGAATGTATTGTTAGTCCTTGTTTTTGAAAATTTTTTTTGTTATATATATATATATATATGCAAGGTGTTATTAACTTATTAATAAAAATAATAATTATAATATTACGATGCATTCAGAAATACTTTAGACGTTATATAAAATTATAATCTCACAGGTTTCCTTTTTCATGTTAGCTTAATTGCTTAATTATTGAGTTATTTTGATTTCATAATTAGCAAGTATTAGCAATTAATTCCTTTAATTTTTTAAAAGATGAATGAAATTACATGGAAGGAAACTTACATGACTAATATATAGCTTAATATTTCATAATTCATAATTTTAAATTAGTTTCAAAGAAAGGGCTTCAAAAATCTATTGAACGGAATTGTCTCATTTTTTTTCTTGTACAGCAAATTTGATATGTTTCACCCACACTAATTAGAACAAAAAAAAATAATTATTGTATTTATGCAGCTTAAACAAAAAATTATTTTTTTAGAAAAATTCTGTTCAATTGAAAATTAATTATAATTGCAATAACAGTATAGTTTATTTCACTAAAGTTGGTTTCTATTAATTATTTTTATAAACTCGTAATTATTCAAAAACATAATTGAGGACAAAAAAATTGAAATTCTAATTTGATAGATATTTAAATTTTCACCTTTTTTTCCAGCATTTAGCTGCTAATTTGATTAAAAGATGGTAAATCAAAAATAACTTTCAATTACTTCTTTTTTTCTTCAAAGATTATTTTTTCAGAAAGCTTGAAAATTCAGCTCTTTTGTAGAAAAAAATTAATTATTAATCAAAATATTTTACATCCCTTCAGCTTCTTCGACTTCATAAGCGTTATTTAAAAGTTTATCCTATCATCCTATCCCAAAGTTTGTCCCATCAAATCGTAAGAGGGTAAGATAAAAAAAAATATGCAGGAAGCAAAAGTATGCAAATTTACCCATAACATTCTAAAAAAGTATTTACTTTAAAATCGAATTATCAGTAAAAAAATAACTATCCCAAAAATTAAATTATTTTTCACGACGAAACTAATTAGCAACTAATAACATATTTTAAGTTTTCTTGCAAAATTACTTTTTATACTTTTATTTGCTTAAAAACTACTTCTTAATTACTTTCTTTAAATAGCAAAAGCACTACTTAAGATTTTTTTCCAACCATTTCATCGTTGTTTAATATCCCAAGTTGGATAACTTTAAACCACAAAGTAAAGACATGATTTTACAAAACATGACAGACAGAAATACTTTTTTATATTTTTATTTGTTTAAAAACTACATCGTAATTACTTTTTTTTTTCTTGAGTACCAAAAGCAATACTTAAGGTTTCCTCAGAATTTTTTCCACCATTTCATCGTTGTTTAATATCCCAAGTTGGATAACTTTAAACCACAAAGTAAAGACAGGATTTAAAAAGGAAGAAAATGAAATAGCGCGTAAATGCCTATTAAACTTCAATTTAAAAGCAAACCAAGCGGGCTGAAAACTTGTACCCTTTCCATCAGTGGTGGTAAAAGGAGATTGGCTGCTGATGGATGAGACAAATAACCAAAAGAATCATCGATGGCGCCAGATGTTTTTGAGACACGGATTGATTAATAACAGTCTCGCGATATAAAACTTTCGCCAACATTTGTAGCAGATGTTTATACTTGCTGATCGGATTCTCTTTATGATTGTAATTATTTGAAATTTCTTTATGTGACACTTTATGGATAAGGAGAAGAATTTGACAGGAGAACATTTTGTGCAACATTGGTTTAAAGATGTTATTATATCATAAATCAAAGATTGGTTCTATGATTTTTTTAAAATAAATGTATATTAAATATCAGTATTTGTTTTTTATAAAATTTAGAAATTATGACGTTTGGGTTAAAAAGCAATGTCGTCTTAACCTTCCCAGCAAATTGTTTCAATTTGTGGCTGCATATTAAATGAATTATACACAGCCACATTATAAATATTTTATACATTTTTATACATTTATAAATATATTTTATAAATGAATAATATTAAAATATTTTATATATTTTATACATTTTTTTTTTATTCTACACATTTAGTTATTTTTAGTTATACATTGTAAATATTTTATTGATGAAGTACATGTCAAATTTATTTTTATTTTAATTACATGTTTGTTTTATGTTAATATCTGTTCATACTTTTATTTTTAAAGCATTGCAATTTAAAAATACCAACGAATTAAGAGCGCTTTGTTAACCGTTTTTATTACACCATTCAATTATTAATTTCGTAGAATTTTGAAAATTGAACATAAATTTGATAATATTGATCTATATATTATTTTCCAGAACTAAGAATACAATTTAGATACTTATGAAAAAAATATATTAAACTGATTTTTTTTAAATTTAATCATATTAAATTTTAAAGAGAAGTTTAGGTTCTAATGTAGTAAAATACTGACGAGCTTTATAAATAATAAAGATGAATTTTCTTAAAATAAAAGTTACATTGTAAATGAGCATAACAGTTGCATGTAAATACATTATTAATATGAAAAATATACAAATTCCTCTTTCGCTATGAAGTCTTTTACTATTTAGTTTATATGTAACAATTAATGTTAAGTTTATTACGGGAAGCATAATTCATCCTATTTAATGCCACTATAATTCAAAATGTACTCCTACAGATGTGGCGTCTGGGAAAGTTCTCTCCGTCTAGTCTACTTTCTCAAGCCCAATGGAAGTACTTAACAAATTTATCACATCCAACTTTGCGAGAACTTTCGATTCATCGTATGGATTAGTTTCAACTAAATTACATTAGTTTAAAAACTCAACGTCTTAATCCTCAGACCCATTCCTCACTTTAACCTCTATTTTTATTCAAACATCCTAATCAGAATACATTCTAATCTAAGTTAGTTTGAAATTAGTAGTCATTCATAATTATTAAATATGTATTTGGATTTCGATACGTAATATGTAGGTGTAATAATAATGTATCTTATTGAGGATTGCTTCTTGTATTACAGAGAGTAACACCGAGATTCCAGATCAACAGTCCGAGCCAACGCTGTCCAACATCCGCCGTCCACCACAGGACACCCCTCAAGGCTATTGCTCTTTGTACACGGGCAGTACTTGCCGCAAGTACCTGCCTTTTTCGGGCTTAGTGTACTACAACTTCAGCACAGATGGCTCTGCCACACCCATCAATGAGCAGATTACGCAAGGACTCTGGAAGGAAGTGATCTCTTCTCTGTTGGAACCTTGTCGAACAGCAGCGGAGACACTTCTCTGCCACTACGCCTTCCCTGCTTGCGAATGGGTGGATGGGTTTGCTTTCAGTAAGCCACTTTGTAGGTGAGTTTCACTTTAGTTAAAGTTCTTACCACGTAGAATGATTTTAATTCAGTTGTAGTACAATATACTTGTATTTATGTTGTACAAGTATAATATGTTGTTAAATATATATATTTCTGTGTACTCCAGGGAAGACTGTATAGCCGTCCAGGATTTATTTTGCTATAACGAATGGGCTATGATAGAGGACAACAAACAGCGCGGGATCTATTTTAAGTCAAGAGGACATTTTCGCTTGCCAGATTGTAATAGCTTACCTGAAAGGGGAAATTCCTCGACTTCTACAGTATGTTCCCACGCTCAATTGACTGATATATTAGAAGAAGAACTGACAGGTAAGACAAGGAAACTGTCCATTTATACATTTATTTAAAATAGGTGAAAGTATATCCAAAAGTAGAATAATTTTTAAGGCTATCGGTGATAATTAATTTTTTAGTCCAATAAAGTTAGGCAGTAATATATTTTGATAAAGAACTCTTCAGTATCTTGTAAAATTCCAAAAGGGTAAAAGCTCATTTAAAAATTTTAATAATTTCATAATCTATAGATTCCCCTTTCTTAAGAAATCTACTATTTTAATCTTTCTAATCGGTTGAGTTGTATAATCGGTTGAGTTTCTAAGCCGATTGAATTGACACTCTCAAAGTAATTTCTTGAATTCCTTTTTAGTTTTTAGTTACTTAAAATAGTTAAATCTTCTAAAAATGTGTGATAGAAAAACTGTATAATTTAAACTTTTATTTTTTTCATGCTAACCATAAAAATTTGTTTTGTCTTCACATATAACAAATTAAAATCATTTGATAAAAATAAAAAACATGTTTAAAATAATCATTAATAACTTAGTTAATTCCAAAAAAAAAAAAATCTATTCTTCAAAAATTAGTTCTAAAATTACAGGGAATAGTGCTTATTAAAAAAAATTATGTTTTGAAATTTCTGGTTAATTATATATTTATAATTAAATACTAAATGAGCTGTAGAAAAATGAATTAACCTTATCAAAGCATTGTTCTCAAGTTATTTGGCATCATGAAATATATTACACAAATAACTGAACTTAACATATTCAATTATTCCAACTTTAATTGAATAACTTAACTTTGTTATTCTATTTTAGTTGTTTGTTATTATTATCATTGTGTTTTAATTAAAATTTGATAAGATTCTCTATTCGTCGCTTTGGACATCATATTGCTGTTTAATTAAAGCATATTTACCCTAAAACACGAGTTCAAGTGCGTAAACATTGAAATCTAATTTTGAGACCCCTTTTGCAAATGTTCTTTGATCTGACATTTAAGAAGTTTTTTTTTTTTATTCTTTTTGTTCCTCCGTTTCCCTTTGTGGAGCACTGAAACGTGCAGCTGATTCAACAACCTTTTAGTTTAATTTGTTTTAATCAAGAAACTTTCATATGGAAATGAGACAAACACGTTTGAACGTGACAGGAAAAATTGGACCAAAGGCAAACAAGGAAATTAACGGTCAGAACACCTACGAGAAAGAATTAGATAAGGGGGTATTTTTTTCCTTTCCTTTTCACTCCCACCAGTTTCTGTAGTTAGTTCCTATGTGATTGAAAGATATATTAAGTAGGATTCCCAAAACGAAGTTTTCATGAGGAAAGTTAATTAAAAACAGTCGAATTGCAATAAACTAATATGGCAAGTTCTCTATACTTTATTTTCCTTATTTAACCAATATTTCTCTATGCTACGAAACTAATTACAATGATAAAATTTATATCTCTTATGGATTATTTTCTACAGAAATTCAATACTAATTATTTTTAGAAAATTTCTGGTCTTAATATTCTTTTTAAGGAGTATAAATTCAATCATTGTCACAAAGTGCAATTTTTTTTATATGACTATTTTCTAGATATTTATTAAAAAGAAATTATTATTTTTATTTTTCTGAAAGCTTTGTTTTATAAAGATAAGATGTATATTTAAAACAATGTAATAAATTTTAATTTTTAAATTAAGAATGTTAAAATAGTGGGTATCTTAAAATATTATGAATTATTAGACAATAACATTCAGTAAATTTTTTTATATGCGTTTTTTGCAGGTTTTTGTGAGAAACATAAAAGAAGAAAACAGTTATTCAAAATTTTGATACAAAATAGTATATTAATTATTAGTATATTACTTTCATTCAAGTGTAATTTTAGTATCTATCATCATCTAAGTATTAAATTATTCTGGTGGACAGAAATTTTGTTAAATAGATAACTGTAGCTGTTTCTTATGGCAAAGTACATAAGAAACAGCTGCAGTTATCTATTTAAAAAATTTCTGTTATCTATTTTCAGTTATCTATTTAACAAACACCGAATTTTAACCCAAAAATTGCCTACGGGCAGTTTCTTTTTTTTTTATAGTTTTACATATATTAAAAAATATATAGAGAGAAAAGTGTCTTGTTTGGTGTACCTCTATTTGCGGTGGTTTTATTAAGAAAAGGTGCTCGTCCACAATGTATGGTACCATAGATTCCAATAAAGATAACAAATACTCGACAGACCTGTCAAAACAAGTCTAGCGAACTTGATAATCTCGACTCAACGTTTACGGGAGTCACTTCCTCTTTAGTTAAGGCTTGCTTATAGAGTTAGAAAGATTTTTACATTAATTTATACTGCTAGTCTTTACTTTACGTTCAAGTGTTAGCAAAAAACATCCAAACAATTTTTATTGCTCGTGCGTGGTGAGCCAACTTTGAAGTCACAAAAAAGAAACATTACTTCCTTGAAAAATAAACCATATGAACTTTATTTCAGGTGTCAAATCTGTAATCAGAACAAACCTTTGGCTCTTGATATGCGTCTTACGTAATATTAACACACGTAACGTTTTAGCATGTGTATATTCCTTTGTTGTAAATATAACTAGGATTAAGGAAAAATTTTGTTAATGAGATAGTAAAAGTTGCTATCCTATACTTAAAGAAAAATATTATCCAGGATCAATAAAGCAATTGTATATTTGTAGGCCCAATAAATAAGATAACTTTTGAAGGATCATACTTTTCAATAAAAATTGAATGGGTGTTAAATAAGCTGTATGGAAGTCTTTTAACAAAGTCGTAACTGAATTTCTTGTAATAGAAAAAGTTAAGAACTATGGAGGATTAATTTCATAATTCCTTCAAATTATGAAGCTCTGAGATGTAACATGTCCCTAGAATTACATTTTCTGGATTTACACTCAGACCCTTTCCTGAAAATCTCGGCGTTGTGAGGAACGAAAATGGTGAGAGATTCTATCAAGATATTTCAACAATAGAAAAACGTCACCGAAAATGAAACCCAAATATGCTTACAGATTAGTGACGTCCTTCAAGCAAACTACATTATGAAACTGCTACAATACACATTTTGATTTATATTAATACATGTAAGTAATTAAATAAAACTAATCACTTTACAGCTGTATAAACTTTTTAATTTTGAATTATAAAAGAAAAATTAAAAAATTACCCATTACAAAAAAAAAAAAAAAAAAAAAAAAAATGCTTCACAAATTTTAAGTCAGGTCAAAAGATTCCATAACAAACTGCCATTCTAATTAATTTAACAGACAAAAGTTTCATTTTGTCGATTTAGTGTTATATTCAAATATTTTCTTATTAATGTCTTTCAGATTGATATTCAATAATGGATAATTAGGGTTTTTTTTTTTTTTAGTAATGTACACATCTTTCACAGTACTTTGCTTCATAAATATACGATAATTGTTTTAAGTAATATGCTAAACGAACATTTTCATATTGAAGACAATAAAACAAAATAGAATTCTTATAAAACAAGTAAGGTTAACTTTAATTTTGTTATTGTAAACGTTTTTATCAGGTTTTTTAAGAAATGTACAGGAATAAATATGAAATTTTGACACAAACTTTTATCTGATACATCATTTGGTTCAGCAGCATTCATTATTTGGTTAAAAAAAAAATAATAATGGCAGTTTAAGCAAATCATATTTCATTTTATAATGCATATATTTCTATTCATAAATATGCAAATCTTTACCTCAAAGAAATTTATTATATAATTTTAAAGATTAGACTATCTCTTGACCAATATATTAAAATTAGGAAGAAGTTTTAAAAAGCAAAAATTAATGCGATCAAACAACCTAATTTATATCTTCCACAATTCAATTTTCTTAAACAACTGTAAAAACAGTATTATGAATAATAATTTAACGCTATAACTACATTTATTATAAAAGTACTCTGAATATTAAGTAATTTTATTTAAATTTCAAAATAGACTTATTATTTAGAAGTTTGATATCATTCAATAAGTAAAAAAAAACATTTCAAATGTAAAATTTTTAAATACATTTGAAACCAACATGGAAACAAATTTTTTTCATAATTTATACTGACTTGCAATTATTTTTTTTTGCTACAATTCATAAATTTCAGTTAAACGTCAATTAAAATAAATACCCGCATCAAAATTAATCATTAGTTCTAGAAACTTTTATGAAAAATAATAAAAAAAAATCTTATTTCGAATGTTTGCCATGTAAATGAAAAAACAAATTATAACACTCATCTGTTCTAAAATCAAAATAAAAACTCACCAATAAAAAAATTTTATTTTGTCTGCAGAAAATTTATACAAAATAAATCTACATTTTATTAAAGAATTTTTTTAATTTAATATTTATTTTAAAGACAAAATGTCTTCTAAGTATTCGAATCTTGAAATATTAAAAACCACAAATTAAAAATATATGTTCTCATCATTATTTAAATCGGAATTTTTCTTTAAACGTAGACAAATACAAGGGCGAAAAAAAATTGAAAAAATATGTTAAAGATATGCTTGGTAATAAAGCAATTTTTTGTAGTCAGTCACTGCGAAAAATTTCTTATTTTTGACAGCTACGAACGCTAAAAATTCAGGAAATGTGTTAGCAAAAAGCACAAGCCCATTATGCGTCTCAACAGTAATTTTTCACTGCCAAAGTGCTTATGAAAAATTCAATGCGAATTGCTCGCGTGTGGGGTTCTTAAATATGCCGGAGAAAAAACTGCTGAAAAAAATAAATAGACGCATTTCTAAGTGAAAAAAAATATCAGGAGGTTAAAGCTCTAAACGATGCTGTCAGAAAGGACGGCGACATATGAAGGACAAAATTGGAAGGCGAAAATGTTTTATGACAACTTTCTTTTCGCGATTTTTGAAGCGGTCCTCAGTATGGTCGAGATCCATTTAATAACATGTCAAAAATTAGAAAAGTGAGTCAAGTGGAGAAAAAATATTAATTAATGCAGCTGAAAAACGTTTTATACTTTCTTATTTATTCTGTGACCTTTCAAATGTGTATATTGTAATTTTGCACAAACCTTACATTGTAATATCTAACCTTAAAATCGTATTTTCGATTTTCATCATTTCCTTCTATTCTAATTTCTTAATCTCGATTATAGGATAATAATATCAATTATAAATATCTTCTTAAATTAAATATCTTGAAATTAAAAAAGTGAATCAATCGAAGAAAAAAATATTAAATAATGCTGCAGCAAAACTTTTTGTGAAATTAGTATACTTTCTGTTTATTCTGTGATCTACCTTTCAAAAGTGTATACTGTAGTTTTTCCACAAACCTTAAATTGTAATCTCTACCTTAAAATTTTAATAGCGATTTTCAGCATTTCCTTCTATTCTAATATGCCCTTAATCTCAATTATAAATACCTCCTGAATTAGAAAAGTGAGTCAAGTAAAGAAAAATACTAATTAAGGCCGCAGAAAAACGTTTTACGAAATTAGTGTACTTTCTTATTTATTCTGTGACTTTTAAAAAGTGTATATTGTAACTTTGCACAAACCTTACATTGTAATCTCTACCTTAAAATCTTAATAAGACACTGATTGATCTTCATCATTTCCTTTCACTTCAATTTGCCTTTAATCTCGGTTATAAACACTTCCTTATATTAGATGTCCTGAAATTAGAAAAGTGAGTCAAGTGAAGAAAAAATATCAATTAATACTGCTGTAAAACGTTTTATTATATTAGTATACTTTTTTATTTATTATGTCACCTTTTAAAAGTGTATATTGTAATTTTGCACAAAACTTACATTGTAATATCTACCTTAAAATCTTAATAAGATACACAAGGATTTTCATCATTCTATTTTAATCTGCCTTTAATCTCGTATATAAATACCTCCATAAATTAGATATCCAGAAATTAGAAAACTGAAGTGAGTCAAGTGAAGAAAAAAATATTCGTAACACTGCAGAAAAACGTTTTATCAAATAAGTATACTTTCTTATTTCCTATACCCATATTTTATAAGTTCACTTCAAAACTTTATTAAATGATAAAAAAAAAATCTACAAATTAACATGGTTTTAATATTACAATATATTAGTCATATCTATATTCACAGAAATGTAGAAAATGTCCTTATGTGATATTTTTTTTCTTGTAGAACATTGTATCAGGGATAGAGGTAGATTTTACCAAGGAATAGTGAACGTAACTAAATCTGGAATACCTTGCCAAAGATGGGATTCACAGGTAAAAACAAGTATATGAAATTAGCTTTAATTATATTGTTATTCTTTGAATAAATAAATGTATAGCGTGTATATTTTTGAGATATATGGAATAAAAGGAATAAAAGATGATTTTTATGCAAATATTACCATTTTACCTAGATGTATGTGAAAATAAGTCACCATAGTCATATGAAAGTAAATTAAAGGCACTGTTTGAATACTGTTATTGAAAGCCAAGTGTTATAGAATACCATAGTGGTCTGTAATAAAAGTGGCTTCATAAAAGTGGCCTGTTTTTCAATTCTTCTAAAACAAATATCCTAATAATGTCTGTATATCGGCTTTTCAGCTTTATCAGGTGTAAAAAACATACAAATTGAAAGTCTTATCAATGAACCACATTTTTTCTGCAGATGAAAATAGACGTCAATTTAATATTAGACAAATATTAGACGTCAACTAATGAGAAAAGTAGGAATAAAAATTTATACCAATAGCATAAACATCAAGTTTAAATATTACACAGCCCAGCATGCTCATTTGGAGATTTGTCCTAATTTCGCTCCACATTTTCTATAGATATGCCATTAACGAAACATATACGTACCAAAAAGTGTCTTTTCCTCAAGTACGTCTGTTCTGAGGCTCCACTGGTGCAGATTTCATTTTTATGAAGGATAATTCCAGAGCATTTTGGATTCGTATTGAGAAAAGTAAAACTGTGACTCGGAAGTGTTAGTTAGCGTTATAAGCTCCACAGAACGTATGCACTGGAAGTTTAAAGGAGGACACCCGAAAAATGGAACAATTACGTATTGGGGAATAGACAATCTCATCTCAGTAAATGTTCGATCTTCAGTATGCAGAGACGTGACACGCGACCAATTAAGATGTCACAACACTAATTAAAGGCCATTTGTTTGTTTTTCTCTCTTGAGAAAATAATCATTTGAACGAATTCCTTTCTTTCAATAAAGCAATTATCTGCTTGA
The DNA here is from genome assembly GCA_021605075.1 of Caerostris darwini. NCBI lineage: Eukaryota > Metazoa > Arthropoda > Arachnida > Araneae > Araneidae > Caerostris > Caerostris darwini. The sequence goes on from BPLQ01014608.1 coordinate 545,131, forward strand.
TTCCCTGTTATTCTTAACTAGAAAATCCCGTATTTTTATTTTCATACCTCCTTGATTATTCTCCTCTCAGCAAATGCTGAATCGTCTTGAGTATGGAGAGAGATGGTACGCAGCAAATGCTAAACTATAATTAAAATATGCCGAATTATGGCACAAGTATGCATATGATATACATATACATTCTTTCAATAGTACGTGCAATTATTTTAATTAAATATAAATGTTACCGGCTTATATATATAAGATAATAAAAAATAAGAATACGTGGTTATAAAAGAAAAAAAAAAGATTTCAATTAATTCAAAATTTTTTCGTAATTTTGATTGCTTGTAAATAAATTATGTACTCAAGTTTCTTTGTACTATTATATCTCTACAAAATGTATCAATGAATAGAGTAAATATATATCATCATTAATAATTTTTAAATTACCAATAGAATATTATCATCACAAAAAGTAATCTACACATAAAAGGCTAAAGTATTTTATAGAACTTAAGCTAATGTATGTTTCAATCTTAACTCAAAAATTTACTAATAATTTCATATTTGACACTATGCGATAAGTAGTGAAAAATTCTTTTCATGAATGATAAAAAATTAAAAATGTTTCACAATTTTGAAAGTTGTAAAATATATCTTCGCATGTGAATAATATTTAAATATATTTCAGGAACCACATCACCACAATCGTCCACCGATGGTTTTTCCAGAAGTTTTGAACTCTGAAAATTACTGCCGTAATGCTGGTGGTGAAGAACCAATGCCCTGGTGTTACACGATTGACCCACGGATACGTTGGCAACACTGCGACATACCAAGATGTGGTAAATAAAACTCTCATTTATATTGCTAATCAGTTTTACTTCAAATTTCAAACTAATCGGAAAATTAATAATAAAAATGCACAAAAATTATTTAGATTTAATATAAAACATTATTAAATACTAACAGTTGATCTCGATATGTGATTTATAAATTGGTGACGCTGGTTGGAAGATCTGACATAAAAGGCAAGAAAGTAATCATTCATATGACCACTTTAATGTTACGCATTTCAAAATTTATTTACTTTCATCAATAGTGATTGCAATTGTTCTTAGTTCCAATAATATGTTAAATTCAAATTATTGAAATAAAAAGATCGGGAACAATAAATGTTTAATTAAAAGGTAAAAAAAATGGGTTTTTTTGTTTTGAAATTTGTGTTGTCGAGGCAAAATATGCCTATAAAAACTTGTTACGTGGGATTTCAAAAAACGCATAAATAAACTACATATATACTGTAAATGATATGTCAGAATATCAAGGGTTTTTTTCTAAATGTTTCTAATAATATTTCGTTTATATTGCTTTTAATAATTCTTCATTATCCAAATCATTGTACTAGCATTTTTTTTGTCCGATATATAATCCCTGATCTGCTTTCAAATGGAGCAGTATTGAAATTACACATCTAAACACTAGAAGTTAAACTCTCAAAAAGGCCTAAAACTAAAAACTACTGGAAAAAAGGGCCTTTTTAAGAAAGCTTCCACGTATAAAATGATGCTCGATGAAAAAATAGTTGTATTTATGCTGAATTCCATCGTAGAATAAATTTGGGTTATTGTGATATTTATAATCCTGATGCCTAATTGCGCGTGATGTATCTGACAACAGATTAAGATTATGTACAGTGTAGGTTTCCAGTAATCAACAGCTGGATTTCTTTTCTTCGGGATACATCAAAACATGATTTTCCAACATTCAATAGAAAACATTCAGCTCAATTGGTGGAATATCATCATATTTGCAACTTTCACTTTGCGAAACTTTATTCTCCATAAAACGTTCACAAACACTTTATGTACTATTATATAATACTTCCTTGTTGGTAATTTTTACTTCTATAATATATAGTTATTTTTAGTGAATTAGTTTAATTAAATTTGTTGTAAGATTAATGAGAACAGACTTTTTCATGTCAATTAAATTGCATAAATAAAAAGGTACATTAAATATTATTAATAACATTTTCTATTAAAAGCTCAAAATTTCTAAGTCAATGTTTTTATTAATCAAATATTTCATAGACATTTTTATTCTTATTTTCAGAAAACAACAGTCATATATTTGCAGCTGATCTGGAACTAATGGACATGTTCGAACCTCCACCAGAACCAGTATTTTCCCCTACTTTCATCCTCATAACATCAGCACTCAGTTTGGTGGTTGTGGCCATGATTATTATCGTCGTTTTAGGTTGCAGAAGGCTACAGAAATACCGCCGTGGATATAACGCCACTCCTACAACAGATGTAGAAATTGATTTAGAAAAACTTCCCTCGAACATGGCCTACCACAGAACATCAGCTCAGCTCAATCCACGTCTTGAGGTCCTGGAGTACCCTAGAAATGATATCATATACATCAGAGACATTGGGCAAGGAGCTTTTGGAAGAGTTTTTCAAGCAAAAGCTCCCGGTTTGCTAAAAGGGGAAGAATTCACAATGGTGGCTGTTAAGATGCTCAAGGAAGAGGCTACAGAAGATCTACAGACAGATTTTGAGAGGGAAGCTTGTCTTATGTCAGAATTCGATCACCCCAATATTGTCAAACTTCTAGGAGTTTGCGCTGTCGGCAAACCTATGTGTCTTCTATTTGAGTATATGGGCAAAGGCGATCTGAATGAGTTCTTAAGGAACTGTTCTCCTACAAACTACATCGTGCGAACTGCCAATGGAGACATTTACAATGACGTCAGATTGACGCACATGGATCTGCTCAATGTATCGCGACAAATTGCAGCTGGCATGACATATTTGTCAGAACGAAAATTTGTTCATCGCGATTTAGCAACCAGGAATTGTCTAGTCAGTGAAGACATGGTGGTGAAAATTTCCGATTTTGGACTATCGCAGAAAATTTATACTGCTAACTATTACAAAGGTAATGACCACGACGCCATACCCATTCGTTGGATGCCTTTAGAATCCATCCTTTACAACAAATTTACGGTTGAATCTGATGTCTGGGCATATGGCGTTGTCTTGTGGGAAATATTTTCATTCGCCCTTCAACCTTACTATGGACTGACCCATGAAGAAGTTGTCAAGTACATCAAGGAAGGAAATGTGCTGCAATGCCCAGATAACACGCCCATACCGATTTATCAGTTAATGAAAGCTTGCTGGAACCGCAAGCATTCCAATAGACCGAGCTTTAAAACAATTCACAAAACTTTGGGTATCATTCAGGAAGAGCTACAGAGGCACGCTTACAGAGAACAAAAAGTTCATGTGTGAAGATAAACAATCGCAATCATCAATAACAGTGCCATTTATTTTCGCACAAGTTCTATTCCAGCTAGTCGCTGTATTGCGAAATATTGGAAAATGTGCTTATAGTAAGAAGCTACTGAACTGTATTGAATGCGTTTAGGAGGAAGTATCCTTGAATGTTTGATTGCTTTTTAAATGTACATTTATTTACATTACGCCAATTTGATTATCTGTATAGAAAATTGTTACATTTGCGTATAGTAAAATAATTTTTAATGAATATTCTGGAAATATAATTTAAATATGATTAAGTTTCGAAAAAATAAAAATAGTGTTAATAATTTTTAATTGTGTAAAATTTGTTTGTATAAAGATTCATGTTAAATGAAAACTTTTTTTTCCCTTTCATAGTCATATATATCATTGATTTAAAACAAGAAAAAAAAGATCGGAATTGTGCAGATTGATAAATGTATCTTAAAATAAAATATGTATCTTAAAAGATAAGAATGCAGCGATGATTTAATTATCTGACAACTAGATTTATACTTTGACGAATGAAAATTAATTATTTAAAAATTGAACTTACAAATAAGTTAAACTAAATAAAATTTTGTCAAAAAATAATTTTAATTCTTAAAATATTTTAAAAAACAATAAACACTTGACTTGATTTTTTTTAAAGGACAAGTTGTTCCTTAATAGGAAAGAATTTTAATATTTCATTGGTTATTTTTACTTAAATAATAGGATTTACGTTTGGATTGCGTAAATAATTTTTCTTACGAAGCTACCTTTACCACTTTAACTTATTCAATTGTTATTGTGTAATAGGAAATGTTGTACAAATTTATGTAATTCATCATCTAAGAGGTGTTCTGTTGTCTTATGTTGTTGTTGTAACAGTATACTGCTGTCAATACATAGACTCAAAACAGTTTCGGTTGAAGGTACATACCTTATAATAAATCCATTTCTCTAAAAAAAACATATAATGTTAATGTTAAAAAAATTTTAAAAACTCGGTGGATAAGCTATGCATTGATGCTCATGTCAGTCAATGCTTATGAAGAATTCATTCTTCATCAAATTGAAAGAAAATAAGTTACAGAAAAAAATAAAAAACACAATTTAAACTTGCAAGGTATTCTGAATTTATTTTATAGAATATTTTATTAAAAAGTTACGCAGTTTGTGTTTAATAGACGTTTGCAAATATTGATTCATGCACTGTAACACATTGCATCGCCAAATCTTTATTTTCTTGGAATAATTATTTATTCGTCCATTTCCTATAGTTCTTCTTTTAAAACTGCAATGTTTATATTTATAAATCCACTTATATAAAAAAAACGATGTAATGTTACTATTATGATTTTTATAAAAATACTCGGATAGGTTGTGCATCGATCTTCATGGCAGTCACGCTTGTGAAGAATTCATTATTCCTCAAATCGAAAGAAAACAGGTTAAAGAAAGAAATAAAAAACAAAATTTAAACTTGCAATACATTGCGAACTTATGTCATATAATATTTTATTAAAAAATTACGTAGCTGGATTTTAATAACACTTATTGCAACGGCAAATCTTCATTTTCTTGGAATTATTATTTATTCATCCATTTCCTAAAGCTCTTCTTTTAGAACTGCAGTGTTTGTATTTGTTATTGAATCTGCAAATGTTTCGATCGACTGGTATACCAGTCGATATTTGTTTCTGTAATTGTTATCTTTAGTTACACGTTCAAACCCTTTTCCATTAAGTTTTAAAAATTTTGTTTAGCACAAACAACGTTCTTTCAATTGCTATATATTTTCTTTTCATTTACTTTGAAGTCATATTTAAATTGTTAAACGGAAATAAAATCAGCCTATTTATAATTGTTAAACGGAAATCAAATCTGAACTACGAGCTCAACAGTTGCTATACACGAAAATCATCTTGTTCAATGACTTGATGTTACCAAGTATGGTGACCATATTAAAAATTAGTTACTTATTTTTGGCAAAATAAACAAGCAAAAATTGTGTTCCTTTCGTTATATTCTTTATCTATTCCAATTTCAAATTATATACGACATTTGTTAATAATTTAATAAAACGCATCAGTTTTAATCTTCAAATCATGAGATAATGTTTTTAAAAAATAAATGGCAAATGTAAGATTTCACATTCAATCTCCCTATCAATTGATATCAAGTTTTTGCAATATCTTTAAAAATTAGAGCTGTTTCAAACTCTCTGATTTTAATTGCGCGAATGTCATTACTAGCACTCAGTTCAACTACAGGGAAAGGATGAAGTCTTCGTCAAAAATAAAATTTTCTAAAATGAAATGATAGCAACTCATAAATATTGAATTTTTATATTTTTTACTGTAATTATTAAAGTTATTGATTATGAGCTTAGTTATTGGCTTCAAATTGAAGTAGTTATGCTTTTGTTGCAAAAGTATAATAATCATTACTGATGTTGTTTATTGTAAAGATTTTTTTTATTTACTGTTAAATTTGCTGTTATCTTTTTCCTAATGGTTCTATTTTATTGTTTAATTGAAATAATTGGTTAAAAAATTTCAATTTAAATAATTTACATGTAACAATTTTCTTGTTGTAGCTAGCAAATGATTTTGTGATACAGTAACCAGTGTTTTTGAATTTTTTCTTGTTTTGTGTGGTCAGATATTTCATTGTTATATTTCATGTACATATTCATGGAGGAATGACAAGTTAAGCGAGAATGTTCTTGCATTTTTATGTGGTGGTAATTTTTTTTATATATGAACTTCGAGAAATTACAAAACGAAGAAAAAAAAACCGCAATAATACATATATAAAATTTGAAAAATTCATATTTTATTTTATAAACTTTAAATAAAGCTGTAAAATTTTTCATTTTGATATTTTGTTCTCCATCTTTTAAACTAAAAACTTATGATTAAAATATTATTTAATAGTAACGGAACAAGGTATTCTATCAAGATTAATTCATTTCATTATAAAAAAATACACAAGCTATTCAATAATTGTATAAATTCAGTTTTATAAACAGAGATATTTATCTGCATTTATATTATATTAATAATAACATGGTAACCCATAGTTATATCTTCCGCTTGTAAATCTGCTTCCCTAAATGAAATGCTGATTTTTCAACAGCGCAGACAATTTTTTTATCAAAGCTAATATTAATCACACAATCATTGTTGCAAAATACATAAAAAAATATTTTTTTTTTCTTTTTAATTCTGTATAAACAAGATAAACTAAAAGTATAATAATTTTATAATTTGCTTCTAAGTTCTTGCGTCCTTGTCTAAAAAATTAATTCGTTACATAAATAACAATCAATATATATATATATTATTATTATTATAAACGTCAATAACAATCTAGCTATAATCTACGCTAAATTAATAATATACTAATTATTTATTAATTTTAAATTAATTATTAATTATAATAAATTACTAAATTAATATAACCCAGTAATCTATACTAAATTAATTTGTTATATTAATAACAATCAATATATCAAATTTATTATAAATGTCAACAGCAGTTTAGCTACTATCAATCAAGCCCAAATGCTTATTTACTTATGTTTTTGATGAATTTGGAGATTATTTGTGATTATTTGTAATTAATTAAAGTTAAAATCGATATTATTTTCATAAATAATTTTTATATAAATGCTGTACATAGCATAACAAATGCATTTTGTACTCAATACCTGTCTTAAAAATAAAATACGCTCAAATGTAGGTTGCGAAATGTTGCCATTTGTCATAACAAAATATCCAAAAAAAAAATTGCATTGTAGTTTCAATAAATAAGATTTTTTTATTTATTTCTTATATTTTTTTAAGTAGCATTTATATTTCCATGAAATAATGACAATCTATCGCTTAAGATTTATTGATTTTATATTCAATTATGTTAAATTATAATTTAGGATACTGTGAACTAAAGTGATTAATTAAAATTTTTAATTATTATCGACTAAAATAAAAAAAATGGACTCAATTTCCACGTATTTTCTTTTAAAATTTTTTAAACTTTTGTTGATGTTAGGATTATATTTGAAAATATTCTTCTTTTGTAATTATTATGTAAATCAAGTGTTATTTATGTATAAGTAAAAGAAGTAAAATCAACATTATGCTGATCACTTCATGTCAAAATGTAAGTATTTATTTACCTTGTATGTCCAATATGTGTCAATAACTGTAATTGTAATAATAAAGGATTCTTTGTATGACTCATATGATATTTATGGGTGATTTATTCAATAATATTATACAACAAACGCATTTTTTTAAACAAAAATGTACCAAAGGTGCTTATAAATATATTTAAAATGTATATTTTTTTTTTTAACGAATAAGCAAACAAAAACAAAATTCTTAACAGATAAAAGATTTTCAAAAAAAATTTTTTTTTTAATAATTTAAGTTTTTTAAATAATTATTTCAAAAAATTTTACAATAGTAGATTGATAAAAAAAATATTGCACTTGATTGATATCGTTTTATTTAATACAAACCTTTATTTAATGTGTATCTTTAAATTAGTAGAATTCAAAGAAATTTTTCACGAAAATATAACTATTATTATTTTTTTTTTTTATTTTATTGTCGGAATAGTCATAAAATATCCAGTAGGCATTTTTAAACAACTATATTTTTGAAATTATTTTCTATAAACATAAAATTTTATGTTTTTCTGTCATGCTTCTTTCAGATAAAACTTATCTTAAAAGAAGTTTCACATGTTTTTTTAAATTTAACTGTCAAAATCTTTCTCCTGCTCTCTTTTCTATTCACAATTTAGACATTTTTTATGTATGAAGAAAAATTCTTTCTGAGATATCAAACTGACAGTTAGAGATATTCTATGTTGTAACAAGAAAAAAAGAATTATAGGTTTTGTATTAAAGTAGAAAGAATTTTGTAAGGTATCTAGTTTTATAATTTTACTAGCGTATATGACATGGTTTCAAAAAATAAAACTTGTTAATTCTTTTATTTAGATTCATATCTGTTCAAGGCAGCATCTTCACTTTGTTCAACTGTAGCATTGGTCATTCTCGGCACATTAAATTCAATGAGACTATTCATTTCTGATATCTCTCCATTTTCTATTGATCTACATGCTGTTCTTCTTTTAGAGTTAATTCTGGTCTGATTGAATAGTTTTCTTTTCTTAGGTGGCATTGCAAATTTAACAATATAAATCCAGAATGAAGTTCAACGAACTCTTTTTCTCAACCTTATGCTGGTACACGCTAGGCACCCATATGGCTATCAAATTTCGAATATCCAGAGTCAAGAAAGTGAACAATTTTGGTCAGAAGAAGGTGTCGAAAACTCAGACAGTTGTTGTTGTTGTTGTTGTTGTCTGAAGAGTACAAGAAAATCTAATAGCTTGGTGCTCGCGAATAATATGATTCCTCATGAAGGGAAGTGTTTCCAGTACACAATTCATAAACAAAAACGTCAACCAGGAAAATGTTGACGAAAACACTGTAGAAGAAATGAATTCGCCTAACCTCCGGGTTCGTTTAGTTGTTCACAAATGTTTAAGTTGTCGGTGGTTCAAATAAATCAACTTTCTCTTGAATTAATTATTGACTATTTTATTACACATAATAGGAATATTTAAAACTTTGTACAATATTTACAAATTGATAATAATACCACACATTCTAATCTCTAATGCCTCTCACACTTCAAATATTACCTCTCTCTCTCTTGCTATCCAAGCACTCTCTCACACTCACACTTCTTTCGCCCAATTAACTTGGCGTCGCAGCGCCCTCTAACGATCATTCATTCCTCTTTTTTCCACATACTCCCCACCTGTACTCTTGTTAAAGAGTACACACAATTGCACATTAAATTTACACATTATTAACACATTATAAACAACACATAAAATAACATCATTAATGAAATCATAATAATCATCATAACATGAAATTAAATGAAAAATACAAAATTCTAGACTAATAAATGCAAAGAAATCAAACATTAAAGTTCTAAATAAAAGTTCAAAATTACTAAAATAATAAGCAATTACTAAAATTCTAATAAAAGTTCAATTCTATAAAAAAGTTCAAAATGTTCAAATATCCGAGTTAAATTTCAAAAGGATATAATAATTGTACGGTTCTTCTTAATTGTCCTTTGGGTGTGCGAACAATGCATGCTCGTACATGGCCGTCTCTTCCTACGATCACTTGTTCAACCACTCCCATATCCCAGAGGAGCTTAGACTTCTTAGGTCCTTCCACAAGAACAATGTCCCCGGACTTAAGGTTCCGCTCCGACGAAGGATTAGTAAAATTGTGAGCAGTTCTCAGTTGCAAAAGATATTGATCTTTCCACTTAGTCCACAGCTGTTTTAAAAGTCTGGACTGATATAATTTGCGTCTGGTCAAAGTCTCTATCAACAACTTTATTGAAGATCTCTAGGAAATGTTCAGGAAGGCCGTGATCACGTCCTGGAAGTAAGAACTGGGAAGGTGTGAGACAACGTGGCTCACCCAACTCATTCGTTTCATATGTTATTGGCCTGCTGTTTAAGACACATTCGAGCTCAGTCATTATTGTTGTGA